>JAJOZX010007535.1:95000-224958 GCA_023014485.1 Bathynomus jamesi
TATATATATATATTGTTTTTTTTTAACGTAAAATTTTATTTAGTAATTAGTTCTATAAACAATTTAGTAAACTCAAAGTAGGTCTACAATGTGTAAAACACACACACACACACACAACTATTACGCTAGTTCATTTTTTAACTGCTGGACTTACTTGGGGGTGACTACTTGCTGCAAAAACTCTCCGACCAAGGACGGATTGTACCTTAGAGACATGGTACGAAGCAGTTTCAAAATTTCTTCCACCAGATGTTCTCCTACGCCCTTCCTCTGCGAGGTGCTACTCCCTTTCTCAGGAGAAGAAAACCCAGTTGGAGAATACCCTACAAATAGATCATTATCATTTAGGAAAGTACATACGAACAATGTTTTCGTCAATATAATACACAATGGATCAGTTCTTAAAATAATGAACCACTAAAAAAATAAAGACTGGTAAAAATGTATCATTTAATTTTACAAACTACTGATACCCACCCACAATAATAATAATAAACTTCCTTTTGAACTTCCAACTCACCAAAACCCACAAAACTTCGAGATGGAGTAAAGACTGAAGTTTGAATTGACGCAATTGAACTTCATCCGCGCATGCACTGCTCACTTGTTTTGCGGACATGAGAACGCCCCTGGATAAAACATCGCGTAACTCGTTCTGAAACAAAATGACTTCCTATCATAATCATCAAATGAATAATAAAATGTAAGAACTGCATTTTTTTCATACATACATACATACATTATCAAAATCTCATTTCTCAACGAATTGAGGTGAGAAGACAGGAACAACCCGAATGTAAAATGCAGAAGGTAGTGATGAGGAGAAAAGGTAGAAACTAAAGCACACACATTCATTCACAAAGGCGTCCTAGTCGACCAGCACTCCTCACGACCACATGGCAAAATTCCACACCTGCGGCGCTTCATACGTCATGTGTGGTTGCGCTTCCAGGCCTTGTCAAAATAAGACACACAAAAGTCCCGAACTTACATACTTCAAACAAACCTCCTCCATTCTAACCTACTTGCAGCCACTTCTCGTGCAACACCCAGCTCAAATCCACGGTTACTCACGTAATCATTCACCATGTCAGACTATCTCCTCCTTGGCCTTCTTCGCCTCCTCCCACCTTTGCAAGCACTCTTGTACACACGCATCTGTCCAGAACCACACAACTTCTCACTCTTATCAATCCGCAATCCGGCGCACGCCATAAATACATTACTAAAAAATAATTTGCGGTTATCAAAGGCATGAACCAGCGAGGGATTAGCCTAGACTAGACTAGGAAGATATCGGCCCGACTCCTCCGTCCTCTGGACTTAAGGTATGCTAGCCACCTACTCTACTACCGGTCATAGTAAAGACGCTAAGGTCAGGGGTTCAACTTCCGATGGTGCCAGTAATAATACTCCAAGAGCTAGCGCATTGGGCTGCATTTGTCTGGCCTGAGCGCTGTGCCAGTTCTGAATCTCTCTACTGACTACAACTTTACTAATCCTCAAGCATTAGTAGAGTAGTAGTCAGTAAGGACTACCTTGTTTTCTTCTAGTGGGGGAAACAAGGGATCCGGTTCTCGGATGTACAACGTACATTGCGTGATTTTTGCTTTTTGATTCCGTTTATTGAAGTTTAACGCTGATAGGGAACTACCAATTATCTCCCATCATAAATTATGCGGTAAAAAATGTTTATTTTGATTCATACATACGTACGTACATTGTCTAAATAGTAAATACCCATCTCACATTTTCCATTGGGCGGGCACGACGCTTAAACTCGGGACCGAAGGCACTCACATAATTTACTACTGTCATTTCTAAACAAATTCTCAACTACTATTCGAATATTTCCAAACTAAAAGATGTAGCTAATGAATACTCGAAAAACTGAGATAGTTTTAAGTCAGTTTATCATCACCACCAATTAAGAATCAAGACAACGTCTCCGCTGGTCTACTACAGCAACTAAATCTCAATAAAGCCAACTTCGATGTACCACATTTCCTCTTCAGCCTATCAAATCAACCGTTTCTTTAATTCAAGGAAAAACTGGATTTGGAATTGGTTGCGAATAAAAACAAGAGGCTTTAATAGGATTGACTGGGTTGTTTAATTTTCTTCGCAACATCTAAGGTCATATGAGGGTTGGGATCTACGGCTTCACGTAGGATCCGAACCACAGGTCAATACATAATCCGAACGCGGAGAACGGTCCCCATTAAACTACTACAAAGACCCATTGTCGCTTAACTTCGCTGGTTGACGGAAAGTGGTGTTACATTGGCCATGATGAAGCCCTCAGTTTTAATAATTAAAATTTTCCCACTTAATTTCATTGAAGTTTCATCACCTTCTACGTACGCCTGTCATCCGTGGGCCAATTTTTATTTTTTACGATTTAAGTAAATGAAATATCGTATAACTAAAGTCCTCAAGATTTAATATAAACAGTTTCCCAAATCTTTGATAATAATATTTCGGGTATTTAACTTTCTTCGTAACAGCAAAGGTCATGTGACAGAGAGGGACCTACAGCTTTACGTAGTGTCCGAACCATTTAAAGGTAGCTACATCATCTGAACGCGGACGATCACCTATCCAACTACAGAACAGACCCAACGTCGCTTAACTTCGCTGATCTAACGGAAAGCGGTTGCGACATGACCACGACGAGGCCCAAAGATCTTTCACAAGCTATTGAGTACTAACAAAGGGAACGGGGGTTAATACAGGGTGTCTCAAAAGTCACTATCTATTTTGAAAAATAATGGGAATTACGAAAAACTGGTTTAAGACATGAAAAATATATTTATTTCAAAGTAAGTGCCACAAAGAATTAGTGCTATTTATTTATCTGTCTCCACATGGCGACCATCAGTGTCTCTACAGAGCTCAAAGCGATAAGTTGTTTCCCGGAACACACTTTCCAGCATTTGAGGTGTTATTTTCTGAACTGCATCGGTAATACGATTTCGAAGTTCGGCTACATCGCTAATTCTTCTACCAGTGTACACCTTAGACTTAATGAAACCCCAGGCGAAAAATCTAATGGTGTTAAATCAGGTGAACGTGCTGCCCATGGTTGTGTTCCTCCACGACCAATCCAGCGTCTGTCAAGATAATCACATACAATTATTGCATAATGGCACGGTGCTCCATCCTGCTGAAAAACTACTGTGTCAAGAATGCCATCTGTAAGAAGTTGAGGTTCGAGGAATTGTTCAAGCATGTCAAGATAATAAACCAATTAACTTTTTTTAAATACACAAATTTGCACCAGAAGTACATATCTTTATACCAGCATAGCATTTTTTTTAAAAACATCTAATGTCACCGAAATAGATAGTGACTTTTGAGACACCCTGTATAAAAATATCAATAATGGTCATACTTATCAGTCAAAAGTGAATGGAAACCAACCTCTACCGACTCAGATGTGAAGTTAGTCTTGATATGCATCAGGGCGAGATTAGTAACAGTTTGGGCGGTGGCATATAAATCCTCAGAAGTTCTCTCTTTCCCTTTTACTCCTCCGTCTTCGCCTGTCTCCGGGTCATCTCTGAGATTAATGAGAGTGGCGGAGAGTTCATCTTTGTCCTTGAAGAAGAAAGAAAAAAAGGGAATCAATCAGAACCAATGCTCAATACCCAAATCAAATGACTTTTGAGGTTGCTATAAAGGTAAAAGTAACATCCATGTCCTATACCTCCCAAGGTATGGGACTCGAGCCTGGGCTACCTTCGCCCGAGGTTACTATAATTATTCATTAACAATAATAGCGTTTTGGGCTTATTTAATCTTTATCGTAACGTCAAAGGTCACGTGACGGAGGAAACCTACAACTTTACGTGGGATTCGAACCAAGAGTCGCTACATCATCCGAACGCAAAGGACGGTCACCCATCCAACTACTGGGCAGATCTAACGTTGCCTAACTTTCTTAGTCTTACAGAAAGCGGTATTGCATTTGCAGTGACCACGACGTAGACCGACTATTTTATCATAAACAATAACTACGACTATTTTATAACTTAAAAGTTTTCCGTAGATTTTACGCGCAAGAAGTGAATTTTCAACTAATTTTTCTTTCTCGTAAAAGGGGGTTATAAAAGAATAAGATATTATCTCATATTTATAGCTTTCCCCTCTTTTAGGTCCCATCGTGCCATTAAGTTCGGTGAAATCACCTGCTACAATTAAGAGTTACATTTGTTTATAAAAAAGGGAGGCATTATCGCGCCAATAATAATTAAATAGTAATAATCAGAAATTTCTAACCAAAATGGAGCATACATTCACTACCTAAAAACCCATTTCCTTTTCTCATTGGGGAGAGCACGAGGAATAAAGCTCGGGAATAAAGAGGCAAAGAAAGACTCCACAAAACTTGAATTCACAGATGGAACAAAAATCAATCCCTAAATTAATGCTCTTACCTGAGGATTGTTAATACTTTTCAACGTTTTCGACACTAATGCGAGCGACTTTTTGGCCCTATTCTGCGCTTCCACTATCTTTCGTTCACTCGCTGCTTGTTGTTCTTGCTCTTCAGCCTGTTGCTCCTACACAAAATATACAAGTAGATAAATTTTTCTCCTTTCTTTCGAACAAAAATTAATTAATATTTATACGAAAAGAACATTAAACCTGGATAGAAATTCACGGGTCCTACAGACCCAACACGCAATTCATTTCTGACCCATGATTTCCTATTAAGGGTTAACGTTTTATTAATTTCTGGAAAGAAATGTACCATACAAATTTGATACTAAATATAAACAATTTTATTCTGTTTCAAATGTCTACAGAAACTTGCTCTTAACTTTTGAACAATTATTCAAAGCAAATTCGTAAATAAAAACTCGCACAAAACTTATAATTTATCACATCATAAAACCTTCAACATTAAAAGTAATGTTACAACGTTATCTGACTAAAAACAGGTGTTCATTTTAACTTTGAGAGAAATTTACCTTCACTCTCATTTGGGCCGAGACAATCTTGCTTTTCTTTACCAATTTTTGAGCTCTTGATACATTGTGTTTAGAGTTCAGAATGGCAGATGGCATACCAAGAATGGCGGACGGTACACCCGGAACGGCAGCTGCTGCAGCTGGCTCAGTGACATCGACTAACGCAGGAGGAGGAAGATGGGTTCCGGACAGAGGCCGGGGCATCTGAGGTCGGTATTTCTTCTGCAGCCGTTCGAGCATTGCTTGCTGCTTGCTCGATCTCTTTTGAGTTCTGAAAATAATAAATTTTAAGATAATTTTCAGAATCATCTAAAATCTCTTTTTCAGGTTTGAGATTATGCAAAATTTTGTAAACATATGTACAAGAAAAAATTCTTTACTGTATTAAACACGGTTTTCAACCCAAAAATACAATAAACGACAACTCTCTCATATATATATATATATATATATATATATATATATATATACAGGGTGGGTCGTAAGTTTCCATACATAGGAAAAATTAAACGTTTGTTTTTATGTTTCAGATACCCTAAGAATATGCGTTTGACGTAAGACCTTGTTTACTAATGAAGCAAATTTTTACGTCAATGGAGAGGTTAATCGGCAAAACATACGTTATTGGAGTAATGCTAACCCTAACTGGCTGAGTCCGACGAAGATGCAAGGTGCCGGTAAAGTGATGGTGTGGGCCGGGATATGGGGTGACAGAATTATTGGACCAATTTTTGTCAGTGGAAATCTTAATGCCGAAAGGTATCTTAACATGTTGCAAGAAGAGATTTTCCCATCCCTGCTAAACGAGGAAGGTAACTTCCCAGTTTACTTCCAGCAAGATGGAGCTCCACCTCATTATGGTCTTCACGTGCGTCGGTATTTGGATCAGCAGTTTCCGGATGCTTGGATTGGTCGGCGTGGTCCTGTGGAGTGGCCTCACAGATCCCCAGATCTCACCCCCCTTGATTTCTATCTTTGGGGGCACTTGAAGGCCATGGTGTATCAGGAAAAGATACGAGACATAAATCATCTAAAGGAACGTATCACCAACGCCATTACAAGCATAACGTCAACTGTGCTAATGCGTGTTCATCAACAGTGGGGAACACGTATTGAAATGTGTTTTCAAAACAATGGCAACCATGTAGAGCATATTATATAAATAAAAATGGTTGTCCATAAAAAAATGTTTATTTTTCCTATGTATGGAAACTTACGGCCCACCCTGTATATATATATATATATAATATATATATATATATTATATAATATATATATATATATATTATATATATATATATATAATATTATTCTTTCTCTAATTTACCGCCGATTCATACCTATAGAAAGCGGTACATATCTCGGCGAGGCAGTGGGTGGGTGGGTGGTGTTACTGTGCTGGGGGTGGTAGACTAGGGGAGTGAGTAAGGGTCAGTTGCTGGATAGTGGGTAGGAGGGGCATGACTCCAGATTTGAAAAAATTTACTGGAGCACAGCTCTGAATTTACTTTTTTTTCCCTTACACCACTAGATAGGTTAATGATAGTAAACTCTTGAATTGACGACATACCAATTACAAATTGTTTTAGCTAAACATAATAATACAATAATGTACAGTTTATAACTCAACTTAAGTTTATTTATTCATTGCAGCAGCAACAGTGGACGATGTTAGACCTTGCATGTAGGCATTTGTTGTGAATTTACCGCCATGTATGCTTGGCCACTGATCAATGGCTTTCTGTGTGATCATTACAGCAGATCTAGTGCCTGGAGCTGGACCCTCCTTCACAATTCTGCACAGCTTAGTCAAATGAGATGGCTTAATGGATCCTTTGTGTTCAACAATGTAACCAAGAATGGAGAATGTCCCTTCAGCTGGTGCTTCACTCCAGGCAGTTGATCCATCTTTATCAAAATGCTTTAATCTCTCTGTGATTCCTTTCCACAGCTGTTCTATATATTCTGTCAGCCAATTTATCACTGAGTCTTTTGTAAAACTACTTTCAGATCTGGTTCTGGATGGTCTAGCAACTTCAGCAACCTGGTAGTAATCAGAACGTTTCTTGATGTATTTGTAAACTTCATTTAGGATGTAATCCTCAGCTGTTAGTTCCTTTTGCTGCCCTGTGGTATCGTGCTTAAATTCAGAAACTACATCATTTGCATTTCCTCCATTAGCTAATTTGGAAATTGTTTCCATCACTCTTAACATAAAGTTTTCCCTCCTTCTTTATAAAATATATTTTCTACAAATTCTGCACTAACTATGGTTTTTTGAGCTACTTGCAACATAATCTTTGTTACATAGGAAATCAATACATAGAACTTGGCACTAATTTCTCTCTCTTGTGGATGATCAAAAAACACACAATTTTCCACAAATCTGTCAAATTGATCAAATTCGTAATTAACCATGCGAGTATCAGATTTGAGTTTTGGTCTCTTAAAACCAATGATATTGTCAAGAACCATATTGGTATAGTCAAGGCCTGATCTCAGATTTGAAGTGTGATTCTGAATAAAGTCTAAAAGCTCACTTAGTTTACAAATTTTCTTCAATGCATCAACGTGGGCTCCGTTCACAAGATGCATTAAGTCCCCATCGAAATTTGAAATTTTCTCCAAACAACTTTTTCATTTCGTTTTTAAATGGCTCGTTGTCCTTACAAAAAGCCCCATCTCCAACCATTCCAGATACCTTGGATTTAATTGCTTCTTCAGATAGTTTCAAGTGATTAGGAGACTTCAACACATCAAAAATTTCATTGGCCAAATAAACTCCTGATTTGCTGCGTACTAAATTTATCCCAGCAAGTTTTACAGTCTTATCTTCTTCACTCATAACTAATACAACTAGCATGCTTAATCCCAAAATTGTTCCAATGTCAGCTGTTATTGTTACTGAAGTTTGTTCTAAGAACCACTTTACAGTTTGTTCTTTAAGTTGATTATCTAATAGCTCACAAATTGTCTCGCACGCATGTGTGCTATGATTCAAATTTCCAACCTCACAACCTGACCTATGTAATACAGCTAGAAGTACTGGATATAGAGCCCATGCAGTGTTTGTTTTCATTATGTAGTATAAGATGTTGCCACATAAGTCTTCTATGCGTTTAGTAGTGTTCCGAGAAGATGTTTTCATCACTTCATAAACAGCAGCTCTTTGATGATGCTGAAGTTTAATTAAATGTCTCTTCAGGTGGGTTTTCAGATTTCTAAACCATCCTCTTGATTTTCTCCTTGTTTGCATACATAGGTTTAAATCTTTAACATTGAAGTAACCTTTTGTTAGAATGTTTGTCTGAAGCACATGCTTTGGGGTCTGTGCAAGCTATGCAATATAATGTAAACATTTTATCATCAGAAGCATCATCAATATCTTCTTGATATGTTTTCCATTATATCACTTGGTACTGAAAATGAATCATCAGCATGCCCTAGATCCTTCTTTTCCACCAATTTGAATGTAGATTTGATCAAATCATTGTTCAGGATTTCTTGTATTGATTTACACTTGCTTAATGGGCTATGGAAATGTCAAATTTGTTGCTTTTTGCTTTATTAGATTTGGATGCAACACTTGAACTTGAAGGCATATTTTGACTCTTCTCTTTATTAACCACAACAGCTTGGTGAGTTTCTTTTGTTAGGCGCAAAATTGCATTCATGTCTTCTGGATTTGGGAATTTTCAAATTCCTCTAAAGCAGTTTTGTTAGTCTGATGCGCAGATTTCCTCACTTACCTTTTGTTTCTTAGGTGGAGGAGAAGCACTTTCTTCAGTCTGTGAAACATCTAGTGAAAAAGTTTCATTTTCTAGATTAGCAGTTGATGAAGTTGGTTCATTTTTCTGAGGTCTAGCACTAGCACATTTTGTGAACAAACTAAATGACTGCTTTGCCGTATCTCTTTGCTGCACTTCATCCTGGTATTTCTTTACTGCAATATCTAAGCTGTGGGCCCAAATCTGGGACCTCTTTGTATTGTAACAAATATTTTTTTTGGAATTAAAATGTTCCTCCCAGTTTTGCTTCTTTGAATATTTGTTCTTGCATTGACCACAAAAGTAACCCCTTTTAACACCCTCACTTTTCTCTCCAACTTCATCAATATTAGGATCCTTATTGATTATTGACTACCTGAAAAAATACAAAATAAGTAAAAGTTAGTAAATATAGTATGGTAAAAGTGAGTAAAGTAAGTAATATAGTACAATGAAAGTATAAAAGTAAGTGCTTTAAACTTAGTAAAAGTAAGGAAGAGTAAGTAAAAGTAGGTAAGTTAAAGTAAGTAAAAGTAAGTTTAAAACTTTAACTTAACTAAACTTTTCAATTCTAGAGTCATGGTGGATTACTTAAAACTGCACAAGTAATTATCTGGCCAATTTATCAAACCTGGCCGAGATCAATGGAACATAGTCCAATCCTGATAATTTTATATTAAAAAAACATACGTTTTAATAAAATTTTAATTATCAAAACATTGAAGCTTAACAAAAAATAAAAATAACTGTTAAATATGGAATTACCAACTAAACTTAAAATAACTAAATTTGTAATTTAAAAAAATTGGTTTGTACAAGAACGTATACGCAAAAAAATTGCATAACGTCTAGCGGATGAACAAAACCCAAACCCAAATTTACTTTTTCTCATGGTCAAATTTACTGGAGCAATGCTCCCAAGATCCCAGGAATCTGGAGTCATGAGGAGGGGTATGGTTTTAGATGCGATGGAGCAGATGGGAGTGAGTAAGGAAGAGAATCGCTTCCGTTGAAAAGTGGGGGCCTTCGGCGAGTATGGGATTTTCGGCCGAGAGGGAAACACCTGCGACGAAGAGCGGACAACTTTGGGCATTCCACCAGGTGTATGACAGTGATAGGTGTATGACAGTGATAGGGGTATGGCAGGTAGGGCAAAGCGAGGCTGGCGATTTCGCCATAAGGTGTCCGTGGGTGATGTATGTGTGGCCTAGGCGGAGACGGGCTAGGATTACTTCTTCATGGCGGGACCGGTGGAATGAGGAGGCCCAGTATCCTATTTGTGGCTTGATCATGTGGAGTTTACTTTGTGTGACCTGGTCCCATTCCCGCTGCCATATGGAGCGGAAGTGGGAGCGGAAGTGGGAGCGGAAAGTCGGGAAGAAGTCGGAGAAGGGGAGGGGTCGGGAGGAGGCCGGCAGTGAGCAGGCCGTCTTTGCCGTGCGGTCCGCCTCCTCGTTACTCTGGATGCCGACATGAGCCGGGACCCAGCAGAAGGCGACTGTCTTGTGTTGGAGGGTCGTTAAAAAGTGTAAGGTTTGCTGGATGGTACAGACGAGCAGGTGAGGAGAGTTAAATCTTTCTAGGGACAGAAGTGCGCTTTGGGAATCTGAATAAATGACGAAAGAGCTGGCAGAGTGGGTGCGCACAATATCGAGGGCCTCCGTAACCGCGAAAAGTTCCGCCGAAAAAACGGAGGCCTCGCGGGGCAGGCCGACGCCCCGGGAAAGCGGCTGGGACAGAATCACCGCTGAGGAGGCCACACCAGCTTCCGAGCGGGAACCATCTGTGTAAATGGCGACTGCGTCCGGGTGTTGGGTTGTGTTCGCGGAAGAGTGACCTGTATATCATGGCGCTCGTGGTATTCTTCGGTAGGGCACACAGATCCTTGCAAAACTTGATAGGGGTGAGGAGCCAGGGGGGGGAGATGCTGAATGAAATGGGGATAACTGAGGGGGCGGGCATGTTGAAAAGATCAAGGAAAGAGCGGACCACTTCAGTGAAGTGCCAGCTCCGTCCCTGAGGTGATAGTTCTGAAACCGCCGTGCCCAGAAGCGAAGAAGGTAGCCTCTGCGCACGGAGGTATGTCCTCATGAGGAGTAGACCCCGTCGGAGGGCGAGAGGGAGATGATCTCATTCCACGTGGAGGCTGGGGAGGAGCGGAAAGCACCGGTGGCGAGGCGGAGGCCTCTATTAAGTACCGGGTCCAGGATACGGAGGCGGGCGTTGGAGGCTGAACCGTAAACTGCACCACCATAGTCCAGCTTCGACTGTACTATGGAAGTGTAAAGGCGAAGAAAAGAGCGTCGATCTGCACCCCATATGGTGTGGGAGAGGTGATCCAGGAGAGCGAGGGGGCGTCGAAGGGATTGCTTTAGGTGCTTGAGATGGGGAACCCAATTGAGCCGTCGGTCTAGGGTCATGCCCAGAAAACGCGTGAAGGGTACCCCCTCAAGAGGACTGCCGTATAATGTGACAGAGGGTAGGGGAAGGGTTGTGGGTCTTCTTCTACTGAAGAGCATACACTTGGACTTCGGGATGGAAAGGCGGAAACCCACCGACGTCGCCCACCTTCCCACCCGGTAGATAGCGAGCTGCATTTGTCGTTGAACGACAGACGGTTCTCGCCCTGCGAAGTAGATCGCAAGGTCATCCGCGTAAATGGAAGAGCAGATGGTGGGTGGAAGGCATTGTGAGACCGTGTTCATCACGACGGAGAAGCAGAGAACACTGAGGATGCTTCCCTGTGGGACCCCGTCCTCCTGCACGAAGGTGTCAGAGAGGACTGAGCAGGGCCGTAGCCAGACCAAATCAGTAGGAGGGGCGGAGAAATTGACAGGGGGGACAATGAAAAAATTTAATGTCATTTTTTGTGAATATCGAAATATACTGCAGAAAATTACATTCAAAACTATAACAAGTAAAACACCATAGGCTAAATAAAAAAAATGATCAAACCGATACATATAGATAGGCATATTGGGTTATAGAATACAATATTTAGTCTAAATTTAGTGTAAATAAAAGTCTTTGTAAGTTTTTTAATTTTAGAATAACTGTATGCGGCGTTTTTTTTAGCGAAATTCTTTAGGAATTCAAACATGTCTATTTGCTTCGTTCTCTTATTTTCAAAGGCAAGTAAAACAAGTTGGCTTTGGCGTTTTTGTAGCATGGAACGCCGTTGCGGTTGGTTTTCCCAGGGGTGGCATATTATTTTCCAGGCGGGGCTTTGCCCCCCCCTGGCCCCCCCCCTTGGCTACGGGCCTGAGACTGAGCCCACCCGGACTTTAAAGGTCCGGGAGGAAAGGAAGCCCCTGATGAAGGTCGGCATGGCTCAGACGAGGCCCAGATGTCGGAGCTGACCGAGGATCATTGCTCGACGGGTGGTGTCATAGGCCTTCTGGATGTCGAAAAAAATTGACAGTACGAACTGTCCATTGTCGAAGGCATCCTGTATGTCTCGGCTGAGAAGCAGGAGGGGATCAGTGGTGGAGCGGAATTGTCTGAAGCCGGACTGGGTAGCCGGGAAGGAATTGCTATTTCAAGGACGAACGATAATCGCGTAGCGACCATTTTCGAGGATTTTGCAGGCACAACACGTCAGGGCGATTGGTCTGTAGTTTGTGGGGTCCAGGGAATCTTTGCCGGGTTTGGGGATAGGGATGACGTGGGCCTCCTTCCACCTAGAGGGGAAGGCGCCCTCTATCCATATGCGATTGTATAGGTCTAGCAGGAAAATTGTAAGGTAGTGTGGATGTGCTGGATCATGCCGTACGGAATACCGTCCGGACCGGGACAAGGGGATCGTCGAGAGGCCAGTGCCGCCTGTAGTTCACGCATGGTAAACAATCGGTTGTAGGTGCTGTCTATGGACGGTGGAGAGGGGCTATCGTCAGGGGCGGGTACGGAATCGGCTGCAGAGGAAGAAACGGCGGCGAAGGTAGAAGCGAGGTGGTTTGCCACCGACTTGGGCTCACATAGGAGTCCGTCATTAGTCCGGAGGACCGGGGGTCGGGAGGGGACATGTCGCCTCTCGACACCCCGTACCTTCTTCCAGATGGTAGCCGAAGTGTGGTGATGATGCCGGACACAAAGGCACGCCAAGAGGCTCGGCGCGCTGTCTTCATTGTGCGGCGGGCGATGGCCCTGGCCCGCTGCATCTCCGTGCGATGGATGGGGAGTCGCGTCCGGTAGAAGCGCCGAGTTGCCTTCTTCTTGGCGCGCACGGCCTCCGCGCACTCCGGGGTCCACCAAGGCACCCGTCGGGCGCGGGGGTAGGCGGAGGATCGTGGTACGCTAGTGCTTGCGCCGCTAGAACGACGGACTCGAAATATGCGATGCACTCGTCGATGGATGGGAAGTGGGCAGTTGTAAGGGTGTATACGTGTTGTCGCGGAAGCGGGCCCAATTCGCGTTGGTAGTAACCCACCTTACCGGTACCCGAACAGTCTGGTCGGGTCGATTGAGCGTGAGTTGAATGGGGAATGGTCACTTCCATGGTCCTCTCGGAGGACTTGCCACGTGAAATCTAGGAGGGCATCAGTTGAAACGAGGGACAGGTCTATACAGGATGGAGTGCAGGTGGTGGCATGGTAGAATGTAGGAGAGCCATCATTGAGGCACTCGAAGGAGAGCTCGGTCATGACAGATATCAGGGTTGGGGCCATATAGGTGGTGTGTGTGTCGCCCCACAAGGGGTGGCGACTATTGAAATCGCCCAGTAGTAGGAAGGGCCTGGGGAGTTGTACGACTTCCACCAGGTCGTCGCGGGAGACTTGAGCGTGGGGGGGAGGTAGATTGAGCAGACGGTGTACTGTCTATCCAGGGAGAGCCGGACGGCAATCACCTGTAGCGGGGACCGGATGGAGAGATTGTGGAAGGGGACTGCGTGGTGTACGAGATGGCAGCTCCCCTTCGAGTGCAGGTAGGAGGCGGGGTGGCGATGCAAAATAACCAGTAGGGCAGGGCATGGGCCTGGTCCCCAGGATTAGCTCCTGGAGACAGACACACACCGGACGGGAAGTGGCAATCAAGGAGTTAAGGCCTTCATAGTTCGCGAATATTCCTCTACAGTTCCAGTGGACTATTGTGGTTTTCGGGGGATCCATTAGTTGATGAAGGGGGATGGGTAAAGGTGTAGGCGCTAGGAGGTTGGAGTGTGAAGGGAGATCTGGAGTTCGCGAAATTGAAGGATGGGTCGGGAGCATGGCTGGCTATCTACCGTTCACCAGGGAAGGAATCGGTCGGCCTGTCGAACCCCGCGGAGGTTGCGGGGTCGAGTCGGCCGAGCGAGACCGGAGGCGTGGATCACGGCAGACAGAGGAACATCGTGGGCTGAGAGGGTCAGAAGTGTTTTGACGGGCTTCTGTGGTCGGGCCAGGAGGGGGCACGTTAACCCCAAAAGTGGCGCCACCCCGCCTGTCCGGGGTCTCACGGCGGACCCTAGGTGGCGACAGGGGTACCAGAAGGACCGGGCGGGTGGGAGGGAGGGCGTACTCAGGGTGGCTGACAAGGAGGGGGCCGGGGATGTTGGGGGGTAGGTACTATGGGGGTGGAAGGAGGTGAACCAGAGTGGTCTCGTGGAGGGGTGGAGAAAATGGCACCAGGAGGCAAGGGCAGATCCATGAGACTCGTGGGCGCGGCCGAGCTCCCTCGGTCACACCGTGCAGCTGCGCCAGGGCCGCATCCACTGGATCCTCGGGGGAGAGGATATTGTTCAGATGGGTCTCGTCGTAGGGGCGGGTCATGGATTTCAGCTACTATTGTCGGAGTCTGTGGGGGTAGAGTGGTGGGACTTCTGCGGTGGGGAGAGATGGACATAGTAGACGTAGTGGGCGGTGTGAGGGTCCGAGCCTTCTTCTTGGTTCTTGGGGAAGAGGGAGACACACGTTGGAAGGCCGGAGGGTCTGGCGACACGCTCCGGGCGGCAGGTTCGGGCGTGTGCAGAGTACTGGGAAGGCAGGGTTTGAGGTGGATGGGACCCGGGTGTCCTGGTCCCAGACTCCTGGGGGATTCGTGGCAGGTGAGGTGCGGGAAGGGGAGGGATGGTGGGGGGACAGGAGACTGTCGGGTCCTGCAAGGATTTTCTTTGGGGGACAGGGAGCAGTGGCTGGGGGGGTTTCGGCGGCAGGCCAGGGCGGCGTGCCGAGATGATAGAGCCGAGAGCAGCGGCATAAGACACCCCCGGCCTCACCTCCCGACTCCGCACCCTGTCTCGTGCCTCACGGGGGCTAAGGAAGTCCGTTACTTGTAGGCCTCGGACCTCCTTCTCGAACTTGAAGAAAAGGCATTCGCGGGATGAAGAGGGGTGTGCGCCTTCACAAGTGGAGCATTTGGGTGTATTGGGGCACCTGTCAGGGTGAGCGAGTTGTCCACAGTGAACACAGTTGATGCGGCTGTCGACAAACGGAGCTAACGTGTCCAAACTTATTGCATTTAAAGCAACGGGTCGGGTCTGGGATGTATGGGCGGATAGAAAACTCGCATGACGCGCGGTCTCCCATACCCCATACAATGCGGTCGGGGGAGATTAAGGTATTGAAAGTAAGCAGCAGACGTGGGGTGGGGGAGGGGTGCCTCCCTGTCGGGATGTGAAACGATAAATCTTAGTGACTCCTTGGGGTGCGAGGTCCTCCAGGAGCTCGTTCACTGCGATCGACAATAGGCGGGTGGCGTAAATAGTGCCCTGACTCTGGTTCAGGCGAGGGTGTGGAAAAACAGACACCGAGCATCCAAGGACCTCAGTGACGGAGAGTAGGGCTTTTGTCTCTGCGGCTGAGCGTGATTTTACGAGGGAGCCATCCCTCTGTGGACGTACGTCGTAGCGGCTGGAGTTGCTGTGGGTTCGGATCGCCTGGAACGTCCTTTCAGAGTTGGTCGGGAGGGACCCAGATGTAGGCCGAATCACCAGGAATTTGTGGATACTTGGAAGGGAGAGGGAGGCTGTAGAGTCGAAGTGGACTGGGATATTCAACGGTCGATATGACAGCCGTGAGTGCCGGCTCCCTCGTCCGCCACGGGGCTCTCTCCGTGGGGAGGTGGGCTGACGGCGGGTGAGGGGGGCATATGGGGAGAGCAAGAAGCCGGGTTGTGGGGGAAAGTCCTCGGTGGAACTTGACTTGCCCGAAGGAGGCTGAGGTGGGTTGGGGCGAGACCCCTGCTCCAGAGAGTGTAGGTCCAAGGGCATAGTCGAGGGACGGACTGGGGTCGGCAACGGAAAGAGAGAGTGCAAGCGTTCCGCTTCCACAGGGGGGGGGGGGGGGGGGGGGGGTCAAACCCATCAGGTTGCGGTCTTCGAGTGGTACAGGACTCGAGGGCCTGGTTGCCCACCACCCGAGTGTTGAGAGTAGTAGTAGTCCAGGAATGAGAAGCAGTAGTCGTAAGCCGAGGGGGAGAAGTATCCATAGCGAACAAAAGAGAACTTCATCCCCCGCGCGCATCCAGCCACCACCGACTCCAACAAGGGAAAGGCGAATCGTGGGCACACTTGGTCCCACCGCCAATAGATGTCACGCAGGGGAGATACATCCGTACCCAGTCCCTGTGCCTGAAAGGCGGCCACTCTCATCCAACGCGCGGTGAAAAGTGGCAGGGACAGGGCTTGGGTTTGGTTGAAAAGCGACAAAGGTGCAGGGCAACCACCTCCCACACCCAAAGAAGGGGTCAAAATGAAGGTCCAAAAAAACAACGCCAAAGAAGAGAGAAGCCAGAAAGAATGGGTGAAAGGAGAAAGAAAGAAAAAGAAGCAGATCAGCCGGGTCCCCAAACGGGTTCACGAGGGCAGAGAAAGCCCTTACACCGAAGAAAGGTGTATTCCCACATTCTCCCATAAGTCCAGCATCATAGGAGAAATTCATATTTTTCTATTTCTACAAACCATAATTCATATTTTTCTCTTTCTACAGGACATAATGTCTGTGAGCAAGGAAGAACGAATCCAGATAATTCTACTCATAGGAAATCGGAGTCAGAGAGAGGCCGCTGCTGAATTTAAAAGACTGCATCCAGACCGCGAGCCAATAACACAGAGTTGTGTTAGCAGACTTGTTGCAAAGTTTGAGGAAACAGGATCCATAGAAGATAAACCACGCAGTGGACCTTCAAGGAGGTCCATTGACGATGATACAGCGACTGCTATCCTGGCTCATTTTAACAGAAGTCCCAATAAGTCTCTTCGGCGATTGTCCGCCGAGACAGGAGTGTCGAAAAGTAGCACCCATCGCATTCTTCAGGCTCACAAATGGCATCCATATAAACTTCAGATCCTACAGAAATTAAGCGATGATGATCCCGACCGGCGGATGGAATTTTGTGAATGGGACGAAACAATATGCTCGGGGCCAATTTCCTCCACCATTCTGTTCAGTGATGAGGCGGTTTTTTATGGAAATGGTGAGGTAAATCGACAGAACACCTGCTACTGGTCTCAAAACAACCCTCACTGGTATACCTCTTCAAAGGAACAAGGTGCATCTCGGGTGATGGTATGGTGTGGCATTTGGAAGGATCGCATCATAGGCCCCCCTTTTTCGATGAACATGTCACTGGAGGCACCTACCTACGTACGCTCAAGGAAGCAGCATTTCCCAGTGTCTTGAACGAAGAAGGAAATTTCCCAACATGGTTCCAGCAAGACGGCGCTCCCGCACATTACAGCACCCAAATAAAGGAATACCTGTACCAACAATTCCCTGGTCATTGGATACGACGTCGAGGGCCTGTGGAATGGCCAGCTAGAAGCCCGGAACTCACGCCACTAGATTTTTATCTCTGGTGCCACTTAAAGCGCTGGTATACGCAGAGAAAATTAGGAGTGTTGAACATTTGCGGCAGCGCATTATCGGGGCATGTAACCATTACTCCTGACATCATTCACCGTGTGCTTGCTGACTGGGTATCACGTCTGAATTTGTGTATTGAAAACAATGGTGGACATATTGAGCACGTTCTGTAAATAAAGGCTTTTGTTTTGCCTTTTTTTATTATTTTTCCTATGATGCCGGACTTATGGGACACCCTATATATATATTATATATATATATAATTATATATATATATATAAAACCTTTGGTTAGCTTCCGCCAAAATTGTTCATTCTGACGAAGGTCAAGCTTTTCACGCCACTTTAGACCTACAGTTTAACGTGGAATCCGAACCACGCCCCACCAGCAGCCCAGCGTCTTAACCACTAGACCAGCCAGGGTACCCATTTATCTACCAACCACTTTCTTTGTGGAGGAATGAACAGCTGGGTTTTGCTGCGCGCCGGCTGCCGTCACCGGGTCTCGAACCCGGAGCCGAAGGATTCGTAGTCAGCGAAACTAACCACACCACCACCTAGGCGCATTACCAGTAAAACAAATTTCATGACTTTTAATAAAAAAACAAATGTATATCTTGATGAACTTAAATGTTAATGAAGTCGCTATAAAGGAGTGTACTGTAACAAAATTTCTTGGTGTAATACTAGATACGAATTTGCAATGGAGTGATCATGTAAATTATATCGCGAAAAATATTTCAAGGAGCGTTGCTATAATGTTTAAACTTAGAAATGTAGTCACTAAACAGGTTTTATCGACGCCCTATCATACTCTTGTTCTTCCTTATATAACGTACTGCACCCTTATTTGGGGAAACTCCGCTAACAACGCATTAAATGGTATCTTTGTCATCCAAAAACGAGCAATAAGGTTATCTGATGCCGATTTCCTTGATCACTCTAGTGCATTATTTAAAGAGCTAAACCTACTACAGCTCAATGATGTAACCAAACACATTTTATTTTTATTTACAAGTGTAAGAACAAAATCAATAATTTACAATGGGTAAAAAGATATTTTGTAACTCATTAAGAAATACACTCGTATCAGACCAGAAATAGATCAAAGCTTATTATACCTCAATTTAGATTGTCTTCATCTCAAAAACTACCCATTTTCATTGGGTTGAAACTATGGAATGACTTAAATGCTGATATAAAAAATATTGTGAATGTAAATTTGTTTAAAACCAAGTTCAAATCCCAATTAATAATGGCATACTAACAAAAATCTAGGATTAATGTCCATTAATACTGTTTACTAATTATTAATTTCTCGTGTGTAATCTAGTATGAAAAAAACATTTCTTGGGTTTGTTCAGTTCTTATCTCTCGTGTATAATATTGGTTTCTTTGTATGGTATTGGTATAATGCCTTCAATGGTGACCTTGCATTTGTCATGTCAGTAGTGATAATTTAAGGTTAATACTTCAACGAAGGATCATGTTCAGCGACGAAGCGATATTTCACCTCAGCGGTCGTATCAATAGACATAATGCACGCTATTGGGCCAATGAAAACGCCCCACTGGATGGAGGAAGGACATGTGCAATTCGATCCACGAATTATGGTGTGGGCTGCGCTCTGGGGGGGATCGGTTAATTGGTCCGTACTTTTTCGACGGCAATATAACAGGTGAAACATATCTGCATATGCTGCAAACATTTCTAATGCCCATACTGGACGACATTCCATTGGCAGAATGGGCGGAGATGTGGTTTCAGCAGGATGGTGCACCACCACATTTCGCAACCATCGTCCGAAGCTCTTTAGATGAAACATTCTCAAGCAAGTGGATCGGACTGCGAGGGCCCGTCGAATGGCCACCTAGGTATCCAGACCTCACGCCTCTTGACTTTTTCTCGTGGGGACATCTCAAGTCGGTAGTCTATGCTGATCGACCCACAACCATACATTCTCTAAAGGATAAAATCACATCTGAGTGTGCCAAAATCAGTACCAATGTGTTAAGGAATGTTCAAACATCATGCATTCAACGGGTCAGAAAGTGACTCCAAGTGGAAGGCCACCAATTCGAACATTTATCATAATTTAATAAAATGTATGCAAAAACTTTACTTTTCTACGTGAAGGTCAAAATATGATAATAAAAACCCACTCTAATAGACAGAGTTTATTTCCACAACAGTTTCGATGCCCACTGGCATCCTCTTTGGATGGATACAGAAAAACGTTTTTTTTTTCGTTTTTCTGCATCGAAACTGTTGTGGAAATAAACTCTGTCTATTAGAGTAAATGTGCCTATGGTTCCTGACTTTTGCGCCACCCAGTATACCTATATATATATATCCAACCTAATGTACAGGCTACATACGCCCGCCGCAAGAAGCTAATTAAACTAGACGTAAATTCCACAAACGTTAGGGATTATTGTAATTTCAATATTAAGAATAATTTATATTTTACAAATTCACTTTTCATATGCAATAAAACCCCAACAAATTAAGTTAAATAAAATTCCACTATTTTCCAGTACCTGATCTTAATCTGTAGTCAATGACTCATAATTTTATTTGTTTTATCATTATTTTCACAACTAAACCCATTAAACTCTAACAGTTCAAACTTCAATTTACTCAAAAGCAATTAGGTTACTTGGGAAAGAAATTATATCAATTACTTAGAAAATGAAATTTAACCCTTTACTGCCCAAAAGGACAAATTTCTAACCTTTCAAATACACGCATTCATAACTTAACCCTACAAAATATTTGGGCAGTAAAGGGTTAAGAAAGTTAGGTAATTAATTTGGTTTTAGGGACATATTATCATTAAAAAATTGACGAAACTTCAGCCAGAAATTACAGAACCAGAAAGCCTACATACCTTACGCTTTTATATTTACAGATCTTCGGCTGCTGAGCCAATGTGGGCTAAATTATAAAAAAATAAATGAAGATACCTCCGCCAGTATGAAAATTCTCAATTACGAGTAATCGAATTGAAGGAATAAAACCACAGTAAGAAATGGATTTATTAGAAGCACGAGATTTCAGCCTATTCTAAGGTCTTCATCAGGTGCGAGTGAAGGAGGATAGGAGAAGGTCAATTCCACTCCCCTTCCATTATAAAATAATTTTCCTTTATCGCTCTTCACCGGCATTTGATGAAGACGTAAGAATAGGGTGAAAGTTCGTGCTTCTAATAAATCTATTTCTCATCAATTGGGGTTTTAGTCCTTTAATGTAAAGATATTATTTGTAACACTACGTACTACTTTTTGGGTAAAGTAAATTTAGAAACATTTGATATTTAATTTTACTGACGAGAAAATACAAGCTCCCGTGGCCACCTACTCTGTGTGCACGGGCTACGTCGTGGCCAATATTGTAATACGGCTTGTTGGATGGGGGACTGTTCTCTGCATCCAGATTATGCAGCGACCGTGGTTCTGATTCTACATAAAGCTGTAGGTCCCTTCTATCATATGACCTAAGATGTTGCGAAGAAGGTTAAACAACAACTTCAGACAAACCTCCCTGTGATTGCTCGAGCTCAGGTGGCAATGATGTTTTGTAGTTGTTTAATCCTCTCCGCAACAAAGAGAGGGAGCAACAGCTTTTCGCGATGCGAACGAGTCGCTACATCATCTGAACGTGAGCAGTTCACGCCCACCCACCCCTCCGTATAAGGAAATAAGGTTCCCGGATGTTACTTTACTCGATTCCCTTTTGAAAATAACTCAAGTATGAGGGACTGAGCGAAACTGAACGTTTAACACTAACTTGAGAGGAAGACTTTCCTTTCGAGTCTGTAGGGCAGGGTACCATGACTTCAAAACTTGAGGTTCAAGCCTTTTGAAACATGAAGAACTGGGTTTTGTCTGTAGTGGTGGGGCACTCTAATTATGAGAAAATTATTAATAAAAAGTAGGTAAGAGGCTATTATTTTGTACAAAATTAAACCAACTGATGAATGTGCAAGAACAGAATTTAAAATGTGCAGACAGGCTATTGTTCCGAGGATAAACTTGTGTAATAAAAGGGAAAATTTAGAGTTGATCTATGTTCAGCATATTTACTACCATTAATATCTTTTCTGAAACAAGGCCAATTTCAAGTTCAGCAAAAACTCTCTTGTGTACCCGTGTTTCTTCATTTCTGAAACATATTCGAAAAATAAACCATGACTACCATCCAACCTAACTTACTCCCCAATGCTATTTCAACTCACATTTAGTAATCGTTTGATGGAAGATGTAACAAAGGCAAGAAGATTCTGGTCAGCAGGGATATCTAAAGCCAGCTTGTTTCTCGAGTTACTCAATTTGGTGACTGGAGATATCAAACTTGTAGTGGAAAACACAATTAGACAACCCACACCAACAACCCAAGGTGCTAACCCTGCTAAACCTCCACATTCAAGCTGTAGTATCTGAAATTATCAATATTATAATATAAACTTATAGGGAAGTTTAAAAAGCAAAAAATGCTTACAATTTAAGATAAAGCAAAACATTTCCAGTAATTTTTTGAAGATAGTGGAGTAGGAGGTGGGTCTGCTTGGTAAAGGTAAAAGGCTTTGATGGACAAGCATAATACAGAAACAGACTACATCTGTAGTGTGACACTGCACTTTTTATACATTTCAGAATCTTTTAGAGTTACTAGGACCACACTTATAATCATTACAATACAATTATGATAAACTTAAAATTGTTTGGCTAAACTGTGAGCATGAACAGGGTTTGTATTAAAATGTTCATAAAAAACTCTGGATAAATTCACCTAAAAAATCCAGAGCATACAGGATTTCTTATTTAACTAACACCAGTTTTTGTTAATAAAGGTTATTTAAACACTTCTTTTCCATTATAAAACTATTTTTCCCTCTGGCAATACAAAATAAATATGAAGGGTGGTCAGAAAATAAGTTTACACAGCATATAATTTCATAACTAAAGGACTTACATTGATTATGTTTGTATCAGGTGAATTCAAATGTTATTAGAAACATTGCATGTCGATTCAGCTGCCATCTACCATTCATTGGTTATACGAGTCAGCTGAACATGGCAGCTCAACTGGAACAGTACCCTGTCATTTCTGCAATGATATTCCGAGTCTGTCAGTGGTCAAGAATTTCTCAAGTGCATTGTCACAGGAGATGAGCCATGGGTTCATCACCATATTCCAGAAACAAAATGTGCCAGCATGGAATGGAAACACCCTGGGTCCCCGCAACCAAAGTAGTTCAAGATTGTGAGGTCCACTGGCAAAGTGATGGTTACCATGTTTTGGGACCACAAAGGCATTTTGCTATCAGACTTCAAGCAAAAAGGCATAACAATCAATGCAGTTGCATAGTGTTCAACACTGGAATGTTTACAAGTGGCCATTAAACATAAACATCCTGGACTGCTCCATAGGGCAGGGCACTGTTCCAGTCGAGCTGCCATGTTCAACTGACTCATATAACCAATGTACGGTAGATGGCAGTCAAATTGATGTGCTGTGTTGCCAACAATGATTAACGAATTCACCTGATACAAACATAATCAATGTAGGTCCTTTAGTTACGAAATTATACACTGTGTAAACTTATTTTCTGACCACCCCTCATATATTTCATTCTTTGTTGAATTTCTCTATTTAGGAAAGTTAGGACTGCCACTGGCTCTGGTCTCCCTTTCCTTTGTACAGTAGCACCTATATATTCTGACCAATTTTTCTGCCTTCTATTTGCCAAGTCCATTACAGGAATACCCTGCATAGTACGGGTTACAATTTAACACCAAGCTCCAGTTCAATACTGGTCCTGATTCACTCCAGTACAGTTTTTCAGTTTTGTAAACAAATATTTTTTTCCAAGCATGCATGCTAAATGTAAATAGGTGAAGATTTAGATTCCACAAATGTTTGAGAGTTGCTTGAATTGCATTCAGAAAAGCTTAGCAATAAGGACCTCATCAATTTAGAAGAACAGCATGCGCTTGAAGAAGAGGACAAAACTGAAGAAAATGAAGATCAGAAATCATCAAAGGAGTTCTCCATAGATGAACTTGAAAAAATGTTTCAGGTGTGTGAAGATCTTAAAGAAAAAATTATGGATGGAGATCCTAACATTGAGCGCAGCATGAAAGTGCAAAGAGACTTAGAAAGTGCAATTCGCTGCTACAGAGAATTGTATATCGATAAGAAGAAAAATAAGTGTTCAAACATCACTATTGAAGATTTTTCAAAAAAAAAATTTTTGGCAATGCACTTTATTACGTACATATTTAAATGAAATTTAGAAAAATGAAAGCATTTATTAACTTTTGCAGTTGTTTCACAATTGAAACTAGTTTAAATTAATGCAAAATCCGACTTTTATAATGTTATTGATGTCTGAGAATGAATTACTTTATTTTGTATTGATTACATTCCCCATTCAATACAGATTCACATAGTACAGTACTTTCTGTGCACACATTAACTGTACTATGCAGGGTATTCCTGTACTTAGTTTATTCCAAACTAAGCCAACAAAAATAGAAAAAACTCTTTCAATAGACCTAGAGCTAGCAGGACATTTTAAAATTAAAAATAAGTGTAACTTAAGTACCGTAACTAATCCTTTTGAAATAATGAGTTGAATGAGAAATTAAGCATGTTTCATTTCAAAGGCTGGTGCTAAACCTAATTAATTTCACTTCATTCTTTAGCTAGCACAAATTTTACTCATTTCAGTCATTTGATATTTTTTACCCTATTCTATACCTAGATTATTATTTGCTGATAGGGCCATGCCCTGTGGGCATGTAAATTGATGTAATATAGTGACTTGATGCATATTGTTGTTGACTTTGATTCTGAATAGGTGGGTTCAATGGGTTGACTCTTCCATATGTAATACCTTTTATACATAATGGTTGAAGTGACAAATGGACAATGAAGCACTCAACAGTCAACATTCATTTATACTAATTATGTTAGTTTAATGTCTAGATTTATTTTTATTTTCCGATTTATAATTTATATCCATCAACAATTGCCTTCATAGCCTAATCATATATTAAACATTTTTAAATTAATATTTTTCATTAAATTATTTAGCTTATTTTAAAATACTCTGAAAATTCAATAAAATCTAAAAACAAAAACAAAAATCCAGTGGATTTTTTACTAACCATGCAAGTTGTAACTCACTCCAAAACATAGCTAACTACAGATATCAATGTTCACTTTTATACAAGAAATATGGATGTCAATAAATCACCGTTCCCTGTTTCATGAGAGAATGAAGCTAGCTTCTCTGTAATCCAAATATTTTACAATTCCCAGATCAGTGAGTAAGGGCTCTATTCTATTATCTGTAAACAGTGAAACAGTTCAGCTAAATTGGGCCAAAATTTCATAAAATAAAAGGTTTGGTTTCAATACTCAGCAAAATAATGTAGGAATCTAATAATTGGTATTGGGGCCTATCTGAATTTGGACTGAAACAAAGTGATGCTTGAGCCCAGTGAAATAAACATGCTTGTATCTATGATACGGTACGTACTTAATGGTTTTTAAGATTAAAACAAAAGGCACTCTGGGCTATTAGTCTAGCCCAAAGTAGTCTATACTTTGAAAACTAATTATTATTACTGCTGCTACTCTGAATTACTAAAACATTAAAAGAAACACTGAGAAAGCCTGAGAGTTTTACTCAATCGACTCAGAAACTAAGTTTAGCTATAGCTATAGCTAGTTACCTACAGTACCAAGTTCAGATTCATACCATAATTAAATTCTGTTCTGACAATACTGAGAGCAGGATTGGAAAAGATGTATCTGGAGCATGACAAACATAGAGAAGAGATGTACAAAGTCCAGTTCCAAGGAGTGCCATGGCATTACCTCTGATAACACTTCTCACATACATATCTCCCCACTGCTTGGAGGAACTGAAAAATTAATAAGCAAATTACTATTACAAAAATTTATGGCAGTTAAATTAGCTACTGCAGACCCAAATGCTTTATAAACAGGCAGTGATAGTTCATGGTACCATGAACTATCACTGCCTGTACAATACTGACTCTGTATGGTACCATATATCAACTATGCTATCTACCAAACATAAGGCCTTTAAGATTGAAAAACAAAAGCCATAATCTAATGAAAGTAAGTTATCATACCATACATCATTTATCTAATTAGTAGACCTGTGGGAAATATGTAAGACACAGAATCAGTTATATTGTTCAGGTGTATTAAGCTATTTTTACATAAATGCTAATTACAGTGAAGATGATTTTGAATTATTAAGATTAAACTGTAACTACATTTATAAAATATATACTGATAAAGACCAACAGTTATTATCAATAAACACTGTGCCTCTCTTCAGTTCAATCCTGACTGACCTTCCAGTTCTTTAAAATTCAACTGAGTTACAGTGTTGTTAGCTTATGCGGATGCCATAAAATGGGGCAAAAGTTTTAAAATTTGTGAAAAACCTATAATTTTATATCTACTGCCTTCAAGGTATTGAATTCCCTTCCAAATTTGGCTTCTTTTACTATGATAAGCTAAGCTATGGTACCAGGGTTGGTAAAAAACCAAAAACCATTTTTTTTTTCTAAAAATAAAAAAAACTATTTTTTTGGGGGGTTTTAATATACAGCCTGTAGGTTTATATATATATAAATTAAGGAAATTGAAAACTTTTAGTATTTCTCATATAATTTATTTGCTGACAATTAGAAAAAAGAAAGAAATCAATAGTTTAACCATAAACTAAATAAAATAAACATTTAACTTGACTTTGTGCATATAGCTAAACAAATATTAAAAAAATAAAAATCCTTTAATGTATGGTACAGTACTGAATAGAAAAATATATTGTTCTTTGGCCTTTAAGTTTATAGATATAGCCTCTAAATTTATTTCATATTAGCTATTTGTTAAAACATTTATAAATAAATACAAGTTTAGAAGCTTTATGAACTCCTAATTTATTCCTTAATTTGGACTGTATCAGTCCAAAAGCAGAAAAAATTCTTTCAACTGCAGCATGAGATGACAGTTATGAACACTGATGCATTGTTTTGCAATCTTCAGACAGTTCCCTGATAGATCTCCATCATGCAAGTGGGGTTATGTTTAGATTAATGGAAATACATGCATGCACAAAATATAAATGCAAGGTTGCCTGAATTCTTTTATTTCTTCTTCATATACTTTTGTTGTTTTGGTTTTTTTAAAAATGATTTAAACCATGGTTTAAACCAGGGTTGTGGAGTCGGTCCAAAATTTTCCAACTCCGACTCCACACATTGTAAAAATTCGACTCCGACTCCGACTCCACACATTGTAAAAAATCTAAAAATCTGACTCAGACTCCTCACATTTTAAATATACGACTCCGACTCCTCTAGTGTTTCACTCTATAATTATCATAATAATAAGACATTTCATCACCACCACACTAAGTGTGAAATTTTATATTTTATATTTAAATAAATATTAATTGTATATTCTGAAAATGTAAAAAAAAAATTAAAAAAACTTAATCTAGGGGCTATCAATGAATAAGGTTTATTGACCAAAAAACTAAATAACCTAAATGTTAGTATTAGTATTTAGGATTTAGAAATTAAGGGTGACACAGGACACAGAAATTGGAGTCTGAGTCAGAAGTTTTTTACCGACTCCGACTCCGCCCTGAAACGTGCGACTCCACGACTCCGACTCCACAACCCTGGTTTAAACCAAACAACCCTGTATGGTACTATTTAAAAATTTGTGATTGTCCAATCACCCTGTGTTACAGTAACTGGAAATTTTTCACAGCAGTCCCTATAATCAAACAGTATAAATTCTGATTTTATATTGTTTGAAATTTGAGTTAGGTTACTATAAAAAAGTAAAAAAAAAAAAATTATGTAGACCTATTCTTATAAACAGCATAAACCAGTCTCAGAAAAGAATTCACCTAGAAACAAACTCTCTGAAAAGCATAAAAAAGAAATTACTAATTGATAATATAAAACTAAAAAAAAAACAATCATTTGTGATTATTTTTTTTATGCTTTCTAAACATTTTGTCTCTAGGTCAGCTTTTTCCAAAACTATACATGGTATCAATAAATAGGTATTTGTCTAAATACCATACCTATATATGGTACCATACTGTAAGTTTTTTAGTAAAACTGAATAGGCCTGTATTCTTTGCCCAAGAGTCAAAGGAATGTCATAATGCTGAAAAACTATTTAATTCAAACATGGCTAGCTCAAAGGGTTGTGGCCCCTGAGCCAATTTTGCTTTGGCACCCACCCCTATCCCATTTTTTATATAAAGGTTTTTAGTTAAAAAATAACAAATTTTTTTATATATTTTTATTATTTCATTCAGTACACTTTATTAAAATATTAAAATAAAAAAAATATTTTATTAATTTGAATTCAATAACCAAGTAGCATTAATAACAATACATACATGTTAAAATTTTTGCTTCAAAGATTAACTTTTTGGACCTTAGCAGCTGCAAATCTTTGGATTATTTCATCCAAGTCTAAATCCTTGGCAATGGCATGTTCAATAGATAAGGTTGCCAACCCATCCAACTGATCTTGTTTCATCATGAAACGGAAATAAGTTTCGATTAATTTCATCTTTCAAATGCTCCATTCTGCACTAACCACACTGATACTGGCAATGTTACAAGAATTCTCAGCACCACAAAAAGATTTGCAATAATGCCATCAAATTTTTTGAGTACATGAATTGCAAGATTTTCATTGAGAATAACTACCTTCAAAATAGTTTCGCAAATATTTTAATTTTTCGTATAAATCAACGCTGAAGATGTCTTTCTGATCACCATCTATAAGCAGAATTTCTAAATCCATACAATTCTTATGCAGCTCATTGTCACTCATTTCTGTGGCATTATTCAAATTGTATAGAAACTGGAATTGATCATTATGCTTTACAATCAACTCAAACCTGTCTTTCAATGACTGGATTGCATTGTCTAAAATGTTGTTGAAAAAGTTGATACTAAAATTTTCCTTCTCTGTCATTCCAACTTCATCTTTGTGTTCATAATCAAGCATTATTGGGCCTATTATTATAGTAAAACCAAAGGGAAAATTGCAAGAAAGTGGCAGTAGGCTACTAGGCTAACACTCAGTCATCACTAAATTCTTGAGCAAACATCACATATTTGTTTCCATAATTTTGTAGTTATATTTAAGTTTGGAACCACACATATTCCTATCATTCAAACACCTTTTACAACACAAGGTGTCAACATTACTTCATATGTTGATATCCTCCTATAGCTACCACTAATGCAAGATTCTACATTTCAACAAAAGAACAGAGCTAAAATATGAGCTAAACATATTTTTGCTGGTAGGAAAACATTCATCAGCAAAATTTGGCATAAGGGAATGTACACTAAAACACCCTTATTATATATGGTACCGTATTCTCTGATGTAGCAGTGCTGATAACTTACCTATAATATGGTTAAAACATTAAGAAGAATCGTAGTGGTCTGGTGAGAGTCGGTGCTGCATGAGAAACAGCTGGCCATTGTTTACATTGCCCTCCTCCCACAGCCACAACTCTCTCCTCCCTCACCTCCCACACCCTAATTTTCTATGTAGAATTCCTTTTTAAACTGTTCACTTGTTTCTTGTTGATTGATAGCAATATTTTGTCTTTTTTTCCTATTGCTCTTTCAGTTTTTGGTGCCCCTTAAACTTAAGCACCCTGAGCCAGTGCCACGTTGGCTCGCCCCTTGAGCCAACCCTCATTTCAAATTGTGTTTTTGTACAGCTATATGAATTAAAACTATAGGCTATTTATGACTAAATATGGTACCCATGATACATTATGGTATCAACCCAACTATTATTAACCTTCAAAGTTAAAAGGCAACTTTTCTTAATTTCACTCTTTGAATGAAACTTTAATTAGCTTATCTAGTAGTAAAGTTAGCAAATTTTCATTTATATTAGGCTAAGTATGGAAAATTATAACATTCAAATGTAAAAAGTATATTATACTTTGGTTTATCCTGAAAATACATACTGTATATAGTCACTTCATTCGCAAATATACATTGTGGAGTCTCCACGGGAACCACACAAAAATGTTTAGGAAAAATAAGCCACATTCTATAGAGAAAGCACAACTAGTTACCTATTCAATAATACCAATAAAAGAGTTAGGCCTTACGGTATTACTGTCATATTGAGCATAAATAAACACTCCATAAAACTAAGGCTAATATTAAGTTTCAGGGACATCAGTTTCAGTTCTAGGTTACTGCACACTAGGTTAGGTACAGTAGTTATTAGTGAAATTCCAGATGCCAGACAGTTTGGAGACAAGAGTTCATAACAGTTGATAATATATGTTAAATTAGGTTTTAAGTTTAGTTACATTACATTTCATTTGGAAAACATGCAGGGCTGTGGAGTCGACACATAAAAAACCGACTCCGACTCCTCAATTTTTTGTCTATCCGACTCCGACTCCGAAGGTATATTAATTCTAAATCTGCTATGATGATAATTACACAAGAGGCATTTCATCACCACCACGTGAAGCATCATCATCTGTGGTCATTGTTACGGTAACTTTGTCTGTAGTAAAGAATCTTGTAAGTGGTGCTTGTCATTCAGTAGATTTCTGATCTTTTGTTAACTTTGAAGTAGTTGGAAGGTTTTTATTACTATCTTTCTCAATGACAACTTCTAAAATTTTGGGATGGAAACACTGCAAATGTCTTTTCAAATTTGATGCTCTGGTTGGTGCATTTTTATCAGAGCCAGTAAAACCACTGATTTTTGCTTCACATAATTTTTCATCATCATCATCTTCTATCATACACTGACACACGAAATGTTTCCCATCTGTGGTTATTGTAAAATATTAAAAAACTGCAGACTTTGTTGGAAGTGTCTTTGCCATTGTGAAAGGGGTTTTAGACTTGAAAGTTAAAAACTTATGAAATTTAGAAAGAACTCAAAATTAAATAAGCATTAAAAATAAAAAATATTATCTGAAAAGAAAAAATGAATTAATGGCATTAGTGTCTGAAATGGAAAACATTGTGTTTATTATTTAAGTGGTTTAACCACCATAGCTGCCAGTGATATCACACACAAAAACATATTTTATTAAAATTTATATTGAGGTCGGAGTCGGAGTCGGTACATTTTTACCGACTCAGACTCCAGCACCACCAAAATTGCTTCCGACTCCGACTCCACAGCCCTGAAAACATGAAGCTACTCAGGCCCGGGTTAGGTTAGTAATTTCAGCCTAAGGTTGGAGTATGGACTCTCTCTGAACTGCATCTGGCATTTTACCTAATTATTTTCCACATGACCAACTTTCAGCCAATCAGAGGTCCAAAAAAACTAGTGTCACTGAAACTTAATATTTAGCTACCAAGAATAATCATTCATTATTTAAAAATAAAAATTAATATCAACTAAGAGCTTTATAACTAGATCAGACATGATAAAATAAATTTTTGCATGATTTCTCCAAATCTACTCAAAATTTCTTACAGTATCATAAAAGGAATGGAGCTTTATTTTATTAGCCTATAATATATAATAAAAAAGAATGGTATATTATACAGTATTATAGTCCTATGTGTAGCTTGCCCTATATTCCAAATAATAACATATATATCATTAAACCTACCCTTATGATATAGAAACCAATTACCTTATTCATTATTAAATTATATTAAGTTTAGTATTTTATATGGTTAAGAATCAGTAGAACACATCCACCAAACTCTATATTGATATTTATACAGCAAGACAACAGTGAAAAAACCAAGAATACTTTATTCTATACTAATTTTGGCAGAAATTCCTATTTATCAAGATATTTATTTTCAAAATTATTATATTTTGGCACCATTATTCACTAGTCAAACCATCTTGTCGCGTGACATACTGGTATGTAGTCATGTTATCATCATTAGCCAATCAGTGGTTGCCCCATTGTCACATGATACCCCAATGCAGGTCCAGCAGTTGAAATTTTAATTCAACAGTCACTTTAGAATGGCTGTCCATAGTGGGTGCTCCCAGTCCGAGTGGGACATCATCTAGGCCTACGTTAGGTTAGGGGTACTACTTACCTTACTGGGTCCCGAATTCATTATGGAATACCGGGTCCCGAATTCATTATGGGGTACAGTACCCATGCCGTTAGGTCAACTGTATTCCCTCGACAATTGGCTAGGTTAAATTGTGTTATTTTTGTTAGTTTTAATGAAAATATGACTGGTTCTAACTGTACACTCTTGACAATTAGTTGTCATAATATTTTTGTTAAAGCTAATGAAAATATCACAACTTAACCTAACCACTTGTCAAGGACATACAGACATTCAATTAACCTATGTGGTATCCAATGCCATAAGTAATTATACCTGGAAAGGTAAGACTGGGTCATTATTGGGACCCAGAAAGGCAAGTAGTACGGTACCAGATTAGGTTAGGTTACTTTTGCCATGAATATTACTGATGAAAATAGCTTTTTCTCATGTATTTCATGCTATTTCAATTGATTCTGGCCTTTTTAGCCCACCATTTCCCTCTTCTTCAAAGCCTTGGAGGGTGGGGATTATCTCCATAATGGTGCATTTGTGCCAAAAATGAAGGTCAGATTCAATTGAAACTGCACAAAATACACCAGAAAACCTATTTTCATCACTAGTTTGGGTGGATGTATTCTACCAAATCTTTACACTTTATATATCTATAGAGATGAATTTTAAACTCTAAAAAAATTCAGTCATGAATCTAAAATTTTACCAAAGTTTCTCCTAACCTTCCTTGAACAGCAAGAAGTTCCAAAGGTACTTTAAGAAAGGATGTCCCTTCCTCATCCTCCCATATGAGCACTGGGCCTGGCTGGGGAACTCGACTCCTTGAAGAAATTTTCTTCTTATTCCACCAATGGCTGCCATTTAAACCCATTTCTGTTCCTCTAATACATTTATCATTAATGGAATGGAAAAAGCATTCTTTTACACAATCTTCATGTAGTGTTAAGCATACTTCATTTGTCTCCTTATCTTGCACCAAGTTATCCAGTTCATGTATTCCCCCATAAAGTTTATTGAAATCAACTTGAAATAATGATTTTAATTGTGTATCTACTCTTTGCTTTGATACATTAATAAGGTGGAATCTTAATTTCTTCTCATCTTTAAATCCACACAAAGTCGGTTGATCAAAAATACTTTTAAAGAAATCTGATGCTGAACATGGTGTATTTTTCCCAATAAATGTGGCAACTTCTTCCAAATTAGGTGGAACACTAGTGAATACAATAACAAAATTTAATTCTCCACTCGCATCTAGCCTGTTGTGTCTATTATTATACCTTAAAGCCCTTTCTGACTGACTATTGTGTTGTATGGAAATGGAACTAAACTTTGATTTTGAGCTTCGAACAGGAGAACTTATGTCAGGTCTGTCCCAGTTATAGTCTAATAATACTTCTTGTAAAGACTTATTTAAAATGAAGCTATGCTGATGATATGCCACATCTGAATTATTAAACAATCCATTTTTTTCTTTGTCTAATGATAAAAGTTTGGCCTCTTCCTTGCTGGAAAAGTTGTCCTTTAGTCTTGCTGAATTTGCGAGAGAATCATTATTAGTTTTGGAATTATTAATACTTTTCTTCGAGTTTCTACTGTTTTGATCACTAAAAATTCTAGTCTTGCTCGCAATATTCTGTAATTCACATTCAAATTTTTCTAGAGATGACTTCGTAAAGTCAAAAAATATTTTCTGGGTGATATCGGGTTTAAATCTCCGAGAATTATAAAATTTAAATGACCATCTTAAATTTTCATTTCCCTTATCAGTTTGCGCGCCAAACTCTGTCATCAAACGTATACAACACAAGTACAATTTTGCTTTACATCTTTCCAATTCATCTTCCGAACTACGATAAATATTAAAATAATTAACGTCAATTAAAAAAACTACTTGTACGAATGATATCATCACCCTCAGTATATCTCTAATTATTTATTAACAAAATTTTAATCACACATCTTTACTCCATCATTCCCCAACTCAACTTTCAAATCTACCTCTTCATTTATTTTCTTTTTTAAAAACATAGAGGAAATTTTATGCTAAAAATCTTCGGCGTCATTTAATACTAATAACACTGAACAACAAAATTTAAGTTTCAAAAATATACATGAACCATTTTATGTCATATTTATAAAATCGAACACGCTGATTACGAAAATTAAAACAGTTTTTGCGTATCACATCTCACCTCAGTTTGCGTAAAATATATACACATAATATTCAGTTAATTCAATGCTTTTCTATTTTTTGCATCATGAAATCGAGATCTAACTATGCATTAATGATAAAAACCACATACAAAACACTACATTTACGCAACAATTTACCATACATTTACCATTTAGACAAAATACAAACATTTACCTTAAAAATGTTTTGCCTGGCTCTGACGTTTGTAGGATTTAGCTGAGTGATCCCGTTGCAACATCCAGCAGAAATCGGCAGGCATGGTAGGACTCCATTTGCCTTTATATCGCTTTTCCATGGTTGCGACATCTTGGTGAAACCGTTCACCATGCTCATCACTCACATCAGAAAGATTGCCAGGAAAGAATGATTAATTCGAATGAAGAAAATGCATTTTAAGTGACATATTGCAGCCAAGCCGTTGGTAGTTCTGTAGGAGCTCTTCCACCAGTGCCTTGTAATTGACGTCCCTGTGTTTGCCAAGGAAACCACTACAGATTTTCTTAAAAGAATGCCAAGCTGCCAGTTCTACCTCATTCATTGTCATTTCAAAATCATTGTCAAGTAAGAGCTGAAGGAAGATTCTTGTCCATTGCCTTTACTAGTTGTTTGATGAGACCAAGTTTAATGTGCAGTGGTGGTAACAGAACTTTGTCCTTTTCAATCAGTGGGTGATGTGCTATATTGCTTGTACCTGGATTAACTGAGACACGAGGTGGCCAAACTTTTCTGGTATAGTGCTGTTTTCGGGCCCGGCTGTCCCACATACATATAAAACACATATATTTCGTAAATCCTGTCTGTAGTCCGGTTAAAAGTGCAATAACTTTTAAATCTGCACAGATGGACCAACCATGCTCAGAATATTTGATGCAATGTAGAATAAAACGAAGGTTATCATAAGTCTCTTTCAAGATAACAGAATGAGCAACTGGTACAGACGGTAAAACATTCCCATTGTGCAGCAACACTGCCTTCACACTGTATGTTGATGCATCAATAAAAAGCCTCCAGTCTCCCGGATCATATTGCACTTCTAGAGTATTGAATAGCCCATAAATGTCATTGCAAAAACAAAGATTGTCCTGCATGGAAAAAAAGTTGCTAAAGGCTCGGTACGCTTGCGATAAACTAATTTTCGTGTCTTTTTCCAACAAATTCCATTGTTTCAGACGTGAAGACAGCAGTTCACTTTGACTTTTGGTAAGAATTAAATCACGTATTAAGTCATTCAAGTCATTTTGCGTGATATAATGTGGTTCACTATTATCTTCAGTATCAGGTTGAAACTCTGTACTTGTTGCACTAGAGCTATCATCACTCATGTCGGTATCACTGTCAGGTAATGCAACTGGTGGTTTTGGGTACTGGAATTTCAGTTGAGTGAGGCACAGGGCGGATGGCAGAGGGAAGGTTAGGATATGAAATAGATCCTTTAGTTTTGTTATTATAGCCCTTAATATCAGTCAAACAAAAATAACAGTCACCGAAATGATCACGTTGCTCCCGCCAGATCATTGGAACACCAAAAGTTAAACCGGGTCCAGATCCATTGAACCACAGAGAGAGAGAGCACTGGCACACTTCACACAACAAATATGGGGAGCCCAAGACTTATCTTGGTCTCCAATTTTACAACCAAAATATAGTTCATATAGTTTCCTGACACGGGCTGTAATACTTCGTTGATATTTTTTGAAAGTGAATTCACCACAGATGTAGCAGAAGGAATCTGCACGATTTTTACATACACGTGACATTATGTAACATATTCTTAGTTTTACCTAGAAAATGAAATAAATGATTGTTTACAATGAGACTGATATATTTTAATATTAATATTAACGTTAAATAAACATTAATATTAATCACTTTACACAAAATATATATTAGATATCACAAATGCGCACACTACGACACCCATTAGGCAACACGTATTTACTGACGCATCATTGACTCCTGCGGTGCTAATATGGGGCAGAGAGGGAGGGGGTGGGGGTGGAGAGAGTGGATGGAATGACTCACTCATGATAAAATCTTATAAATTTGAGTCCTGTGATGAGTTCGGAAAGAGGATAGCAAGTACCAAAATGCCTTATATTCAGAGCAAAAGATCCTATAAGCAAGCATTTTTGTAATTTAACTAGTAAATATTTGACCCTGAAAATAAAAATTATGTGATGTAATACAGCAAAATGGATATTCATTTTTTAATAAGCACTCTATGAAATGTATAAAATAGTTATTGTTACTTCGTATCTTTTTCATTGTTGTTCAGTGTAATCAAAACCTACTGAAATATATATTAAAGTTGAAAACAATCCCCTAAACGACGTTCTTATTACATTAAAAATACATATATCACACACACACACACACACACACACACACACACACACATATATATATATATATATATATATATATATATATATATATATATATATATATATATATATATATATAATGATGGGTTAATTGTTTCTCTTTATGAGGCAAGAGTGAAATGCTGTATAAATGACATGAGGATAAATAACTTGGTCTATGCCGATGATATGGTGCTAATAAGCCCTTCATTGAAAGGTCTGGATTGTATGGAAAACCCCATTTAAAGAGATTCCTCTGCCGAGCGGTGCCCCCCATAGTATTGTGAGGTATTGAAAAACTCATGATCTTCACTTGCCCCGCAAACACCTTTAAATGGGAGACCCAAAATGGGTGCACACACATTTCTACATTACTGTACAGTCTCTACGACCACACCTACACTTTTCCTCCTAAGTATATATATTGTAATGTATATGGTTGTAAATTGTGACTTGGTCCGCAATTGATATGGACCGTGACTTATTTTTGGTTGGCAAGGTACTGGTATTGATGGATACCGTAATGAAATTGACTGGATTCTTTGGATCTGATATATTTGCATGTCAGTTATAAATAGATATAGAGTGTAACATATTTGTGGATAGTAGTCTATTATGACTTGATCCTCTGGATCCAGAGATTCTATCTTTAGTTTTAAGTTGATAATTAATTAGTTTTAAATTGATAATTATTTAGTTTTGTAAAAATTGGTTGTTGCCAATGTACAGGCAGTTTTTACATAGTGGAGCCACCTCGATGGGCCGAAGTGGCCCCTAGTGTGCCCACTATAAAAATTTCTTATGTTCTTATGTTCTTTGTGGTTCGGAACCCACGTAAAATTGTAGGTCCCCTCCGCCACCACGCAGGACATGCACAATACACAATTACGAACACAGTTAGGTAGACCAGCCATGAGTGGATCCTAGGGTCTTTGTTGGTCTGAAACATTATATAACATTATATAGTTGGGAGGTAACGAAAATGGTCCACTGAGTATGTAGGTAGTTAATCTCACAGTTATTAAACTCCTTTTATGTCAATAACTGGGTGGATGAAACCAATTGGTTGCTCACCAGAGTTATTCTCCACACTAGTATTTATATACTGTGATAGAGCGTGCTCGGTAGTAGACATACATTACATACACTCGACACCGACATTCGACACCTTTCCTTATTCCTTATCCAATACTCGACTTTCATCTTTCGTCAATTCATCATGTTTTGTTTTGGTATTGGGGCTAGCAATGATTAATTACGAACTAAGGTGAAACTTGAATTACCTCTCATGTATGGGATTTTCTCAAGTTGAGCATTCTGATTGGGTTCTCTACACTTTATGGAAGATTTACCCACAAAAAAAAAAACCAATCAACATTACATTGAAAAATTTGCAGTTTTTATATGCCATGTTTTAATTGTAATACAAGGTGTTTCAGGCTGGCCCTAGAAATATGGAAATTGGCGGAATTTGTAGTTTGTATTTGGTATTGGATATATGAAGTTTGTCATAGTAATTCCGTAACTAATATGAAGTGTTTCTTTTTATTACAGGTAATTCTTATAGGGTCGACCTGAAACATTGAATTACTACCTACTTGCTACAAATTCCGCCATTTTCCATATTTCTAGGGTCGACCTGGAACACCCTGTATATCGGTATTGTATGCTACATTTCATGTATATATACTGATTTATACAAATGAGTTTCAGTATGAAATTTAACCCACACACTGTAATATAATATTAAAATCTTTTCATGGTTTCTATAGTCATAGCAATAACTGTGCTAAAGTGTAATTAGTGTATTAACTTAATTTGTGTTCAGGAGTGCTAACCGGTCCTATTCAAAGGAGTGACATAACGAAGGAGTGACATAACAAAGGAGTGACAAATCGGAGATAAAATTCAAAGGAGTGACATAACAAAGGAGTGACAAATCGGAGATAAAATTCAAAGGAGTGACATAACAAAGGAGTGACAAATCGGAGATAAAATTCAAAGGAGTGACATAACAAAGGAGTGACAAATCGGAGATAAAATTCAAAGGAGTGACACGAAAATACCAACAAAGAAGAAGAAAGAACAAATCCAGAGGGAAGAGAGGCTTGCAACTGTTAGGTTAGGTTAGGTTAGGTTAGGTTAGGTTTCTAGTTTTTGAAATAAAATCTTAATTTTAACAATTCTAACAAATTTTGTTTTTTTAAATAAAATTTTAATAATTATACTCCTTTGAATTTTATCTCCGATTTGTCACTCCTTCGTTATGTCACTCCTTCGTTACGGTATTTATGTCACTCCTTTGTTATGTCACTCCTTTGAAATGTCACTCCTTCGATACAGACCCGTGCTAACACATCTTCGATCCCCCATCCTTCGAAACGTCCTGGACACGCCCCTGCTAAGGTTATGCAATTCTATCCCAAAATCTCAAACCAAAGAGCTGATATTATTTTCATATTGAGAGACGAACAAATAGAGCAGGTACAAGAATTTAAGTATCCAGGTTAAACTATCACCAGTTCCTTGAGTGACGACGCAGATATAAGGAAACAATATCGAAGTTACTGTACTAAGGCAAACATGATTATAAGGAACTTCAGATTCTGTACAAGCGAAGCTACAGACACTTTTTTTCGTACTTTCTGCCCTAATATTTATGGGCAGCAACTCTGGGTTAATTATAAAAAAGGTTCTTGCAGAACCCTCAATTTGCTTTACAACAGATCCTATAGATTGCTATATAATTTACCTCCAAAATGTTCAACTTCTCAAATGTTCGCTAACCGCAATGTTTCGAGCCTCCCTGAGGTAACAAGACGTGTTCAGTACAGTCTAATGCGAAGAATTAAAAACTCAGACAGTCAGTGGCGGTCCTAGCTTACATGACGCCCTGGGCGAACCTCACCTTCAGCGCCCCCCCCCCCCTGTTCGCCAACAAACACACATTCGAATCCCCCCAAAATAAAGGACAGACATAACTCTTTCACAAAATAACTTTTTATTGGACTAATTGTTGGAACTTCAGAACCAAAACAAAGACTCAAATTTCTGAATTTTACAAATCCTTCATCACGTAAATAGAATAACTCACTTAAGAGAATGTAATTATGATACTATGAACAGGAAAAATACAAATTAAATTGCACAACTGCCATAAATAAACTAGAGAATCAAATTTCTAAATTGTACAAATGCTCTATCACATAAATAGAATAAGACACTTAAGAGAGGGTAATTATTATGCTACACTTTGAACAAGAAACAAAATAAATTGCACCACAGCACAACTGCCATCTAAAGCCTGACTCTTCTTACCTTCCTTGATGCAAAGTCATTGATCTTTTATTATTTATTTTATTTTATTTTTTATTTTTATTTATTTCTTTATTTATTTATTCTTATTTTTATTTTATTTTTTTTGCAGGCGCTCATGCCGCCCCTCCACAAATGCCGCCCTGTGCGGCTGCCCATATTGCCCATATGAGGAACCGCCACTGCAGACAGTCCATCTGTTCAAGCTATCCATCAGTCCTGCTTTATGTCTTCCAGACTGTGGACCTCTTGGTATGAAAGTGTGTGTCTATAGCTCTACTTAATCCTGCATTAGCCATCCCATTACATGTACTTTTTATTTTTATGAAACTGTAATTACTATATTTTATTATTTCTCGTCTACTTACGTGTTTTATTGTTATTTGTTTAATTAGTTGTATTATTGATTATCTTGATGGATACTGTACCTTTTTTGTTTAGGTTGAGGAATCTGTCTCCCGCCAATAAACAGCATTATTGTCGTTATCCAGAGCTGGGCAATAAATACATTGAATGTATTTAAATACTAAATACTAAATACATGGGAGAAATGTATTTAAATACTAAATACTAAATACATTTTACGAATGTATTTAGATACTAAATACAAAATACATCAATTGTATTTAAATACATTTGTAAATACACGGGATTTACCGGATTTGCTTGTTGAAGCCATGACACGCACACGATAAAGAAATCAACCGCTTTCGACTAAGAGTGGCACACAACTGATTGAACTGACACGTTGAAACATGAACCATGCTGTACTACACTGTCGACGCGTCGTACTGTGCTAGTACAGAACGTGTATTAAACCAGTAAAAGTATTTATTTTTATATTTTGAGTATTTAAATACATTGTATTTAAATACTCATTAAAGTATTTAAATACTATATTTAAATACATGAAAAACAATGTATTTATAAATACAGTTCTAAATACACAAATGTATTTAAATACGTATTTAAATCCAAATGTATTTAAATACTGCCCAGCTCTGTCGTTATCATTATTATAATTTTTGTAGTCTTAGCAGTGGATAGGTTTTTTTTTATTATTATTACTTGTTTCATTACGTATCTTATTTTATGTCTCTTTTAGTCATAATTGTTCGTTTGTTTGTTTTAAATGTATTATTGTTTGAGTTTTCTTATCGCTTATTACCTTCGAGAATATTGTACTATGTTATGGGATTCATACCCTGCCAATAAAGCTTATCATTATCATATATACGACTACGAGTATATATATTTCGTATTTTAATTTTCCTTCGTGGTTATTTTCATCATAAATAATTATTATTCACGTGTTACTTTCGTGAAATAATTTCCACATATTTGAAAGTATAATATCACACTGAATGGTATTATGAAAAATCCTCAATGTTAAAATAGTAAAATTATTTAAAACGTTAAAAACCGAAAAGGTTCAACGTTTGTAATGTTTTAATTTAATGTATGGGCAAGTGTTGTCGTGAAGAAGGCAAACGTTCTGGCTTTTTAGTTGTGGTTTCTTCCGCCGGATGATATTTCTGAGTTTCTGTAGTGACTCACAATATTTGTTGGCATTCAGAATGGTGATCGGTTTCAGAAAACCCAACAGCACAGGTCCTTTGTGGTCCTAAAAGATCATCACTATGATCTTCGCTCACGCACGGTTTTTGCCACATTCCCTGACATTGCTCCCTCAGACTATCATCTCTTCGGGCCCCCTCAATAACCACCTTTGAGGAGAGCACTTTACTTCAAATGCAAATCTCCAAAATGCAAGAGCATTAACAGAGCATGGACTTCCATCACACAGTGATACGCCCACTACCTGCCAAATGACAGAAGTGCGTCGATGCCAATGAAAAATGCTTCAAGGGGTAAAGGAGGTATTGTTTTGTCGTTCTCTTCTTTCAAGTTACATTTCATTCCAACTTGTAGTTTATTTAAAGATAAAAAGTTTTCAAAAACTTTTCGGACACTCTTGCCTACTATGTGACAACATCCCATTACGGGCATAACACTTCTCCTTTTCCATGAAGATGATGTTCGATCTCGTAAGAAGGGCAGGGCCGGCGAGAGCTGCCACGGGCCCCGGGGAAAGATTGGTATATGGGCCCCCCCTGTTTACTCAGTATTTTATTATGAATGTTTTTTGTGTACATGACAAGCAAACTGATTATATGTCCAAGTCACTATTCAAAACATACAGTATGAATAAACAACTCAGAAGAAAATTACCATTTTATTTTTCGAATCAATTACTGTATATTAATTCTATCACCATACAATTTACAAATGCAGTACCAGTCCATGCAGGCAAGACAATTGTTTACTGCAAGATTTTTATAATTAGAAATGTACTTTCTTTGCCTTCTCTCTAGCAAAATGGTAAATGATTCTGATGACATTTAAAGTACGGACTAACTGGCTTTCAATTACAATGGTTCCCAGATCTGTCAGTCGGTCTTGGACATTGGTGAACCGCAGATATTTTATCTGTTTCAGTTTGACTATGATAATCTCTATAAAATGTATGTTCATTAATTATATTTCCTCTCTGTTATTTAATCAATTGCTTTATTAATATTTTTAGATTTTATCTCCCCTCTTTCCGGGCCCCCTAGAGGTCCGGGCCCCGGGTATTTAACCCGCTTCCCCGCCCTCTCGGCGGCCCTGAAGAAGGGACATCCGGGCACCACGTTTCCTTCGCACCTGCCCAGCTTCGGAGCTTCTTCGGAACCACTTCACAAGTCGCAAGCGAACAGCCGCCATTTGAAAACCATTATTAACCCCTTCCATTGGCTATATCATATCTTGCCATTCCTATTTTCATTCTGTATTTCTGCCCTATTATCAACATTATCTTCAACAATTCATCTACTCTTAACTTCATTCATTGTTTTATTTTAATAAAGGAAGAAAGCTCTTTCTACTAATTTTCCTAATTAGTAACAATATTTATTTGGTCGAAAGACCAAATTGGTGACCCATTAAATATCATTAATTAACTAAATTACTTTATTATAGCGGGCATACTGTCAACAGGCCCATACACACCGTCTGCCAAGAAAAAGGGTTCAGTCTAAAAACATCGATGGAATCAACATTTTTCAAACAATCAGTATGACACTTATGCACGTAAAAGATACATAAAACATCCACCTGTAAACCAAATTTCAGTTCGAAGCTATCAGAAATAACGATTTATTAAATATTTCTCCAATAATACTACAACTGATGCTTGACAAACTATCAAGAATCCTTTATTTCCATTTTCACTTTTGTAAATTCTAATATACGATTTTTTTTGCAGGGTTATAAAATATAGTGAATATGCGATTTTCAGAGGAAGAAAAGATTATAATTAAGCAGTATAGACTAGAAAAGGGATATGGACGAACGAAACTACTCTCCGAATTCCCCAACAAAGGATGGACTCTTGGTGGTTTGGGAAAGCTTCTAAAGAAAATTGACGAGACTGGGGAAGTGGGGATATCAAAAGAAGAGAGGGAAGTGGGTGACCAAAAACTGTTCGCATACGAGACAATATTGACGACGTCGAAGAATGTATATTAAGTCAGGAAAACCAGCCAGGAACCCATATGACAGCAGCTCGCATATCAAAAGAATTACAATTATCAGAAACTAGTGTGAGACACATAATTAAACAAGATCTTCAACTAAAACCTTTCAAAAGAGTGCACAGGCAAAAGATTACTCAAACTGATGAGCAGAAACGAGTTCAAAGATCAAAACAAATCTTACGGAGAGTAACATGTGATAAACTTTCAAAGGCTTTTTTCACTGATGAAAGATTCACTGTGGAGCCACCTCGGAACAGTCAAAATGATAGAGTTTACTCGCATGGTGTCAGTTGGCATATCAACTTGAACCCTGTTGACTATGGAATCTGGGAAAATTTGGCACAGAGAGTTTACAAGAGCAGGGTGAGAAATGTTGATCACTTGCGTGGAGAAGTATGAAGAGATACCACAGGAGCAGATCGATCGAACCATTGATGAATTTCGTCCAAGAGTGAAGAAAATTGTTGAAACAAGAGAAACACATTGAACAATTTTTTAATAGGAATTCCAAAAGAGTAAAATGTTAATTTGATTCCTTTTGTAAACTTAGGATTTAAGTTCTGTTTCGAAATTCAAAATCTTTTTTTTATTTTCATGGTTTTTTAATGGAGACATTCCTATATTTTATAAATCTTATAATGTATTTTATAACTAAAATGTGGACTCAGAAATCAAAACTGGAGCGATGTTCACCAACAAAATTTGTTGAACATAAACAATCCTCATTAAATCATTAATTTTGAATATAATAACCTGAAAATTGGTGTACATATATACTGTTTACATAGTTTTGATCTGTATGAGTTTCATTATGATTGGTTAATAAATGTTGATTTCATGGGTTTTTAGAATGAACCCTTTTTTTTGGCAGACGGTATATATATATATATATATATATATATATATTATATATATATATATAATATTGAATTTAATAACTTTTATTATTATTAATAAAATAAATACATTGGTTTTACAATTTACAATGACATAACTAATTGTGAAGCTGGACTATTTACTGTATTTAATTTGTCCCTTAAGCTTTAGGCTTTACTAGGCTGAAAGCCTTGGTTACCGTGGTTTTGTTTCTGCCGAATTGTTCATTCTGACGAAGATCAAGCTTGTCACTCCACCTGAGACCTACATTTTAACGTGAAATCCGAACCACGTCCCATCGCGGGCGGTCAGAAATTACGAAGTCCTCGCCCGGACTCGATCTCACGACCTCCTGATTAGGGTACCCAAGGTACCCATTTATCTACCAACTAATTTTTATTGTGTGGAAGGGTGAACAGTTGGGTTTGCTGTGCGCCGACTGCCATCACCGGGTTTCGAACCCGGGCCAGTGGATTCTTAATGAACTACACCACCGAGGCGCATTATATATATATATATATATATATATATATATATATATATATATATTAGTCTGGTCCAACCTATAAGGGTGAATTTTCAAATTTATTATTTCTGATATGGTACCCCTGGATATTGTGAAGAATGGTTAAAGAATTATAAATACCAATTTTAACGCAAATCGGATAATATTTAGAGGTGCCGCACGGAGGTCAAACATTTCATTTTATTCTCCAATCGGATTATTTATAAAGGGTGATCCAGAGAAATGGGACCCAAAAGAAACCCCTGTAACTCTTAAAGTATAAGTCCTTTTATAAAATCATACGCATCATTCGAAAGAGGATAGTTACAAGTTTGTACAGGATTGTATAGGTTTTGACAATACAGACAAGATAAGATACAAAACAAAATAAAAGTGTTAGTTAAAACTAACCCTTCAAGATGACTGCATGGACTGTGGAACAGCTGCGTTTCATAACTGAGCAATATTATTATGAGCATGGAAGAAGTGTAGTTTCAGCTCAAAGATCTTTCAAGACAAATTTTCAGATGTCAAAATCACCTTCTAAGAAAGTAATCCGTCGGTGTGTCAGAAATTTTTCCCTAACTGCAGCATTGGAAAAAGAAAACCAACTGGAAGAGTGCGCACAGCAAGGATAGACGAGATCATTAACAGAACTCATGAAATTGTACAGGATAATCCTAACATAAGCATCAGACGTGCTTCTCAGCTGTTAGGAGTTGGATATGGAACAACAACACACCGTATATTCAAGCAAAATTTAATGCTCTTTCCATATAAAATTCAAACAGTGCAACAACTAAACGATGGAGTTTCACACGAAGACGACAATTCTGTCAATGGATCCAACAGAAGGTAAATGACACCACCAATTTTCTAGCAACTTTGATTGTCAGACGAAGCCCATTTTCACTAGAATGGAACTGTAAACAAACAAAATTGTCGTTTCTGGGCAACAGAAAATCCACTGAATATTACCGAAGTCCCGTTGCATAGTCAGCGTGTAACTGTTTGGTGTGGTCTTACTGCATCTCAGATCATAGGGCCGTACTTTTTCGAGGATTCCACCGGAAACACGGTCACTGTAAATGGTGATCGCTACGAAAAAATGTTGACCGATTTCCTTATTCCTAAATTAAGAGATCTTTGTCTAGAAAACCACTGGTTCCAACAAGACGGAGCTACCTGCCATACCACGAGGAACTGCATGGCAGTTTTGCGTCAAACGTTTCCAGGCGAGTTAATCTCAAGATTTGGAGACGTTGAATGGCCCGCAAGGTCTCCGGATTTTTCTCCCTTAGATTATTATCTCTGTGGATATTTAAAGAGTAGGGTCTACAGAAATAACCCAACGACCTTGCAAGAATTGAAGGCCGCCATCACAAATGAGATACAGGCCATACCACCGCACACTCTTGCAAAAGTGATGCAGAACTTACAAGCGAGAACACTGGAATGTTTGGCAACTAATGGAGCACATTTGAAAGGAGTCATTTTTTAAAAATAAATATTTCATAATAAACTTGTAACTCCACTCTTTCGAATGATATATAGTTTTTATGAAAGGAATTAAATATTAAGAATATTTGGCTTTTTTTTATGGGTCCCATTTATCTGGATCACCCAGATTTTTTACCCCTGAGGTAGCTGTTATCGGTGCGCTTTTTTTAATGTGGTATCCCCTATAGGCCTAATCCACAGTCCTCTAATTTTGTTTCTATTCCATTTATTTCCTTTATCTAAGTCCCTCTTTTATTGTAGATTTTTTTACGTTTGGAAAACGCTCACAGTGCTACTCTACAATTTTTTAGATATTGTTGTTCTTCACTTTTCGTAAGATGGCCACTGAAGTTCTTAATTAAAGCAACACCTCTCTCAGCGTTGTCATTTACAACATTCATATTTTCTACATAATTGCTAGCAGCTTTGTAGTCATCATTAGCGTTCCAATCAGCAGGATCTCTGTCCAAAAAGTCCATTGGCAATGCTAATTTTGTGAAGAAGTTGCGAGTTGTTGAACTGACGAAGCTAGCTAGTGTTTTGTCTTGTAGGTTAGGATCATTCACATTCAAATTTATACGTTTAGGAGGATTTTGAGAGCCATTCACATCCAGCGCCTTCACCATTTCTCGCTTGACTTCCAGTGACGTTTCTTCATCAAAAAAAGAAAGTCCGATGAGCTCTTCATTCAAATACCAGAGATGGCGAGAGAGCGCTTTAGATGCAGCTACAGATATTTCTTTATCATCGTAGGATTGAAGTTTCTTGAGAAGAGATAGGTCATTAGCTGGTGCAGAGGAAGCAATGGGTGCTAAAAACCATTCATTTACGTAGCATCGAACAGCATATAATGCAAAACGTTGCATCCCTTCTAGTTCGCGTCTAGTGACTTCCATTTGTTTGTGGAAAAGACACATTTTTATTGCATATATCACTCGCGCCATCCATCGCACACGGTGCAACGCTCCGGGTTGATGGAATTTAATGCCATCAAAGGAACATCTCCAAGGTATATGATTGTCAAATCTAAGAGTTCTCGGTAATCTGCTCGAGGTTGTAATTTAGTCAAATGTTGCTTGCAATTTTCAATTATACTGGCTTTTCCGGTACATCGATTTGAACAATTTCAACTTGTTTGTGTCAAAAGTCTTCCATTTATTTTTAAGACGCTTAAATAACAAGATATCCGGACCACCAGTGGCAGCGCGTGACATTTGTCAAAGACAGATGCTATTACTATTTCGAGAATGTGATGTCGACAAGCTAGTCCGAGGAGCGGCCGTTCAAGTATGCTTTCAATAAGAGTACATGCTCCTTTTTTATCGCCAGTGTTGCTTGCAGTTGTGTCAAAGCACATTGCCTGCACACAATCTCGTAGCCCCAATCATCCAAAGCTTCGACCACAGCACCTGCAATATTTTTTCCTGTGCCAGATTTAAGTTTAGGTACTGAGAGAAGCTTAGATTTTCCTCCGCCTGATACAATAATTGGAAGTCTATCCACACTATCATCACCAGTAGATCTTGGATAAGCTTTCCGTCCCAATGAACTGTTAGAGGAATATCAGTTTCAAATGATTGCTTGATGTCATCCGTAATTTGCTGACGAACTGATATTCGTTTTCTTCGTATCGAACTTCTACTCAGAACAATATCATCAACTTCATATCCAAGAGAAGATGCAGTAGCTGCTACTACTGATACTGCTTGGCGATCACTTAATTTGTTCTGTCCAGTGTCATTGCTAATTCTGTTGATACAACCATTGCGGGTTTATGACTACCAAGTTTCTCCTTCTTTATGGTGACTGGTGTACTTGATGTACTTGGCTCTTCCTCGGAGGAACTACTATTTGACGAAAATTGAGTCACTGTTGTGTTCATTTTCTTTCTCATAGTTTCTTTCTTAACTTGGCGTTGAAATGCTCATCTCTAGATCTTCTCTTAGATTGTTTGAGAGCACATATTTTGTCCACACTTCCTATGTAGCCTCTCCTCCCTTCTCTCGTTGAGCTTGTAGAAGAGCTCTGTCTTCTTCTACTGTCATTTTTTTCAGAGCATTGGTATGGGCGATATCGAATAAATCGTCCAAACGTTCTTGAAAAGAAGTTTCTTTATCTATTTGTGTCTGTGACGTCTAGATTTAGATTTTTGAAGTCCTCTATAATTAAAATACTCCTTTTCTATTTTTTTCGTAACATTGCGATAGTCAGCAGTTGGTATATTTGCCATCTCCCAAAATTTCAATACTTCAGCGCAAACAGCTTTAGATGCATCTTTCAACGTCTTTATGGCATGTAGATGATGAAAAATAAGCCGCAGAACGTCACAATAGGATGGTAGCTTTCTTCCACATATTGTCTCAATTGTTTGTCCAATAAGCCACATTTCTGTTGATTTTCTAGTCGCTACTGAACTTACCATATTTTACATCTTGTTTGTGCATGATGCCACTTGACCTCTCCTACACTGCTATGATGCTATCATCTCAACAACACAAGTAACATACCTACAGAAGATAACTACTCCACAATCCATATAATATTACTAATTTTTTTTATTTCTGATATTATAGTGATATATTTGACAGTAGTGCGGCACCCCTAAATATACTTCAAATGAGCTGATATGTTTGTCGGAAGTTATTCTTATAAAGGGTCACAATAATTTGAGGTACCATGTTATGATTTCAAAAATTTTGTTTTTTGGACCAGTCTAATATATATATATATATCGGATGCGGATTTTTAATTTCAATATCCGCGGATGCGGATATTTAGTTAATCTATCAATATAATATAGAATTATGAATATATGACATAATTTTTCAAATTTCGTGATATTACTATTATGGCAGGCAATGCATAAGAATTAAAATTAATATTAATGTTTTCATTATGCTAAAATAATAGTGATGTAGGTCACATCCGCATCCGCATCCGCGGAACATCCGCACATTTTCTCGCATCCGCATCCGCACTTTGGACTGCGGATGTCGTGCGGATGTGGACCGTTGAGATAAAACGTCATTAATAAGCGGAAATTATCAAATTCAACTATATTAATAGAACTAGTTCATTGTGCGCAAAAGTGATGCAAACGACAAGACGAGAGGCTGTTCTTGTATGAAGTTACTCTCTTGCAACCTACTTAGATCCACGTTACAAAGCTAAGTTATTTTCACCTAGTACATTAGAACGAGTTAAATCATCACTTGGCAAAGCAGTTGAAGAGCTTCAATCTCTTGAATCTGTCGCTTCGCCACCCACCAAAAGAATAAAAGTTTCAGTGACAGAACCAACACCTTCAACAAGCAAATCTATCACAGAATCTGTCTCTCAGTTTCTTGAGTCAAGCAGCAATGACGAGACCTACGCGATGTCAAAAGATGTAGTAAAAATGATCGAGAGCTATCACCAAGAAAAACGCCTGGCTGCATGTGACAATCCTATTAGTTGGTGGAAAAATACGCAGAATATCTATCCATACTTGAGTAAACTTGCAAGGAAACATTTAGCCTGTCCTCCAACAAACGTACCAAGCGAGAGATTATTTAGCAGTGCTGGATTAATATATGATGAAAAGAGAAACAGACTGGCAGCAGAAAAGGCAGAAAAATTAATGTTCCTTAAGCATAACCTTCCTATAATTAAGTTTGAACATTAAACGATGAACATCTTAGTTTACTTTATTTTAATTACTCATTTATAAATATGCCTAATAAAACTTTAAACTTAATATAAATAGTTATCAAGCTAATTAAAGATCTCTTTCTATAAGGGTGGAGGTTGGGGAAAGAGGTCGGTGGGGTGCATTTGAGTTGGGTTCACGTCCCGCATCCTGGTAACACAATTATGGTTTCTAATTGTGGCTGAAACTCAACAAAATATAACGAATTTATTTGCAGACGAATTCACTAATTGATTTCTGTATTAGTTAGATGCTTGATATTATTTATATGTTCAGAGAAAAGTACAGCAATTATTATACAATTAATCAATTATACTACATTATAGCTACAGCTCTCTCTATATAATAACTTATTATATGCGTTAAACACAACAAATCTCGAATATATCCTAAAAAATAACGAAAATGTAGACATCCGCATCCGCATCCGCATCCGCGGATGTTGAAATCAAACATCCTCATCCGCATCCGCATCCGCGGATGTGAAAAAAATGACATCCGCTACATCACTAAAAAATAATAACTTTCTCAAGAGTTTCAGCCACAGAAAATTCAATGAAACAAGTTTCATTCAATTTTCTGTGTTACCAGGTATTAATATTTTGAGGTTTATATATTTGTTTGTTCATTAATAATTAATACTTTACATGAAATGTGCATGACTGGGCCTTATAAGCTACTTTATAAGCTAATTTAATTGTAAATTGCATAATTTATTAGAGGTAATATCCGCATAACATCCGCACATAAGTGCGGATGCGGATGTTAAAAATGATGTGGATGCGGATATCCGGTCCACCACTAATATATATATATATAGGCGCATTTTATATATATATATATATATATATATATATTATATATATATATATATATATATATATATATATATAGAGGCGCATTATATATATATATATATATTATAATATATATATATATATATATATATATAAGGCGCATTATATATATATATATATATATATACACACACAAGTAGGAGGAAACGGATCTCTTTCGGAGGATCATAGAGCAACGAATCAAGCGATATCGAAGGAAAATGAACTTGAAATGCACAAGGGGCAACGATAAACAGAGAACATAAAAATTGTCCTGGCTAATATTCAAGGAATAAGACCAAACCAATCACTCAATAAGGTTTCGTACCTGAAAGGATTTATGGACGAAACAAGGGCGGACATCGCATGCCTCACAGAAACTCATCTTAAAGATTGCCAAGGAAATTGTGAAAACTGCGAAACATTGTATGATAGAAAGAGATAAATATAGAGGGCTTCAACTTACTAAGAGCGGATAGAACGACGAGACGGAAAGGTGGCTGTGCTATATATGTACAGGAAGGTCATATGACAGAGATGATAATAAGTAAATCAAACAGCGATGTGGAACTCCTAGCAGTGAAAATAGAAAAACTAAACTTGATAGTAATAGTCATCTATAGCAGGGCCGTAACTAGGGTTTAGAAATTAGTGAGGTCCAGATTTTTTTCGAGCGCGGCGGGACGAGCAAAATTCAGACCAAAATGACATCTACAAATACAACCCAAGCTATACACTAAACACAAAACCCTTGTCTATAATTAAATACTGTACAAAGGGACCTGTTAGCAAAAATACTTTTATTAAAGCTGCACGGAGAACGGTTCAGTCTCTTTTTTTTTTTTAGGAAATAATTACCGAGGTCCGGACCTCGGTGACCTCATAGGTAGTTACGGCCATGATCTATAGAACTCCAAGCACCCCAACCTAAAAATTCTCGGAGGCCATTGATGACATTAGAAAGCTAATAAAGGCCATAAACCCTCCATCCCCCAATATAATGATCTGCGGAGACTTTAACTTCCCATTTATAAAATACAAAAAGGTGAATAGAAATATATATATTCACCAGGACAAGGGGGGCACAAGAGAAGATCAGGAACAAGCAAAAATGTTGATGGCTCTCACAAACGAGTTTATGCTGACACAGGAGATAACAGAAAATACCAGAAAAAATAACTGCCTGGATCTGGTATTCACGAATAACACGAACTTGATTGCTGATATAAAAATAACCCCAACCATTATCTCAGACCACAACTTAATCGAGATATCAACAAATATGATGGCAGCATTAGAAGACAATACACATATTGTGGAAAGAAGTAAATTCGGGGCCTTTAACTTAAACTCGAAGACTATAAATTGGGAAGCAATCAGATCGCACATGGCCCAAATAGAATGGAGAACAATTTTCGAGAATAAAACAACTGAAGAAATGCTAACAACCTTGGAGGAAAAAACGCTGAGAATTTTAGAAAAATATGCTCCGAAATCACAGCCAAAAGGAAAGAGGAGCTGGCTAGATTGGCAAAAGAGAAGACTATTACGCAAAAGAAAGAGAGTGGAGGCGAAGTTAGGAAACTGCGGAGATAATGACAGGAAAACAATAAAAGAAAAACTGGAGGGTATCGATAGGGAAATACAAGCCCTGATTAAGGATCATACAGAGAGGGAAGAGGAAAAGGCGGTAGAAGCAATAAAGGAAAATCCAAAATACTTCTATAGCTATGCAAAAAGGAAAACAAAAACGCGCGCCGCTATTGGGCCCTTAAGGACGGGAAATAATGAACTAACCGACGATCCAAAAGAAATATCTGATACATTGAGAGCTCAATATGAATCAGTTTTCAGTACCCCAAAAAGTGACAAAGCGATACCTGACATAAATGCATTCTTTGAAGAGGAATTGCAAGGAGAGTATATAACAGACTTTGAGTTTACACCAGAAGATGTAGCGAGAGCTATAGGACAAATGAAACTACATTCAGCTGCAGGTCCGGACAATTGGAACGCATTATTGATTAAAAACTGTAAAAATGAAATAGCTACACCTTTATACTGGATATGGAGAAGATCCCTAGACACTTGGGAAATACCGAGCATCTTGAAAAGAGCAAACATTGTCCCTATATATAAAGGAGGGGACAGATCTCAAGCAAAGAACTATAGACCAGTGTCATTGACGTCCCACCTCACCAAAGTATTTGAAAGAATAGTTAGAGAGAAAATTTATGATTTCCTGGAGACACGGGAAAGATTCAACGAAAATCAGCATGGATTCCGATCAGGTAGATCATGCCTATCACAACTAATAGAGCACTACAACAATATCCTAGATGCATTGGAAGGCAATGACAACTACGATGTTATATACACAGATTTTGCTAAAGCTTTCGATAAATGTGACCATGGTATAATAGCACATAAAATTAAAGACATGGGAATAACAGGCAAAGTGGGAAAATGGATCTACAACTTCTTTAGTGATCGTCTGCAGGTCGTCAAAATTCAAGGTATATCATCATCAGAATCGGAAGTACGCAGCTCAGTACCACAAGGAACAGTACTGGCCCCACTCCTGTTCATTATCATGATAACAGACATAGACAGCGGAGTAAACAGCAATAGTATAGTAACATCCTTTGCAGACGATACAAAGATCAGCAGAAAAATCAGTGATGTACATGACGTGGAGGCCTTGCAGAGGGACACGAACAAAATATATAAATGGTCAGAAGACAACAACATGTCATTCAACGCCGAGAAATTTCAGCTCTTGAGATATGGTAGAAAAGAAGAACTTAAACAGACTGCATATTATGCTCCAGATAGACAGGAAATTCAGAGAAGCATGAAAGCGATTGATCTCGGGATAATAATGACAGATGATGCGAAATTCGAAACACAAAATCAGATAGCGGTAAATAAAGCAAAAAGAGTCGCCGGACAGGTTCTAAGAACGTTCAAGAGAAGGGACAGGACAGTAATGATTCCCCTGCTAAAAACACTGATTATACCAAAACTTGAATACTGCTCAGTTTTGACGTCCCCATATAAAAAGGAAGAAACTAATAAACTAGAAGAAACGCAAAGGCATTTCACAGCCAAGATTGATGGCTGCAAAGAACTCAACTACTGGGAAAGACTACGTAAACTAAATCTGTACTCACTGGAAAGAAGAAGAGAGAGGTACATCATAATCTACATATGGAAAATGATCGAAAAACTGGTACCAAACCTAAAACTAAACCCAATTACCATTCAAACAACACTGGAAAATAGGAAAGGCAGAATGTGTAGTGTTCCCAAATTAAAGGCACGACAAGGGACCTCCTCAACCCTGAAGGAAAATAGCTTGGTTGTCAGGGGGCCAAGACTTTTCAACCAGCTTCCTAAGGACCTCAGAAACGTAACGGGGGTCAAAGTTGAAGTCTTCAAGAAAAGACTGGATGCCTGGCTCAGGACAGTACCAGATGAGCCGGGCGTGCCTGGCTATGTACGGTGGAGAGCGCAAGAAAGCAACTCGCTCCTCCACCAGGCCAGACCTAGAGGCGGGGCCACCAGCTTGACCTCCGTGTGAAGAGAGACCAACGCACGAAACAACATAAGGTATACATAGGCGCATTTTATATATATATATATATATATATATATATATATATATATATATATATACACTCAGAATGGTCCCCTGAGAAATTTATATGTTAAACACAGACCGTGCATGGAACAAGGAACTCTTCTGGGAAAATTAAATCCACTATAGTCCGAATAAGTAATGGGATCTCTTTGCGAGAGACCCGTTGCCCACGTCGGGCTAGCATCATGAAAAAGAAAAACTATGGTATTTGTCATTTACCATTACTTATTCGGACTATAGTGGATTTAATTTTCCCAGAAGAGTTCCTTGTTCCATGCACGGTCTGTTTTTAACATATATATATATATATATATATATACTGTGTGTGTGTGTGTGTATATATATATATATATATATATATATATATATATATATATATATATATATATATATATATGAAAATTATTTCACGAAAGTAACACGTGAAAAATATTTATGATGAATAAAACCACGAAGGAAAGGAAACAGAATTGTGCTCAAGCGCTTTCGTCTGATGACATCCTCAGGAACACTGAAGTACATAAAGAGTTACAGCCTATATACTGTATAGGTTACAGAAAATATATAAATTATATATAATATATATATATATATATATATATACAATAAAAAAAATAATTAAAGGATTGTGGGAGGCGCATACAAATTTGTAAGGAAAAACTATCGATTTTTAGCACCAGATCAAATGAATTCTTTCCAACCAATGTTATAAAAAAATAAAAAAAACTACCGATTTTTAGTACAAGATTAAATGAATTGTTTCCAACCAATGTTACATATAAAAAATAAAATAAAAAAAATACAAATTTATACTGGAAATCTGCCCGGGTTTTAGCACTCTACCCTTCTTGTTTAAGGTTCGATGTATATAAAAATAAACTGAAAAATAAAAGTTATTAGAGTAGCATACAAGTTTACCAAAGATTTAGCGTTCTACCTTTCGTATCTAAATCTGTTCTGAAGGAATTCAAAACAACAGGATCGAGTTGAAAAAGACCTTTGCTTATGTTGAAGTTATTTGTAAGTTGGATAATGGCAGATTCAAGAATATTTCAATTAACAATGTTGCTAGAGTGAAATAAAACTGAAGCATTATTCTAGTCAATACAGTGGGATAACTCTGACAAATGGACAAAAAGGGCACTGGACGACTGTCCTGTTCTAACGAAATATTGATGCTGTTTTATACGTGTGTGCAAATCCTTTCCCGTCTGACCTATGTAAAAGGCTGGGGGCCCTGATCTTCAGGTGATCCCTTGCCAAAACTGTCCATTTGTTTCAAATTGATTGCGATTTAACGAATAAACAACAAGATTTTATCATATGAGCATAGGATATAAGTAGTGTAGCCGCAAAAGGTTAGAGTGCAGGAATGTTGCAAGAGAGAATGATCAAATGTTGCAAATGGGGGTAGGGTGTTGCAAATGGGGTGGGGTATGCAACAACTAAATGTTGCAAAGGGGGTGGAGGGATGCTGCAGGTGCAACAGGGGGTCATGAAACTTGGAAGCGGCGTTATCCCCCAAGAGAAAGACAGGAGAAGGAGAGAAAGGAAGAGAGGTTTTCACCTGGCAGGAGCCAAGTGCATAATAAGACTTCAGCCGAGTAGGCGTTGTCTTATAGACTCCTAATCAGCCAGTTGGCATAGAAGGAGCCAAGGGTGGAGGAGTACACCTGAAGGGGGGAGAGGGGAGGGATCTTCGGGGGGAGAAGGAAGGATGACCTCCCCCCAAAGGGGTTGCCTTAGCCTAAGAGTGAAAGGATAGACGGAGGAGGACTTTGGGGGGACAAGGTGGGATGTCCTAATCCCCCAAAAGGAAACTACGCTAAATCTTAACCTAAGAAGTGAAGGAGAGAGTTCTTTATTCGGCCGAAGTTCGCATCAAACTACCAGCTCCGAAGCCAAGCGGGTCTTATATAGATGATGGTTGAGTTGCCAGATACCATTTTAATTGTACAGGTATACATTATTAGGGTGAGATGCTAAGTACCATTTTAATTCGTTACCAAAGCATACAGACTTAAAATCGAGATTTACAATAAGAAAATGAATATTAATTAAATAAATAGAATTTGCCTTCTACTCCCCAAAAAATAATATAATACGGACAATCGTCAAAATAATAGTTCAGACGAAACATACACACACACACACACAAATGAGCAACTTTCTCCTTACCTTATATATATATATATATATATATATATATATATATATATATAGAGAGAGAGAGAGAGAGAGAGAGAGAGAGAGAGAGAGAGAATCATATTAACTGTCTATTTAATTTTGTCAATCCTTATAGAAAGAATCATATTAACTGTGTCTATTTAATTTTGTCATTCCTTATAGAAAGAATCATATTAACTGTCTATTTAATTTTGTCATTCCTTATATATATATATATATATATATATATATATATATATATATATATATATATAAACGGATTTTCACCTTAAAGTGAATTGTCAAAAGTATATTAATTTAAAGCAAATGAATTTTCTCCTTTTAAGAGAATCAATTATTAAAACCAATATTAACAATATAAGATACTAGTTACTTAAACGGCGTTTTATTTACCTTCTTTCAGTTATTAAAACGAATCCAAAGTATTAACTCTTAGATCATTGTGTTCATGCGAGTAGGAAATTGAACCAGGAACGCCAAAAGAATCGCACCTGTTTACCCCGAGGCCTTTTTGAAAGGAATCTGGGTCAACTTGCTCTCTCTCTCTCTCTCTCTCTCTCTCTCTCTCTCTCTCAAGGATCATTTGGTTATTGATCCGGATTTAAAATAACAGGGTCATTTGATTTTTGATCCGGGGATAGTATGTCTGCAAAATGTGATATGTACAAAAACAATGTAGATTTTTCTCTTCAGTAATAATATTAATAACTAACTCCTCGCCGAATTGTAACACCGAATCAGAAATACATCTCGTCAGGGAATCATTGCTCACTCTTTCACATAATTTCAACATTTAAAATAACAGGATAATTTGATTATTGATCCGGATTTAAAATAACAGGATCATTTGATTATTGATCCGGATTTAAAATAATAGGATCATTTGATTATTGATCCGGGGATAGTATGTCTGAAAAATGTGATATGTACAAAAACAATGTAGATGTTTCTCTTTAGTAATAATATTAATAACTAACTCTTCCCCGAATTGTAACAATGGTTAAGCTTTTCACTCCGCCTTAGACCCACAGTTTAACGTGGAAACCGAATACTCTTTTCTTTTTTAAAAAATATAAATAAAGGAATGGATATATTTATAATTTCTTTATTATAAAATCCTCTCGATTACATTAGTGATTATTAGGGCGGTCAAAAGTCAATAAAGTCAAATTGTTTCCTATGGGGCACTTTTCGATGAAACGACTGAAAATGCAATAAAAACACCTGTAGGGGGTATACTACCAAAGTTAATAGGTCACCTAAAAGTCAACTTTTACCTGTTAGGTCAAAAAATAGCAATGAGGTAAATAAAGTCAATTTTTTGGAATAAATAATTAAAATAACTAAAAATTGGCAGGAACACGTTGGGCAAGCTGGCTGAACGCTGCTTTTTATTATGCAGACAATTTTCCAAATGTGAAGACAATTGTGGAAAATTTGAAGATGAAGGAATCATTGTTCAGAAGGCTAAAGAGAGTGTTGCTAATGAAAAACTGCCAAAGCAACTAATGTCAATCAAAATGAATTATAGTTTGATTGCTAGCTTAGTGACTAGGATGGAAGCATCTGATTGCACCATTAGAGAGGCATATGAAACCATTTCTTCTATCAGCCTTGGCGAAGATATGTGTTCAGTCAAACAATACATTGAAACAAGACTCAAGACAAATGGTATTTGTGAAATAATTAACCTCAGTAGACCTGAAATCTCACCAACAGTTTATGGTCAGCTTTTGCAATGTCAACCAACAACTGCCGCTGTAGAGAGATCTTTCTCCATGCTTAATAAATTATTAAGTAAGGATCGCAATCTTTTGCCAGAAAATGTCGGCAAATACTTCATAATTTACCACAATCGGTCAACTGATGTAGAAGAGCAAGAATAAGTAATTAAAGTATCGTTTTTATTATTGAAAGTAAAGGCAACTTTATAAGTAAATTTTTTCAATTCGTAAGGTCAACTTTCTTAATTTTTTCGGTCAACTTTTGACTGCCCTAACTGATTATTGATCCGGGAATAGTGTTGCTGAAAAACATGGTAATGCACAATGTAGATTTTTTCTATGTAGTAATAATAATAATTAACTCTTTCTCGCCGATTTGTTCCCCTCATTAGACCTACAGTTTAACGTGGATTCAGAAATACATCTCGTCAGGGAATGATTGCTCACTATTTCACATCATAATTTTATCGAGATAATTAAAGCTCATATACAGGACCTGCATTGTCTATAAGATCTGTGGCGCGTGGAACATGCAGTCTTCAGATGTGAACATCTGCTCTGTGGATCAGTTCAAGAAAGTGGATAACCCGAACCTTGCCACACACACACACACACACACAAACACACAGGTTTGTGTCAGAGAAAGTGAGGATCACGCACACGCGCGCTCACACACACACACATACCTACACTATATATATATATATATATATATATATATATATGGTGATATGCACACAGACAAATTTTTCTATGTAGTAATAATAATAATTAACTCCTCCCCGAATTTTCCAAAATTGCTGTGAAAGTGTAATGAAAAAGAACAGCTTCAGAGTTCATTCATACTATGCGTACACTTATCTCGTGTACTCAATGTAGACCTCCCTCATTGTGCCCGACAACACAGAAGCTCTTTCCAAAATTGTTGTGAAAGTGTAATGAAAAAGAATAGCTTCAGAGTTCATTCACACCATGCGTACACTTATCTCGTGTGCGCAGCGTACACCTTCCACATTGTGACCGACACACTATTTTTCTTCTACGCTAGAGAATACACATCTGAAATCCACGGCTTGCACCGCTCAACTGAGTACGCAGGCGTAGAGATATCCCCAGGTAGTAGCAGGAGTCACTTTTTTATGCGTAAATGGCTTGTTCAGGTTGAGTTGTCAGATACCACTTTTTATTTTAATTGTTCAGGTATACATTATTATGGAGAGTTGTCAGATACCACTTTTTATTTTAATTGTTCAGTTATACATTATTATGGAGAGTTGCCAGATACCATTTTAATTGTTCAGGTATACATTATTAGGTTGCCAGATTGTACCATTTATTTAGTTAATTCTTAAAAAGTTGGCTTAGAATTCTGCTAGTAGGTTTAGAAGACGTAACATGCCATTTGGTATAATTGTTTACAACCAAAAGAATTAAATAAAACAACATTGCATCATTCTGTTTATTATAAATATATAGAAAATAAATACACATTTGAATGATCAATTAAAAATAACAATAGTTTAAGAAATATGAACGAGGAATATGCATATAATCAAAAATATATCCTTCAATATAACAGTACAGGATATATATATATATATATATATATATATATATATATATATATATATATATATATACACGCAATTATGGAGATTATAGAAAATAAATATACATTGGAATGATCAAAAATAAGAAATAAGAAATAATATAACCATCAACATAGTAGAAATATATACACACAACTAAATAAATAAATACATACACTTTATCTTCTACCGCGCAAAATAAGAAATCTATAGCCATCAATATAGCAGAAAATACACACACACACACACACACACACACACACACACACACACACACACAAATATGTTAAATATATAAATAGATTTCACTTTCAAAATACTAAACTCGCACTTAACCGATCTACAATTACATCATTATTGCTCTGCATTACGCAGTATACGGTTTAATAATATTTCACCGCTTAAAGTATAGGGAAACCTGTACTCGATATGAAGGGCTTTCATATCGTTCAGTACTATTTTTGTTCCCACTTTACAACCGGTTGGTAAGTTATCTTTAAATACGTGTAGAATACAATCAAAAGCACGCACAAAGAGTTCATTGTTAGCCACATTATTAAACACAAGTTTATAAACACGCCTTTCCAATCGAGGGTTTATTTCTACCGACCCGAGCTTTTCAATCGTGAACTCATCTTCACTCAACATAGCGGCAATTGAAATAATCTTCTAAATCGTTACGACAACTGCTCGTTATATAAATCTCGGTTTTAATGTTTTAACACTCCCTGAATACGCACCAGACAGTTCCCGTCAGGGTAAATTTCATGAACTATGGACATTTTATAACGGTTTTATTGTTTTACCACTCACCATTTGCACAAACTAAACGTCTTCACACTCCGGTGCACTATTTGAGATAAACATATAACAATATATTTTTCCTTTTTATTTGACAGACGATACTCGTCTCTAAAGTCTGCAAAAAACTCACACAGGGCACTAGCCACAACCTCACTACGAACCTCATCATGATATACATTAATATAGTGATAAAAATACTTAAGATTGTCCATGATGACGACAGTTACATTTTCAACCGAAGTGTACGCCTGCTCGGTATGGTGTAACATGATATAATACCGCTTGTCACACAACTCATCCACAAGACTCACTATCCATATCTGCTGCTTCTCTTCTGCACGCGTTGTTTCTTTTACTTCACGGTATATGTGAGACTTTATAAAGCTTAGCTCTACAGCATACTTCAATACATCGTCTGTGCAACGAAAGCCTACATCGCTCTCACCAGAATAACCATAGAGTATTTGTACATCTTGCTCCTTCGCATGAACCAATTCGGATTTAAAAGAGGCAAAGGAGGGGGAATAGGAAGTTTTTCGGTATCCACCACATCCTGACACTTTGCTGAATACCATTTCATAAACGTTAAACAAGCAATATTAAAGGTAGCTATTTTCTTCTACGCGGGTAAATACACGTCTGAGCTCAAGGGCTTACTACAATCAACTGACCACGCAGGGATTCCCAGGTAGTAGCATGACTCACGTTGCTGGTCTTCCAGTGGGACTGAGCTTAGAACTTTCACCTGTGCACACACACACACACACACACACACACACACACACACAAAGGACAAAGCGAAACGCTAATTGAAACACAATTTATTTAATAAACGAAATATTCAAGTTATATATTTACAAATACGTGTAATAAATAAGTTAACAATAGACACATCAATGATTATATTCAAAGTTTATATATATTTACAAATACGTGTGATAAATACGTTAACAATTGAAATTATGTTAACACAAGAAATAACAGAAAACACAAGAAAAAACAAATGCATAGCTTTGGTGATCACAAACAACAGTAACCTAATACTTTAAAGAGTGCATTCTATTAAATACTTTTATCCTATGTTCACGAATTAATACCGGTTTTAAAATAGATTCAGTTTCCTCAATTCATCTCTGAAATCTTAATCTGTCCCGAGCGCATTCTTCCCATTGTCCCCTTCTACAGCAATCAGCAACGGGGTAAGTTAGAACGTTGTCACAGAATTTTACCTTTGGGGGCTTTGGAGCAACCCAAACGTTTCCAATTTCATCATTCCATCTTTGGTTCACGAATTTTAACTCTCCAAAGTCACTTTTATCAGTGCAAACAATGTTATGATTAGTATCAGGATTTTTAGGCAATTTTTTCTTTGTGCTGACAATGAACTGGATTTAAATGATGATGGTACACGGATCTGTTCCGATACCTCTGAATTATTCATATTTGATGGTTATATACGAGAGAATATACGACTATCAAATAAAACGGTAAATGAAGCAGTTGACGCTAAATCTATTTATTTACTAAAGGATGCCATACTATTATACATATATATCATCCGTGATGTCGATGATGGGGTGCTGTACCTCATCGTCATTCATATAAATATATAATTAGTTTATATAATACGCAACCTTAAATACAATTTATTTTATCACGTAGTGAGTTACACTGTGCATGAATGAGTACGTACAAACTAGATTAATAAAAAACGCTTTTACTAAGAAGTCACGAGACGAAGACCGTCTGGACTGAGTTTATAGAAATTCAAGGATTCCAAGTTGATCACGAGAGAAGTTATGTAGTCATCTTCCATGCTGCAAAATCTCGTCGTCGCCTGTCTGCTCAGAACACCGACAAGAGGTGAGATCGAATCCACATCAACACAAAATTTTAGAGTCGCTAAAATAACATCCTGAGCATTGTTCCTGTTCTAAATTATCTTTGAATCGTTTTGGTAAAATTGAGTAAACTGCTGCCTTTGTTTCCTGATCAGAAACTCTCCGCCTTTTTCTGGTATGGTGCAAGGTTTCGTTGCAACCATATTCACTGCTCGAGTCTACTTCACTGTCGTTGTCTTCTAATCTAGATTTACACTCTTCACTAATGCATTCAATGGATGAATAATCATCTTGGTTGGTATTATTGACACCACAATCGAGAGGGCTCACTGGGGTAACGGACACTTCAGGTAATGGTGCGGGATGATGGTGGGTCGGGGGCAAACTCCTCAGGTTGCCCTTGTGGCGGGGAAAATATTGTGTGGAGGTAATTATGTGCTGCTTCTAAGTAAACAAAACGGGCTTTATGTAACAGAGTGGCAACTAATAATGATTTATGCAAAGATGCACCAGCTCTTCCGGAACGTCTGGATGCAATTTTACCGAGCGATATATTTATCAACTTGTGTGCTTCAAACCCGTTTGGAACGTCAGATATCATGTTCACCACTTAGGAATTGGCCAAGGCACAGAGAGATAACTAACACGACTCCATCCTCTATTTCCAATCTTGTAATGAATTAAAGTGAAAGTTTCGCCTGCCTTTATACAATGTCGTTCTGACGTCATTATCAAGCTCCACGCAGAGAATTCCAGGTAATAGCATGATTCACGTTGCTGGTCTTTCACCTGTGCACACACACACACACACACACACACACGAAGGAGAAAGTGAAACGCTAATTGATACATGATTTATTTAATAAACGAAATATTCAAGTTATATATATTTACAAATACGTGTAATAAATAAGTTAACAATAGACACAGCAAAGATTATATTCAAGACATATATATTTAAAAACACGTGTGATAAATAAGTTAACAATGAAATTATGTTAACACAAGAAATAACAGAAATTCAATTGTTAACTTATTTATCACACGTGCTTGTATATATATATATATATATAATATATATATTAGGGTGACAATAAAAATCGAAAGTTGGAGTTTTTTATTGGCCATTTGTTCAATGCTGCTACTACATGAGAAAACAATGTACTGTAAATATTAGGTCATTCAGATAATATTTAAGGGTGTCTCAAGTGAGGTAAATAATTCTCCTTATAACAAAAATTAATTATTCATTACCTAGTAAAAATAAATTAATATTTTTTTAATTAATGTAAATAAACGTTAGTTTTAGTTCATAAGGTTTAAGTGCAGGCGTACTCCAATCGTAATAAGTAAATAATATATTTACTAAATATATTCCAGGGTGTCTTTCATTCAATTGTAGACCACCATTAATTCTTGCTTTTCCTCAAGCCATACCCCTTTTTCAATGTACCAGGCTGAGACTTCCTATGATCCTCGACAACCTGCAAGAGATGTTGGCGCTGTTCTTCATTCTTCGTAATCTTTGTATTGAAGGCCTGGATCAAGGCAATTCCCCTCTCTGCCATGTCATTGACGACTTTGTCCTTCAACTATAGTCAAACCAGTCTTGAAATCTTCGTCGTCCGGCCAGGTTTCTGGTTCCTTGGACAAGAAACCATCATTAATTTTTAGAAGTTCAAAGAGAAGCTTTGATCCTTTCGAGGCAAAGTCCGAGAGCTGCTTTGTTGAAATGGAAGAAACAGCAGGTATTGGGGCTCGCTTTGGAGGATCTTCAGCAGCTTCTTTTTCGAGGATTGATCGAGCGATATTCTTTTTCGTCGTTGCATTGATACCTTTATCAAAGAGTGCGAGACCAATCAAGTACTCGCTGAGGTACCATAAGTGACGACCGAGGACACTAAGGCAGGATGCTGAGATCTTTTCATCGTGGTACTTTGCTAGGTCTTGAAGAAGCTTCAAATCGTTCGCGGGAGCAGATGAAGGACTGCTGGCCGTGAACCACGCGCTGACATATAACTCCAGGGCAAAAAATACAAATCGTTTTAAGCCAGACATTTCACGAGTTGTAAGTCTGAACTGATGGGAAAGCAGCAGGATTTTTAATGAATAAATTACTTTTGCCATCGAACGTGCTCGGTGAAGTGCTCCAGGTCGCCGAAACCTAAAGTTAGGTAAATTACCTCCAAGGATTGTAATCGACAACTCGAAGAATTCACGTTAATCATCCCTCGGCTGATGTTTTGTCAGATATAGATTCCAGCAAGCGATCAGTTCTTCTCGATTCTCATTCAGACTCGATGGAAGGTCTGACAGGGTCTTGTACTTATCTTGGCAAATTGTATTCCACGTCTCTTTGAAGCGGGAGAATAGGAGGATATCCGGACCAGATGATGGTCCCATGCATTCCATGTATGCCTTCTCAACGACAAGTTCTAGGATGTGATGGCGACATGCAAGGTATAAGAGTCGGCGGCCGAGTTTCTGCTCCAAAATTACGCATGCCCCAGACAAGTAACCAGTATTTGAAGCTGTAGTGTCGAAGCTCATAGCTGATACCTTTTCTGACACATTCCATTCTTTGAGCGCAGCATGTACCACCGAGGCGATGACCTCACCCGTTCCTGATGTCAGCTTAGGTACACCCAAGAGCTTCTCGTTATCAACTCCGGTTACGAAAATGGCTAGTCGGTCACACCGACCACCTTCATCGTCTGGTAGAATTTTTCCGTCCCAGTGAACAGTGAGCACTTCGTTCGGTGTGAACCTTTGTTTAATATTTTCTGCCGTCGCCGAACGGAGCCTTTCTCGTGATTTTCTAATCGTTTCATAGTTGAACGCGAGTTTTTGAGAGTTATGGCCGAGGCTTCTAGCCGTAGCGTCGATAATCCGGTGTGCTGAACGATGACTGATTCCTGTGCGATCCAATGTACTTGCCAATTCGGGAGTGATGACTTGGATAGTGCCACGAGCATAACACTTGCGTTTTTCAGGAGAGGCGGGCGGTGAGTCTTCAGATGATGGCGCAGAACTTGGTGCTTCAGACGTAGAAGATGATTCCAGCTCAATATTTTCAAAAGTAATATTGGCTTGAGGTTGGTGCTGAGCTAGGCGTCTTTCAGTTTGTTCCCGACGCATGACAGAATGAGCCATTTTCTTGTCAACTCCTCCCATTACTCCCCTCCTCCCTTTTTCTAGAACAATTTCCAATAATAATATAATCAATGTATCAAAATAAAAAATATTACCTTAGATATCTTAAAAGAATCGGGAGAGAACTTCTAAGCGTTGTTTTCAGTCAGGCAGTCGTATGCAAAATGAACTTGAAGCACCAAAAGCTGATCATCCAAAGATTGATACACATCATATTATTTAACGATTTATTTATGAAAATTTTAATTTAATGAAATAAATTAATCGATTTGCATAATCTATAGTATGAAATAAAGGAAACAATTCTATTAAATTATATAATACACTTGCATTCTCGAAACATTTTTGTTTTTGAAGCGTTGTCGAAACTCGTTCATTCTTGAAATTTCTTCCGCGCGACAGTTTCATTCATGTGACTCGAGGCACCCCTAAATGCTTTCCGAATTCCATGAGATTTCGTCTACGGTGTTTCCTCATAGGGTGGCAGCATTGGACAAATGGCCGGCAAAATTTTTTGAATTTCAAATTTTATCCCTATAAGAAGTTGTCACCCTAATATATATATATATATATATATATATATATACCTTGAACATAATCTTTGATGTGTCTATTGTTAACTTATTTATTACACGTGTTTGTAAATATATATGTCTTGAATATTTCGTTTATTAAATAAATCATGTTTCAATTAGTGTTTCACTTTCTCCTTTGTGTGTGTGTGCACAGGTGAAAGACCAGCAACGTGATCATGCTACTACCTGGAATTCCCTGCGTGGAGCTTGATAATGACGTCAGAACGACATTGTATAAAGGCAGGCGAAACTTTCAGTTTAATTCATTACAAGATTGGAAATAGAGGATGGAGTCGTGTTAGTTATCTCTCTGTGCCTTGGCCAATTCCTAAGTGGTGAACATGATATCTGACGTTCCAAACGGGTTTGAAGCACACAAGTTGATAAATATATCGCTCGGTAAAATTGCATCCAGACGTTCCGGAAGAGCTGGTGCATCTTTGCATAAATCATTATTAGTTGCCACTGTGTTACATAAAGCCCGTTTTGTTTACTTAGAAGCAGCACATAATTACCTCCACACAATATTTTCCCCGCCACAAGGGCAACCTGAGGAGTTTGCCCCGACCCACCTCATGCACCCGCACCATTACCTGAAGTGTCCGTTACCCCAGTGAGCCCTCTCGATTGTGGTGTCAATAATACCAACCAAGATGATTATTCATCCATTGAATGCATTAGTGAAGAGTGTAAATCTAGATTAGAAGACAACGACAGTGAAGTAGACTCGAGCAGTGAATATGGTTGCAACGAAACCTTGCACCATACCAGAAAAAGGCGGAGAGTTTCTGATCAGGAAACAAAGGCAGCAGTTTACTCAATTTTACCAAAACGAATCAAAGATAATTTAGAACAGGAACAATGCTCAGGCTGTTATTTTAGCGACTCTAAAATTTTGTGTTGATGTGGATTCGATCTCACCTCTTGTCGGTGTTCTGAGCAGACAGGCGGACGACGAGATTTTGCAGCATGGAAGATGACTACATAACTTCTCTCGTGATCAACTTGGAATCCTTGAATTTCTATAAACTCAGTCCAGACGGTCTTCGTCTCGTGACTTCTTAGTAAAAGCGTTTTTATTAATCTAGTTTGTACGTACTCATTCATGCACAGTGTAACTCACTACGTGATAAAAGAAATTGTATTTAAGGTTGCGTATTATATAAACTAATTATATATTTATATGAATGACGATGAGGTACAGCACCCCATCATCGACATCACGGATGATATATATGTATAATAGTATGGCCTCCTTTAGTAAATAAATAGATTTAGCGTCAACTGCTTCATTTACCGTTTTATTTGATAGTCGTATATTCTCTCGTATAACCATCAAATATGAATAATTCAGAAGTATCGGAACAGATCCGTGTACCATCATCATTTAAATCCAGTTCATTGTCAGCACAAAGAAAAAATTGCCTAAAAAATCCTGAGACTAATCATAACATTGTTTGCACTGATAAAAGTGACTTTGGAAGTGATGATAGACGCAGCGTTGACAAAATTGCAGAAGAGTTAAAATTCGTGAACCAAAGATGGAATGATGAAATTGGAAACGTTTGGGTTGCACCAAACCCCCCAAAAGTAAAATTCTGTGACAACGTTCTAACTTACCCCGTTGCTGATTGCTGTAGAAGGGGACAATGGGAAGAGTGCGCTCGGGACAGATTAAGATTTCAGAGACGAATTGAGGAAACTGAATCTATTTTAAAACCGGTATTAATTCGTGAACATAGGCTAAAAGTATTTAATAGAATGCACTCTTTAAAGTATTAGGTTACTGTTGTTTGTGATCACCAAATCTATGCATTTGTTTTTTCTTGTGTTTTCTGTTATTTCTTGTGTTAACATAATTTCAATTGTTAACTTATTTATCACACGTATTTGTAAATATATATATAGACTTTGAATATAATCATTGATGTGTCTATTGTTAACTTATTTATTACACGTATTTGTAAATATATATAACTTGAATATTTCGTTTATTAAATAAATCATGTTTCAATTAGCGTTTCGCTTTCTCCTGTGTGTGTGTGTGTGTGTGTGTGTGTGTGGTGTGCACAGGTGAAAGTTCTAAGCTCCGTCCCACTGGAAGACCAGCAACGTGAGTCATGCTACTACCTGGGAATCCCTGCGTGGTCAGTTGATTGTAGTAAGCCTTGAGCTCAGACGTGTATTCACCCGCGTAGAAGAAAATGGCTACCTTTAATATTGCTTGTTCAACGTTTATGAAATGGTATTCAGCAAAGTGTCAGGATGTGGTGGATACCGAAAAACTTCCTATTCCCCCTCCTTTGCCTCTTTTAAATCCGCATTGGATCGTGCGAAGGAGCAAGATGTACAAATACTCTATGGTTATTCTGGTGAGAGCGTTGTAGGCTTTCGTTGCACAGACGATGTATTGAAGTATGCTGTAGAGCTAAGCTTTATAAAGTCTCACATATACGTGAAGTAAAAGAAACAACGCGTGCAGAAGAGAAGCAGCAGATATGGATAGTGAGTCTTGTGGATGAGTTGTGTGACAAGCGGTATTATATCATGTTACACCATACCGAGCACTCGTACACTTCGGTTGAAAATGTAAATGTCGTCATCATGGACAATCTTAAGTATTTTTATCACTATATTAATGTATATCATGATGAGGTTCGTAGTGAGGTTGTGGCTAGTGCCCTGCGTGAGTTTTTAGCAGACTTTAGAGACGAGTATCGTCTGTCAAATAAAAAGGAAAAATATGGTATATGTTTCTCTCAAATAGTGCACCGGAGTGTGAAGACGTTTAGTTTGTGGAAATGGTGAGTGGTAAAACAATAAAACCGTTATAAAATGTGCCTAGTTCATGAAATTTACCCTGACGGGAACTGTCTGGTGCGTATTCAGGGAGTGTTAAAACATTAAAACCGAGATTTATATAACGAGCAGTTGTCGTAACGATTTAGAAGATTATTTCAATTGCCGCTATGTTGAGTGAAGATGAGTTCACGATTGAAAAGCTCGGGTCGGTAGAAATAAACCCTCGATTGGAAAGGCGTGTTTATAAACTTGTGTTTAATAATGTGGCTAACGATGAACTCTTTGTGCGTGCTTTTGATTGTATTCTAGACGTATTTAAAGATAACTTACCAACCGGTTGTAAAGTGGGAACAAAAATAGTACTGAACGATATGAAAGCCCTTCATATCGAGTACAGGTTTCCCTATACTTTAAGCGGTGAAATATTATTAAACCGCGTATACTGCGTAATGCAGAGCAATAATGATGTAATTGTAGACTCGGTTAAGTGCGAGTTTAGTATTTTGAAAAAAAGTGAAATGTATTTATATATTTAACATTTGTGTGTGTGTGTGTGTGTGTGTGTTGTGTGTGTGTGTGTGTATTTCTGCTATATTGATGGCTATACGATTTCTTATTTTGCGCGGTAGAAGATAAAGTGTATGTATTTATTTATTTAGTTGTGTGTATATATTTCTACTATGTTGATGGTTATATTATTTCTTATTTCTTATTTTTGATCATTCCAATGTATATTTATTTTCTATATATCTCCATAATTGCGTGTATGTATATATATGTATATATATATTTCTCCTGTACTGTTATATTGAAGGATATATTTTTTGATTATATGCATATTCCTCGTTCATATTTCTTAAACTATTGTTATTTTTAATTGATCATTCAAATGTATATTTATTTTCTATATATTTATAATAAACAGAATGATGCAATGTTGTTTTATTTAATTCTTTTGGTTGTAAACAATTATACCAAATGGCATGTTACGTCTTCTAAACCTACTAGCGGAATTCTAAGCCAACTTTTAAGAATTAACTAAATAAATGGTACAATCTGGCAACCTAATAATGTATACCTGAACAATTAAAATGGTATCTGGCAACTCTCCATAATAATGTATACCTGAACAATTAAAATAAAAAGTGGTATCTGACAACTCTCCATAATAATGTATACCTGAACAATTAAAATAAAAAGTGGTATCTGACAACTCAACCTGAACAAGCCATTTACGCATAAAAAAGTGACTCCTGCTACTACCTGGGGATATCTCTACGCCTGCGTACTCAGTTGAGCGGTGCAAGCCGTGGATTTCAGATGTGTATTCTCTAGCGTAGAAGAAAAATAGTGTGTCGGTCACAATGTGGAAGGTATACACTGCGTACACGAGATAAGTGTACGCATGGTGTGAATGAACTCGGAAGCTATTCTTTTTCATTACACTTTCACAACAATTTTGGAAAGAGCTTCTGTGTTGTCGGGCACAATGAGGGAGGTGTACACTGAGTACACAAGATAAGTGTACGCATGGTGTGAATGAACTCTGAAGCTGTTCTTTTTCATTACACTTTCACAGCAATTTTGGAAAATTCGGGGAGGAGTTAATTATTATTATTACTAGGGCAGTCAAAAGTTGACCGAAAAAATTAAGAAAGTTGACCTTACGAATTGAAAAAAATTGACTTATAAAGTTGTCTTTACTTTCAATAATAAGAACGATACTTTAATTACTTATTCTTGCTCTTCTACGTCAGTTGACCGATTGTGGTAAATTATGAAGTATTTGCCGACATTTTCTGGCAAAAAATTGCGATCCTTACTTAATAATTTATTAAGCATGGAGAAAGATCTCTCTACAGCGGCAGTTGTTGGTTGACATTGCAAAAGCTGACCATAAACTGTTGGTGAGATTTCAGGTCTACTGAGGTTAATTATTTCACAAATACCATTTGTCTTGAGTCTTGTTTCAATGTATTGTTTGACTGAACACATATCTTCGCCAAGGTTGATAGAAGAAATGGTTTCATATGCCTCTCTAATGGTGCAATCAGATGCTTCCATCCTAGTCACTAAGCTAGCAATCAAACTATAATTCATTTTGATTGACATTAGTTGCTTTGGCAGTTTTTCATTAGCAACACTCTCTTTAGCTTCTGAACAATGATTCCTTCATCTTCAAAATTTTCCACAATTGTCTTCACATTTGGAAAATTGTCTGCAAAATAAAAAGCAGCGTTCAGCCAGCTTGCCCAACGTGTTACAATCGGTTCTGGAGGAGTTCCTATTTCAGCAAACAATTCCTTCCTTCTTTTGTTTTTAAGAGTAGAAGCCTTGACACATGCAATTAAAGTGTCAACATCACTATAAAATGCTCTTATTTGCATCGCACAATTATGTAACAGATGCGCAAGACACGTTACATGGAAAAGTCTTGGAAAAAGTTGCTTGAGTGTCGCTCCAGCTGACACCATGTAACGAGTTGCATCAGACAGAAGTAAACAGAATTTTTCTCTTGGTATCTCGAATTCTTTTACAGTATCGTCAATCTTGTGTATGACAGTTCGTGCATTAACATTTCCAAGAAGAACATCGCACCTGATTAAATATGTTTTCTTGGGAACATCAATAGATCCAGCAAGTATGTTCAAATATTTGAGCCCCTTACTTCACTTTCATCAACAATTAAACTAATTTACCCTCTAACAAATGTTTTATTCTACTTAACTCGCTTTCTGCCTGTTTCATTGCTATTGATCTGCAAGTTGACACGCAAGGCACTGCTACACCTAATTCAGAGAACAATTGTTTCACATGAGGTTGCTCAACTTATGAAGAGGTATGTTGGCTGACAGAAATGTAGTCACAAGTTTTTCCGAAAAATCTGAAGACTTGTACTTTGAAAGGGTTTGCGTCTTTTCATTTCCCACATTTTGGTCTATACCACGCTGGTGCTTTTGGGTAGAGCGATGTTTATCCACAAAAAAGGATTTGTCATGCTTGACCACAACACAACAAATCTGACAGTAAGCTCATTTTTTCCTGAACAAATGAATTCATTAGGATATTTGCAATTATAGCGCGCACTTTAGCAATAGAACTACTGCAACTTTTGGCATTTTAAATATCTGAAATCAAAAGAAATCGAAATCAGTGGAATCACAAATCAGAAAAAATCACAAATCAAAAATGGTAACCAGTAACCACAATACATACAACACAACCACATCCAAAACCAGAACGGACATAACTGAATAAGACAAATACGAGCAGCGAAGTTGCCAGTTAACCAAAAAGATGCCAATTTTTAGTTATTTTAATTATTTATTCCAAAAAATTGACTTTATTTACCTCATTGCTATTTTTTGACCTAACAGGTAAAAGTTGACTTTTGGTTGACCTATTAACTTTGGTAATAGGTGTTTTTATTGCATTTTCAGTCGTTTCAGCGAAACGTTTCCCCATAGGAAACAATTTGACTGTATTGACTTTTGACCGCCCTAATTATTACTACATAGAAAAATTTGTCTTTGTGCATATCACCCTATATATATATATATATATATATATATATATATATATATATATATATATATATATATATATAGTGTATGTATGTGTGTGTGTGTGTGAGCGCGCGTGTGCGTGATCCTCACTTTATCTGACAAAAATCTGTGTGTGTATGTGTGTGTGTGTGTGTGTGTGTGTGTGGTGTGTGGCAAGGTTCGGGTTATCCATTTTCTTGAACTGATCCACAGAGCAGATGTTCACATCTGAAGACTGCATGTTCCACGCGCCACAGATCTTATAGACAATGCAGGTCCTGTATATGAGCTTTAATTATCTCGATGAAATTATGATGTGAAATAGTGAGCAATCATTCCCTGACGAGATGTATTTCTGAATCCACGTTAAACTGTAGGTCTAATGAGGGGAACAAATCGGCGAGGAAAGAGTTAATTATTTTTATTACTACATAGAAAAAATCTACATTGTGCATTACCATGTTTTGCAGCAACATTATTCCCGGATCAATATCACTAATGTAATCGAAAGGATTTTCTAATAAAGAAATTATAATATATCCATTCCTTTAATTATATTTTTTAAAAAAGAAAAGAGTATTCGGTTTCCACGTTAAACTGGGTCTAAGGCGGAGTGAAAAGCTTAACCATGTTACAAATCGGGGAAGAGTTAGTTATAATATTATTACTAAAGAGAAAAATCTACATTGTTTTTGTACATATCACATTTTGCAGACATACTATCCACGGATCAATAATCAAATGATCCTGTTATTTTAAATCCGGATCAATAATCAAATGATCCTGTTATTTTAAACGCTGAACTAATGATGTGAAAGAGTGAGCAATGATTCCCTGACGAGATGTATTTCTGATTCGGCTTCCACGTTAAACTGTAGGTCTAAGGCCGGAGTGAAAAGCTTAATCTTTTGTAATTCGGCGAAAAGTAGTTAATTATTATTATTACTACTGTAATTTGTACCACCATATATATATATATATATATATATATATATATATATATAATATATATATCCATTCCTTTATTTATTAAAAAAAAAGAAAGAATGAATAAAACTCTCTCTATATCTCTAGCTCTCTCTCTCTCTCTCTCTCTCTCTCTCTCTCTCTCTCTCTCTCTCTCTCTCTCTCTCTCTATATATATATATATATATTATACGAGATAGGTGTACGCCTGGTGTGAATGAATTCTGTATTTAAAATGAGTCTATAGTTTCATTGGTACGTTTTATTTCCCACTAACTGTGTACACGAGATAAGTGTACATATGGTGTAAATGAACTCTGAAGCTATTCTTTTTGCAGACGTTTATACAGAAAACAAGTCATTACATTATTGAAAACATTAACTAGGAATCGTGAGAGATACGCTTCTGGTAATCGGGAGTCGAACCCACGATCTCATATCTTTCTGCAGACGTTTATACAGAAAACAAGTATTTACATCATTGAAAACATTAACTAGGAATCGTGAGAGATACGCTTCTGGTAATCGGGAGTCGAACTCACGATCTCATATCTTTCTGCAGACGTTTATACAGAAAACAAGTAATTACATTCAATTGTTAGTACTTTCAGAGTACATGCGTATTTCAGTGGAGAAGTAATAAGCATAATATTTTTAACATTTAGAGTCAAGCGAGGTTTTCTCGAGTTGAGTGGAAAAAAGGTAAGCTCGTGGTCACTTTGTGGTTAGCGTGAGTCGCATCTGCTCAGATTTTTTTTTCTTTTTTTTTTCCAGAGAAGCTGAAAGTAAATGAGATGAGTGAAATGATATGAGACTAGTGAAATGAAGTAGAATGACATGAAAATGAAATAATATGAAAAGACAATATTTTTTTCTGTTTTTGATACATAAGAAAGGTTTGCCAAAAGAAAATAGACACAGTTAATGTGTTTATTTCTTTTGCTGTTTATTATTTAAATAATTGTGTGTGTGTGTGTGTGTGTGTGTGTGTGTGTGTGTGTGTGTGTGTTAATTTTGAAAAATGCATAATAATAATAATAATATATCTTTCCAATTCAATAACAGAGATGTTATCTAAGATGATGCCATAAAAATTTGCAAGTAAAGACATATAATCAGTGCACTTAATAAAATAGAATTTTATATACATTAGTAGCAAGGGACAAAATTGAAGGAGTCGAGCGAAGGAATTGCCGAGACAGATCGGATCGAGGCCTTGAGAGAGAGAGAGAGAGCAAGTTGACCCAGATTCCTTTCAAAAAGGCCTCGGGGTAAACAGTTGCGATTCTTTTGGCGTTCCTGGTTCAATTTCCTACTCCCATGAACACAGTGATCTAAGAGTTAATATTTTGGATTCGTTTTAATAACTGAAAGAAGGTAAATGAAACGCCGTTTAAGTAACTAGTATCTTATATTGTTAATATTGGTTTTAATAATTGATTCTCTTAAAAGGAGAAAATTCACTTGCTTTAAATTAATATACTTTTGACAATTCACTTTAAGGTGAAAATCCGTTTATATATATATATTATATATATATATATATATAAGGAATGACAAAATTAAATAGACACAGTTAATATGATTCTTCTATAAGGAATGACAAAATTAAATAGACACAGTTAATATGATTCTTTCTATAAGGAATGACAAAATTAAATAGACACAGTTAATATGATTCTTTATATATATATATATATATTATATATAATATATATAAGGTAAGGAGAAAGTTGCTCATTTGTGTGTGTGTGTGTATGTTTCGTCTGAACTATTATTTTGACGATTGTCCGTATTATATTATTTTTTGGGGAGTAGAAGGCAAATTCTATTTATTTAATTAATATTCATTTTCTTATTGTCAACCTCGATTTAAGTCTGTATGCTTGGTAACGAATTAAAATGGTATCTAGCAACTCACCCTAATAATGTATACCTGTACAATTAAAATGGTATCTGGCAACTCAACCATCATCTATATAAGAACCACTTGGCTTCGGAGCTGGTAGTTTGATGCGAACTTCGGCCGAATAAAGAACTCTCTCCTCCCTTCTTAGGTTAAGACTTAGCGTAGTTTCCCTTTGGGGGGTTAGGACATCCCACCTTGTCCCCCCAAAGTCCTCCTCCGTCTATCCTTTCACTTAGGCTAAGGCAACCCTTTGGGGGGAGGTCATCCTTCCTTCTCCCCCCGAAGATCCCTCCCCTCTCCCCCCTTCAGGTGTACCCCTCCCCCCTTGGCTCTTTCTAAGCCAACTGCCTGATTCAGCCAACTGGCTGATTAGGAGTCTATAAGACAACGCCTACTCGGCTGAAGTCTTATTATCACTTGGCTCCTGCCAGGTGAAAACCTCTCTTCCTTTCTCTCCTTCTCCTGTCTTTCTCATGGGGGATAACGCCGCCTCCAAGTTTCATGACCCCTTGTTGCACCTGCAGCATCCCCCCACCCCCTTTGCAACATTGAGTGTTGCATACCCCTACCCTTGCAACATTGAGTTGTTGCATACCCCCACCCCATTTGCAACATTGAGTTGCTGCATATCACCCATTTGCAACCCTGCCCCTTGCAACATTTGCTCATTATCTCTTGCGACATTGCAACATTCCTGCACTCTAACCTTTTGCGGCTATACTACTGATATACAGTATGTTGTCAATAAATTTGTGTGCAGCACAATATGTACATCGAGTAAGGCTTGTGAAAAAAGTAGCTACTAACTTTTTGCTCATATAGGAAAAAAGTAACAAGTAAAAGTTACAAGTATTCGTGATCGTTTGTAACTAGTTGCAGTTACAATTACTCAGCCTGTGCATAATTAATTATCGTATTATGTATGCCTGTATAAACCTATAATTAGTGATGCGACGTGTTTTTAGGGGGGTCCGTTTTTTTACTTTTTGGTGTGTGTATATATATATATATATATATATATATATATATATATATATAATATACAGGGTGTCCGAGAATTATCTGTACAATTTTTGGCTGTTATAAAAGTCAACCATGAAGTGTAGAAATTCCAGTGTTGTCCCATTTTACAGAGAATCTCATTAAGTTGTTTCTGATACCAAGTTTTGACAAGTTTTTTAGAAATTCCAGTGTGTCCGAACATTATCTGTACAACTTCATCTTTTAATAAAATTATTGATAACACACGTAAAATTCTTAAACAAGATTATTTAGAATCTGTATTTTCAAAAGTTTTTTATTAAAGTAATGTTGTTATAAACATTCGATATGTGCACCATTAGTGATTCGCAAAACATCCAATCGATACTCCAAATGTTGCCATGTACGCTGCAGCATATCCACATCAATTCGCTCAATAGCAGCTGTGATTCTTGCTTTTAAATCATCAATGTCTGTCACCCGCGTACATTTCTAAAAAACTTGTAAAAAAACGTGGTATCAGAAAAAACTTAATGAGATTCTCTGTAAAATGGGACAACACTGGAATTTCTACACTTCATGGTTGACTTTTAATAACAGCCAAAAATTGTACAGATAATTCTCGGACACCCTGTGTATATATATATATGTGTATATATATATGGTGGCCTACGGATCACCTATCTGATGTGGCTAAGAAAATAGGCTTACTATAATTACTGAATAAAATTGAAATGAATAACTAGGGGGCACCAGGTGTTTGCAGACCAAATAATGTTTAATAAGGAGAGATAAATTACTTTGTTGTTTTGTGTTTAATTAGGAAAATCAATCAATTATTTGTTCACAGCGATTAACAGTTCAATAAAGGTATTTCTAGTGATTAACAATTATATAGCGGCATTTATACTATGCTAAAGATGACTGATTCTTAGCAGTAAGAAATGGTTATACAGTCTAACTGTTAAGTAAATACACTAATTCAGATAGGTTAATGAGATATGCAGATGTGAACACAGAATAATTAATGAAGCCTATTGATAACTCAAATAATGAAAGTACGGTATGGCACAGTAAATAGATTAGGTCCGAAAACTGAAATGCATTAAAGGGGCACATAAACAATCGGATGCAAAATAAATGAGTTATATGAAAGAACACAATAACAGGGTGATACAACACTACAGTATTGGTACAACACTTGAATAGGCCTACTGCAGTCTTAACGAGAGAGTTAGTTTGAACGGTAATGGAAACACTTTTAGGGCCTACGTAATTAGGCAGAGCTTGTGGAAGCACGACGTAACAAAAACACTGTAGGCCGAGTGAGGGCCGACAAGAGGCTTACCGCGACGCTGGATAACTCTGGAGACTGAACACCTACGTGAAGGTTTCACCGTATTGCGTTTCGCCGTAGATGACCTTGGAGACTGTAGGCCTACGTGAAGGTTTCACCATATTGTGTTTCGCCGTAGAAGACTTTAGAGACTGTAGAGGGCCTGTTGAGATACTTGTTGACGGGTGCCGATCGAATTGTGGTGAAGGATGAGTGAAGAGCAAAGTGGAGTTTGTGGCTTGTAGCCTACTAGAAGGTTTACGGACCTAGGCTTCGAAGGGTGCTTCTGTGGTCAGACTGGCCTTGCCGGCGAGAGGATGAGTGTTGACAGCCGATAGAGACTTGTTGAAAAGGGGCCAATGGTAAACGCCTACAGCAGTGATGTTGTTTCTTGCAGAATGGAATTGTTGAGTCGCCTCAAGTGTTGCTTCGTTTCTTGTATGGTTGAAGTGTGACTTCAAGGACTGACGCCGGCTGAGGTTGAAGCGGCGCTACGTGAAAAGAGATTCGTGAGGAGAAGTAAAGATCGGAGTGAGAGCGAGTTTCAGTGAGCTCTGAATTATATAGCCTCGTAAGACGTTAAGTTTTCGCGGGCCTTTTTGAGAAAAAACACAAGCGCCCTTTTGTTTCTCTCTCCTTGACAAACCACGTGTGTTTTTCGATTCCTGATGATTCCCAGATGTCTGCGAACGGTGAGGAAAAGGAATTTCTTTGTCTGACCTCTACATATATATATATATATTTTAATTGGGGTTGTTTAACTTCCTTCGCAACATCTAAGGTCATCTGACGGAGGTGACCTACAGCTTTACGTGGGATCCGAACCACGGGTCGCTACATAATCTTGCGCGGAGGACGGCTTCCCATCCAACTACTACCCAGACCCAATGTCGCTTAACTTCGATTATATATATATATATATATACAAAGGTGGGCAGGACCGAGTTCCAAAAGGACCGAACTCCAGGAACTCGGTCCTTTTTAAGGACCATGAGCGGGAAAGTCGGTCCTTTTCTGTGAGGAGCGACGCGTCCATTTTTAAGCAATTCCGGACGGTCTTTTTTAGTGATTTTAGTGTGTTTAGTGATTATTTGAAGTTCTAAAGAAGATGGATCGTTTCCTCCAGAAGACTCAGAAAGAGACTGAGACTGAACTGAAACTTGTTTCAAACACCTGGAGGAGACGAAGAATCTACTGATGTTAGTGCTTCAACTTCAAGTCAAGCACTGGAGCTCCTAGCGGAAGAACTGAACCCGGCAATCCCGGCAATTTTTCATTTTAATCAAATTTTTAGGACCGAGTCGTTCCTAGGTCCTATCTTCAGAAAGGACCGTGACCGGGACCGTCGGTCCAGTTTGAGGCAAGGACCGGGACCGTCGGTCCTTTTTGAGGCCCGGGTGCCCACCTTTATATATATACACACATTATATATATATATATATATATATATATATATATATAATATATATATATATATAATATATATATATATATATATATATATATATATATATATATATATATTATATATATATATATATATATATATATATATATATATATAACGAAATAGAAACGAAATGCCATTTGAAGATGTATGTCACTTTATAGAACTTGCGGAGCAATCCAAAATAAATAAGCCCTCAAAGTCCCCCAATCCAAGAAAAAGCACCCTAATTAGACCCCAATCCAAGAAACAGCACCCCAGTTCGACCCAATCCAATTAAAGGATTTTAACATATAAATTTTTAAAAATATATTTTAATGTTTACGAAGGATATTGCAATAAAAAAAATTAGAACAACATAATTAAAATAAAATACTGAAATAAGGTTAATTGAATGTCAGGTTAGGTCAACTGTACGCCCTTGACGATTGGTTAGGTTAAGTCGTGATATTTTCATTAAAACTAACGAAAATATTACGACTTAACCTAACCAATCATCAAGGGCGTACAATTAACCTAACCGGGCATTCAATTAACCATTTTAGAGCAATTAACTCCATTTTAGAGCAATTCAAGAATAAGCATCCTCGTTCAACCCCAATCCAAGAAAAAGCACCCTAAATTGATTTGGAGTGCTTATTCTTGGATTGCTCCGAACTTTCCGCCTACGGGGGCGAGCCTCTACCTCTCTAGTAGTATGACCGCAAAATGTTAGAGTGCAATGCAATTACAAATATTGATCAATGTTGCAAGAGGTTATGCAACTATGGGGAGGGGTTATCCTCCAAGCTGCAATGAAGGGGAACTCCCCCAGCAAGATGGGGGAGTACACCTGGCCTCTTTGGGGGAAAAGGTGAGATGGCCTCACCCCCCAAATGGATATATCTAACCTAAGAGAGGATCTTTGGGGGAGAAGCTGGGACGGCCTCACCCTCCAAAGGGTTATACCTAACCTAAGAGAGAGAGAAGGATAGAGAAGTGTTCGCCTGGCTCCTGCCAAGCGCATATTGAGAGTTCATCCGAGCGCCCGCTGTCTTATAAGATTCTAATCAGCCAGTTGGCTTAACGAGCCAGTTGGCTTAGAAGGCTTCTTAGAAGGCGTAAATGGCTTGTTCAGGTATACATTATTAGGGTTGAGTTGCCAGATTACGCTATTTATTTAATTAAAGCATATATTCTCGACAGCTAGCTTTCCGCCAGTTGGTTTAACCTGTCAGTTGGCTTAACCCGCCAGTTGACGTAGAAGACCTAGAAGGCAGGTGTATATATTAGCTTTTCAGCTGCCAGATTGCGCTATTCAGATATTTTTTACAGTTGGCTCAGAAATCCGTCAGTCGTTTTAGAAGGCAGCCATTTGGTATAATTAAATAATGATATCGTTTACAACCAAAAGAATTAAATAAAACACCATTACATCATTCTGTTTATTTAGACGAATTATTGGAATCAATTTCACGAAATATATAGAAAATAAATATACTGGGTGATCCAGATAAATGGGACCCATAAAAAAAAGCAAATATTCTTAATATTTAATTCCTTTCATAAAAAACTATATATCATTCGAAAGAGTAGAGTTACAAGTTTTATTATGAAATATTTATTTTTTTAAAATGACTCCTTTCAAATGTGCTCCATTAGTTGCCAAGCATTCCAGTGTTCTCGCTTGTAAGTTCTGCATCACTTTTGCAAGAGTGTGCGGTGGTATGGCCTGTATCTCATTTGTGATGGCGGCCTTCAATTCTTGCAAGGTCGTTGGGCTATTTCTGTAGACCCTACTCTTTAAATATCCCCAGAGATAATAATCTAAGGGAGAAAAATCCGGAGACCTTGCGGCCATTCAACGTCTCCAAATCTTGAGATTAACTCGCCTGGAAACGTTTGACAAAACTGCCATGCAGTTCCTCGTGGTATGGCAGGTAGCTCCGTCTTGTTGGAACCAGTGGTTTTCTAGACAAAGATCTCTTAATTTAGGAATAAGGAAATCGGTCAACATTTTTTCGTAGCGATCACCATTTACAGTGACCGTGTTTCCGGTGGAATCCTCGAAAAAGTACGGCCCTATGATCTGAGATGCAATAAGACCACACCAAACAGTTACACGCTGACTATGCAACGGACTTCGGTAATATTCAGTGGATTTTCTGTTGCCCAGAAACGACAATTTTGTTTGTTTACAGTTCCATTCAAGTGAAAATGGGCTTCGTCTGACATAATCAAAGTTGCTAGAAAATTGGTGGTGTCATTTACCTTCTGTTGGATCCATTGACAGAATTGTCGTCTTCGTGCGAAATCTCCATCGTTTAGTTGTTGCACTGTTTGAATTTTATATGGAAAGAGCATTAAATTTTGCTTGAATATACGGTGTGTTGTTCCATATCCAACTCCTAACAGCTGAGAAACACGTCTGATGCTTATGTTAGGATTATCCTCTACAATTTCATGAGTTCTGTTAATGATCTCGTCTATCCTTGCTGTGCGCACTCTTCCAGTTGGTTTTCTTTTTCCAATGCTGCCAGTTAGGGAAAAATTTCTGACACACCGACGGATTACTTTCTTAGAAGGTGATTTTGACATCTGAAAATTTGTCTTGAAGATCTTTGAGCTGAAACTACACTTCTTCCATGCTCATAATATTGCTCAGTTATGAAACGCAGCTGTTCCACAGTCCATGCAGTCATCTGAAGGGTTAGTTTTAACTAACACTTTTATTTTGTTTTGTATCTTATCTTGTCTTGTATTGTCAAAACCTATACAATCCTGTACAAACTTGTAACTATCCTCTTTCGAATGATGCGTATGATTTTATAAAAGGACTTATACTTTAAGAGTTACAGGGGTTTCTTTTGGGTCCCATTTCTCTGGATCACCCTTTACAATCAAACGATGGAATATATATGATCAAAAAATAAAATAAAAAATAATAATAACATAAGAAATACGAACGAGGAATATATATAATCAAAAAATAACAATATACAAAACGATGGAGTATAACCATCAATATAACAGTACAGGAGAAATATATATATATATACACAGTTATATTAAATAATTAAATATATTGAAAATAATAATATACAAAACGATGGAGTATAATCATCAACATATTAGTACAGGATATATACATATATATATATATATATATATACATTCAACTGCAAAGAACAAGCAGTATAAATAACGTAAAGAACGACGATTGTATAGGAGATATTCCGCGCAAGACGAGAGAGAGAGAACGAAACAAATGAAAAAATGAGGTAACCACCCGGGAATCGAACCCGGGATCTTCCGATTGCCGGTCAGATGCGATACCATTACACCATGGGCCTCACTCTTCCAAATGCCGTAATTCTTCTACATACTCGCAGAAACCAATGCCCCAAGGGGGCACCCTCCGCATGCCGTAACATTATATACATTCAACTGCAAAGAACACGCAGTATAAATAACGTAAAGAACGACGCTTGTATAGGAGATATTCCGCGCAAGACGAGAGAGCGGAATCTCCTATACAGCGTCGTTCTTTACGTTATTTATACTGCGTGTTCTTTGCAGTTGAATGTATATAATGTTACGGCATGCGGAGGGTGCCCCTTGGGGCATTGGTTTCTGCGAGTATGTAGAAGAATTACGGCATTTGGAAGAGTGAGGCCCATGGTGTAATGGTATCGCATCTGACCGGCAATCGGAAGATCCCGGGTTCGATTCCCGGGTGGTTACCTCATTTTTTCATTTGTTTCGTTCTCTCTCTCGTCTTGCGCGGAATATCTCCTATACAAGCGTCGTTCTTTACGTTATTTATACTGCGTGTTCTTTGCAGTTGAATGTATATAATGTTACGGCATGCGGAGGGTGCCCCCTTGGGGCATTGGTTTCTGCGAGTATGTAGAAGAATTACGGCATTTGGAAGAGTGAGGCCCTTGGTGTAATGGTATCGCATCTGACCGGCAATCGGAAGATCCCGGGTTCGATTCCCGGGTGGTTACCTCATTTTTTCATTTGTTTCGTTCTCTCTCTCTCGTCTTGCGCGGAATATCTCCTATACAAGCGTCGTTCTTTACGTTATTTATACTGCGTGTTCTTTGCAGTTGAATGTATATAATGTTACGGCATGCGGAGGGTGCCCCCTTGGGGCATTGGTTTCTGCGAGTATGTAGAAGAATTACGGCATTTGGAAGAGTGAGGCCCATGGTGTAATGGTATCGCATCTGACCGGCAATCGGAAGATCCCGGGTTCGATTCCCGGGTGGTTACCTCATTTTTCATTTGTTTCGTTCTCTCTCTCTCGTCTTGCGCGGAATATCTCCTATACAAGCGTCGTTCTTTACGATATATATATATATATATATATATATATATATATACACACAATTATATTAAATAATTAAATATATTGAAAATAAATATACATCAAAATACTTTATGTTCTACTGCGCTTAACTAAATCACTAAACTCGCACGTAATCGAGTCTACAGTCACATCATTATTGCTTTGCACTACGCGGTAAATACGGCTTAACATTATTTCACCGCTCAAGATGTGCGGGCGCCTATACTCGATATAAATGGCCTTCATATCGTTCAATATTATTTAGCGGTTGGTAAGTTATCTTTAAACACACCTAGAATACACTCAAAAGCTCGCACAAAGAGGGCGTTAGCCACCACGTCATTATTAAATACAAGTTTACAAACACTCCTTTCCAATCGAGGGTTTTTTCTTACCGTCTCGAGCTTTTCAATCGTGAACTCTTCTTCACTCTGCTTAGCGGCAATTGAAATAATCTTCGAAGTCGTAACGACAGCTACTCATTATATAGAGATACAACTTTTCAGGGTGAACAGTGTAGGCGAGCTCTGCCCTGTACCGCTCAAGTCCTTTGTGCCAAAGTTCATGATATTTCGAAGAGTCTAAACCTTTTAAATAAGCACCCAGCTCTAGACCATTCTCGCCTTGTTCATTCCTACATTCGATAAATCCGTCGAGCAGAGAGGTGTATGCGTATTCAAGAACCGTGTCAAAATAAATCATATCCGTAACACGAGCGTCTAATATAGGTTTCAGCTTGCGGAATCCGACGATTTCAAACATTCTGTCGAGGATGAATCGGTTTCGCGTAGGAACAAGAACGTTATTGTTAGATGCATTCTTCCACATCAGTCGTATATCAATGCATGGCTGATCGTTATTTATACACAACATACAAACAACGGCATATGAGGGGGCATCACTAATCTGTTCTCTTCTTGTACCTACACCTGCAGGTATTTTATAACGGTCCTCACCCTACTTCTCAACTATCACGAAGACTATTCATCTCCTCAACACTTAAATAAATAACATTACGTTTACCAGAGTTTGCTTGCCTGCAAATCGTTTCAAGTACATAGTTAATGGTACCGGTTTTACGCCTGAACACGCGCAATGACTTCGTCACGGACACATCGTACGCGGCATTGAGAATGCTTCTCAAAGGAAGTTCCATCGTATTCGCGGAGTGCACGTCCAGTCGGTTCAAGCTCTGAGATGACTATGAGCCACGGGTGGGCGGATCGGTTCGACTGGAGGAGCGAGTCACACGGGTGAAACGTGTATGGGTTTGTTCGAACTCGTGTGTTTCAAGTGTGGAGGATTGAGGTACACGGGTGGGTGGCTCGGCTCGACGGGGGGAGCGAGCCACACCATAAACTGTTGAATCGTGTACGGGTTTGTTCCAACGTGAAAGAGTCATGTGAATACTTGTACCCTGTTATATTGGGTAATCGTTTAAAGAATTTTTCCGATACATGAAGTAATATCGGCTTTAATGTTTTATCGCTCCCACTCCCCAGAATACGCACCAGACATTTTCGTTCAGGGGGATTTTCATGAACTAAACATTTTATTCACAAACCGGTGCACTATTTGAGAGAAACATGTTACCGTATGTTTCCTTTTTGTTTAACAATCGATACTCGTCTCTAAATTCTATCAAAAACTCACACAGGCTTTAGTCACAATCTCATTGCGAACCTCATGATATATATGAATGTAGTGGTAAAAGTACTTTAGCGAGTCCATGATGACAAGGATTACGTTCTCCGCTGCAGGGTACGCGTACTCGGTGTGATGCAGCATGACATAATACCGCCTGTCACGCGTTGTTTCTTGCACCTCACGGTATATGTACGCTTTTATACAGTTTAGCCCTGCAACGTAGTCCATCACATCGTTTGTGCTGCGAAATCCAGCAATACTCTCGCCAGAATATCCATAGAGTATTTGAACATCTTGTTCCCTCGCGCTATTTAATGTATCCTTAAAAGTCTCAAAGGAAGGAAGGGTAGGCAGTCTTTCAGTAGTATCCACTACATCTTCCGACTTTACAGAATACCACTTCATAAACGTCGAACACACAATATCAAAAGTAGCCATCACTCTTTCTCGTCTACGCGAGAAAATACATGTCTGAGCTCAAGGGTTTGCAGAGGTCAACTGAGCACGCCGAGGTAGAGATATGCCCAGGTAGTAGCAGGGGTCACGTGACCGAGCTCACAGTGGGCGGAGCTTAGGATTGTACACACGCACGCATGCAAAGGAGAAAATGAAACCCTAATTGAAACAAATATACACAATAAATAAACATATCGTTAACAATACGCACACACACACACACACACACATATATATATATATATATATATATTATATATATATAAACAATCAAGGATTAAGGTATCCGAAGGGTACGGTATCATAGGTACCAGGCACCTGGTAACGTTTCCTATAGGTGTTACGGCATACTTTCGTGCCCTTAAGTTCCTTCACACACCCCAGTTTCTGCGCCCGAAAATTGTGGGTCCCCACAGTCAGTTGGGTTGGCTGGTGGCCCTCATCTTCCAAGCACACTAAATCCTTCAACGAGTCAAAGTTAACGACTCGTCAATTCGTCTGGTTAAGGGTGATACCCTTAGCCTTTACGATATATTTCACATCCTCCCCCACCCTCACCCGTACCTCATAAGCTTTTGGCCCTGTTGATACAAATGAGTCAGCATATGCATCATCACCATACTCAGCCTTGATCTCGTCAGTTAACTCTCCAAGGAATTCTCCAATAGTAGGCATGTATTCACCCTCCCTCGCTGTGAATATCACGCTATCTGTGTCAGAGTACAGCACCCTCCGCCCAAGAGAATGCACTAGTCCCCAAAGCTTGATGCGGGCGTAGGCCGTTGTGAAGCTGGCTACAGGTATGTTTGTAACCCGTGAGGTATCTGTGGCCAGTTCGGTGATGTTGTACTTTATTATGTAAGTATTATCTACATTCACGATGTCCATAACCTCTTTATCGGGAGCGTTGGCATAATCCCAGACTTCACTATAACTTTGTGCCAAATGAACGTTCCCTTTGCCAGTATTCTATGCAAATTTTCCCCAAAGACTGTTTAGACACAACTTTGCACTAAAACGCTTGCCAGGATTCTTAACAATTTGGGAACGGTCAAGCTGTATACCTTCATGGATACGGTAACGCTGAATATAAGCCGTTATATCATCTTCGGTATCAACTCCTAAAGGATATCCCGATGCTTCTACCTTATCCTTCAAAAACACGTTCTAAAACGCGTACAAAAGTCGATAGTTGAACTGAAACACCAACACGTGGGGTCAAATCAGAAAAACGCGATTTCGCTAGAACAATTCCGGTCAGAGTTAGATGCGTTGGAAGAGACGCTCCTCTCAAAGCCGTTACTCGGAAGTAGTTCAGCAAGTCAGATCTCCAAGAAGCGCGTCGGGCAGCGAGGGAAACGAAATCCCCGCCCCCAACTCCCCCCCTGAAGGTGGGGTGGAAACGCAGCATGCAGGGGTAGCGGTCAACCCCCCCTCCCGTTCAGGAAAGGACCCCTGCTCCCGATTTCACAGTGAGGAACAGGGACGGTCCAATGCCAAGAGACGAGGCATCATTGTCCTCTTCCCTACCTCCTACTGCAGAGGAGAGGCGTTCGATTACGCCTCGCTCGTTGCGCAGTTACCCCCCTCCCACCGAAGAAGGAGGGGCACGCGCGGCCGTCAGGTTATAAACACCGCTAACAGACTCTCACCAAGCCACAGAGCAGGGGAGGGGCCTCCTATCCCCCAAAGGTTGTACCACCCATCCCCCAGGCAGGCGAACCCTGCCTCAGGGAGATCGAGGGAGGATGACGGGTGGGTCACTGTTAACAGGCGCTCTTCCCGAAGGTTTCCTCAACCGGTCTCCGCGGCGAGGCCACCGATGGGGAATCTCACCCTCTTTGTGTCGCGAATTCAGCTCTCGAACGAGGCAAGCGATATTCGATACATGATGGAAAAAGTCATTGGTGAACACAGTACATTGTTAGTTAATAAACTAAACACAAAATCTTCGTATTATAACTCATTTAAAGTAATAATTAAAGGTGTAAATTTGCATTTCAACCCGTATAATATGAGTCAGTGGCCAGACGGTATTATTGTTAAGGAGTTTATTCACTTTTCCTGGAGATTTGATAACAGGCAAAATAATAATAATAATAATAATAATAATAATAATGATAATAATAATAATAATAGGCGCCCTAACGGTAATGCCTGAAAGTTGTACTGTGTATGATAATAATCTTACTAATAATAAATTTTCTATCAATCATGGCGGATAACTTGTTGAAAATAGTCTCATATAATGTAAGGTCAGTGAGGAATTCAACTGTAAATGTTCATAAAATCTGCGACAGTGCAGATTTGATACTCCTGCAGGAGCACTGGCTACCTAAGCAAGAGCTAAAATTCCTTTCTACCATCCATGATGATTTTATGTACCATGAATCATCAGCAGTAGACTTGTCAGATGAATTAATGTACGGTAGGCCTTTGGTGGTGTTGCTTTCTTAATAAGGAAAAATTTGTCAAAACATATAAAAATTTTTAACAAGCGATAATGTAAGGTTGTTAGGCATTGAATTACAAGTGAACAATGATTGCATATTAATTGTAAACTGTTATTTACCATACAATAACGGCAGTAATCTAGATGAATACATTGATTTGCTGTGCAAAATTAAGTCATTATCAGATAACCCCAAATATTCTCACTGTATAATAATGGGGGACTTTAACACGCATGTGAACTCGGAATTCTTTGTAGAATTGGTAACATGTGCGAGTCGGCCAATTTAAGTATAAGTGATGTAGCTGTATTAGGGGTAACCAGTGGTAATTTTACATACGTTAGTGATATGAGTGGTACCACCAGGTGGATTGATCATTGTCTCACTAGTAATAATCTAAAGGATCGAATGTTAGAGTTCATATTCTGCATGATTTCCTTCTTTCTGATCATAGACCATTAGAAATATTAATTAACTTTACCAATTTATGCGCAACACGACTTAACAAGAACTCAATAGGTAAGAATAATCGTGTCGATTGGTCCAATGTTAATATGCAACAGAGAATAGAATACAAAGACAGAGCAAGTCACCTCTTTAATAATTTAGAAATTTTGCATCTTGCCTGTAGTAATCCTTGCTCAAATGATTCTCACTGTAAACTCATAGATAGGTATTATAGTAAGATAATGTCCCTGTTAAGAGAAGCAGGAAGCCCCCTGATTAAACCTTACAACTATCATACTAAGATTATTCCTGGATGGAATGATTTTATTGCCCCCTGAAGAGGGAATCGAAAGACGCCTATGATATGTGGTGCTTTCATGGTAGACCCAGATTAAGATCTGTATACATGAATATGTGTAGAAGTAGGGGTCAGTATAAGACGGCCATAAGGCGATGTAAACAGGAAGAAGAGTCTATTCGAGCATCAAAAGCCTGTGAAGCTCGCATAAATAACGATAACAACAAATTTTGGAAATTTGTTAAGAATCAAACGGGTGTAATAAATGTCCTCCCTCCAACAATCGATGGGGTGTCGGGGGAGGATGAAATTGCAAAGCTGTGGAAAAACCACTACTCTAACATTCTAAACCAGTGGTGCACAAACCTTTTTGATGTGAGGGCCAAGCGAAGAAAATAACTAAATGTATTAGCCTACTTACTTTCCATCTATGTCATAAATTGGGTCACTTTTATATTCTAACTTTTTCATTGAATTGAAAAGACCCGTGGGGCCACTGAAAAGACCCGTGGGGGACACATTTGGCCCGCGGGCCAGGGTTTGTGCATCACTGTTCTAAAAGTGTGAGTAGGGATAATCTTAAGATAGATTGCAGCGAAACGACTGTGGGAGGGACAATGGAAAATACTTTGATATCATTTTCTGAAGTAAAGAGGTTAATTAAAGAGTTAAAGGCTGGTTCTGCGTCAGGGGTAGATGATTTATCGAATGAGCACTTAAAATATGCCAATGACGTAGTATGTCTGCATATATCATTGCTCCTATCAGCCATGCTTGCTCATAGCTATATCCCTGCAGAGTTCATGAGGATATATATCTTGCCCCTGGTCAAAAATAAGTACGGAGACATTCTGTCCAGCAATAATTACAGGCCTATTGCTGTCGCTTCCTGCTTCTCGAAACTACTAGAAAAACTCTTGTTACTCCGATTAAATGATTTCCTATGGACATCTCCTAATCAGTTTGGTTTTAAAAGGTCCCACTCAACTGACCTGTGTATCTATGTACTTAAAGAAACAATATATAAATACATTGACAGTAATTCAACTATTTATAGCTGTTTCCTAGATATAAGTAAGGCAGGTTCCCATGTACATATTAAAAGTATTGAAATTTTGGTATTCCCACCAAACTTTCACCGTTAGGTGGGGCAATGTACTATCCGAGTGTTTTGGCTCCTCTTGCGGGGTGAGACAAGGCTCCTTGCTCTCCCTTATGCTGTTTAATGTGTATATTGACGGATTAATTGCTTCACTTAATGAGGCAACAGTGGGATGTTGTATAGATAATACAATGATAAATAACTTAGTTTATGCCGATGATATGGTGTTAATAAGTCCCTCTGTTAAAGGTCTGGATCGGCTACTAAAAGTCTGTGAAGTGTATTCGCAGAAACATGATATTCTTTTTAATGTTACAAAAACTAAGGTTATGCAATTTCATCCTAAAAGCTGTAATCAGCCAGCGGATATAAGGTTTAAAATGAGTGGTGAAGTAATTGAAGAAGTATAAGAGTTTAAATATTTGGGTCAAACTATTACCAGCTCCTTGAGTGATGACTCGGATATAAGAAAACAATCTCGAAGCCTGTGTGCTAAAGCGAATATGACCATAAGGAACTTTCGATTTTGTACAAGTGAAGCTAAAGACACTCTCTTTCGTACTTTCTGCAGTAATATATACGGACAGCAACTCTGGGTGAATTATAAAAAAGGTTCTGGCACAACCCTAAATTTGATGTACAACAGGTCTTTTAGACTCTTACATAAATTACCCCCGAAATGCTCAGCTTCGCAAATGTTTGCTACCCGCAATGTCCCGAGCTTCCCGGAGGTAACAAGACGTGCTCAATACAGTCTAATACAAAGAATTAAAAAATCAACCAACCCGATTATCCAAGCTATCCATGAGTCCTGCCATTTATCCTCTAAGCTATGGAATTCTTGATACGAAAACGTCTGTCTGTAGCTCCACTTAACTTCGACATTACAGTATTATTTCTAATCAACGGTATATATTTCTATCCTTAGTATGTGAACTGTCATTGTATTAATAATATTTGTCATATGGACTATAGTCTGCCTATAAACCTTTTCATTTCATTTTATTTCATTTATATATGGCGTGAAAAGGTTGGGTAGCTTCTGAAACATCCACACCTCATGTATCTTTAATATTCTGTACCCATGGCGAACGGCTAGGTCCAGCTCAGGGCTTGTATATACACCTCTGATCTTACGCTGGTTGGTTGTATGGTTACAATCACCGTTCTTCTTGTCTGCGCGCACTTCATGCACAGGGGAAACATGAACTTGTGATCTATAACGACGGGTAAGATCGGCATCCATAAATCGCGAGGTGGGAGCACGTCTACGAAAGAGAGTCCAAAACAGCGCTCACTCAAGTTAGCTGAGAACTCCTCGATGGTTGGCATGGCGGGGCCCACCAGTTTTTCAGGTGCACCTATGGGGTACGGATTGTCCTTCATCACGTAGGGATATAAAGAACAGAAGTCGTAGTAATGGAGTTTCACGCCCTCCATAGGCGGAAAGTATAGCTTGAATGAGTTTGTACACCCTCCAAACAAGCTGTCACCGCATTTGAGGGAGTCCAACACCATTGAACGTTTGATGGCCCTTATTTCTTCAGGGTACTGGCCATCTGTTTCCATCTGTGTATCATACTCATGCTCCCACACGATCTTGTGAGTGAACTGGGAGCCTATAAGTTGATCGCGGTTATGGGTCCATGCGAGCCTGTCGGCAGGGGATCTTCCATGGAGGTCCCCTGTGACGGCACAATCAAGGCGTGGGCATCCATGCCACCAGCAGCCGTTAAAGGTGTACACAGTCTTCTCACCAGTGGTTGGATCCTCACTTAGACCATCAACCCAAAAAACACGACCATTGACCTTAATAGGTACTTCTCCCGTGTTGCGGGCGTGTTTTATGTATACCCCGGTCTGTTGCTGTAGGTGCATGAGCCAGTAAATAGCCTTGTGCCCATAACTGCGGGGATTGTTTTTGTGAATGACGGCTAAGGTGTCTTTAGGCATGAAGTTATTCTTGAACACCATAAAACATAATGAGGCGATCGTGGTTGCGACTTGCAGCGGATCGCATTTAAAACGGACTATGTACATCCTTCTAAAGGCCTGGAAACATACTTTAACCACGCGCACATCATTCACGCAATAACGCATACATTCATCAGCTATTGTATGGAATAGTTTCATTAAAACTGTTGTAGTAGCAGTCAAAATCTTCACGCTCATATCACTCATGCTGGTGTAGTTAAAGTAATGTTTGGGGGGAGCCAGTCCTACGTAGTTTAAAGTTTCGTTAGTAAGGAATGTGTAAGGGAAATACCCTTTTGAAACTTCAACCGCTACGCCCATGACCTTCGGTAGCTTTGCTAATTTACAAGGTGTGAACTGCAGGGTGTCTTTAAACTGAACATTACCTCTTATCTGCATTTGTATTAGTTTGTTGCCTCTTTTCAAGGGGTCGCCTGTAAATATCTCCGATGACTCGTGTTCAAGCAACTCCTTATAAAGGAACTGTGTGTCAAATTTTGCTCCGTTATGAGCAAGAATATACACAGTCATTTTTTTAACTTGTTCGCTAACTTGACAATATAGGATACGAAGAGTTTCACAGGGCTGTCGTGTGCAATCGTTTTAAAAACGTTTGTCCGTTTACCACATTTGTGACACTCATCACATTCGACATCCATGCACTCATCACAGATAGTCTGACTTACGAGTAAATGTGGAATAACCTCTTTGGTTTCAACGTTCATGTATGTTTCTATATCGTAGTACACGGTTATACAAGGACTATTTATGGCTTAGCATCTTTCATATAACACACATGCTTCACTCCATCCGCCTTATATTGATTTGTGGAGCTCAAGGCATTTATTATTGAAAAATGTACGTCTACTACATTCCCTCTTCTCGGTTTCAACTCACGACTTTCACATTTTGGGTTTTTAAACTGCTCACATACCATGTAGCACGCCTTGTAATGTTTCACTATATCATCCACAAACTCGAGACATCCTTTACACAAATCATGATGCCTTCCATATTTTTTACTTTTATCATAACTAGCGTAGAGAGTCCTTATATTACGGATGGGAAGATATGATGTTCCTGAAAATCTGAAAATACTGTAAGTAGAGGTCTTGTACGATCTCTCACACAGCTTTTAAAAACATACACAGTCCCACGACGATCATCCATTCCAAATACAACTATACGAACATTCATTTCCTGCTCGACCCTTCTCAGCACTTCAGGACCCATATTACACTCAAACTCAAGCTTACAATCTGAAGCCAGTTTACGGGCACGCTGCACAACCGTAGGTAGCCAGATATTATACGCGATTGTATTTAGTACAGTGAACATATGAGCTAAGACTATTGCTATAAGGCCGCAACCACGATCGACGTTTATATGCTTTCTGTAAATAACCAGAGAATTGAAATTAAGAGTATAAGGTGTGGCAGTATGATCCGCAACCCGGAATACTCTGTCAATATCTACCATGAAGTTGTCCATATTGAAGGCTGTACTACTTTGAGAGGCCTGCATTATACGGCCAAAGATATACTCCATGTCTACAGCTGCCAAGCGTCAGAACGGTATTACTACCCAAAAATCATGTACAATGTACATCCCCGTCATCTGACCCGAAACTAAAAGAAAACCTCGTCCGGACTTCACGTTCGTCGCGGTTCTGAAGGGCAAACTCCGCAATACGTTCAACTACTCGTCGCAGTCCAACACCGTTGCTATACATGGATCCAGGGTCAACCCTGACCATGTACCGATTTCTAGTCAGGGCAGGGGTGGGGGTAGCGGTGCGCACCAACTCGAATGTTATACCTTCCTCCACAGCACAAGAAGCTGCTGCTGGTGCTGGTGTGGAAGAAGTACCCGGAATTGAACAGGAATAAGGGAGTATATTTGAGGAAGATACTAATGTGAGGGATGTGTCGTAAGACATAGAGGGTTGGGGCTCTATTACTGGGGGTCTAATAACCGGCGAAATCCTGGCACGCTTTATACCTGACGTGGAGGGTTCTTCATCATGCTTCCGCTTTGAACTGTCGCATGCTACAGGTATCGCTGGTGAGGGTTCGTCAGTGGGGATAGAGTCTGTAGCTACACGGTCATCGGAGTCATCTGTAATATCGATGATGGGGTTCTGTACATCGTCGTCATTCACGGTTCTGTGGAAGAAGAAAAACAAGAATATAAGGAGCAACACTTAAATTTTGCTATATTTTGTAAATTACCCACTTAGGGGTGTGACGAAAGCGGAAAGCCCAATTTCATGGTCTATAGAAAACCTACTCATTGTAATTCGTACATTCATTATTTTTCATATCATGATGAAGGGGTTAAAAGCTCAATTATTTCTTCCATGTTTCTAAGAGCACTCAGGATTTGTAGCCCACATTTGCTGGACCCGGAAAATTCAAAGATTTGGAACATTTTTAAGGATTTAAAATATCCCGAGTGGTTTATCAGAAAGGCGTATTTTAAAGCCAGAAAATCTTTTTATGCCCCTCGGGAACCTTCAGTTAACCAAAAACAATATGTGAGTTTGCCTTACATTGCCGGCTTAGAAAGAGTAAAACCGTTGACGAAAGATTTTAAGTTTGCTTTGGCGTTCAAATATTCGTCTACCGTGAAAAGTAAATTGGTTAGGAATAACGCGGCAAAAGAGGAACAAGCCTGTGTCTACAGCATTCCCTGTAAAAGTTGTGATTTAGTATACGTGGGAGAAACTGGAAGAAATATTGAAACCCGTATTAAAGAACACAAATATGCCTTCAGAAGTTGTAATACTAATAATGCCATTTTTTATCACGCCAGCCAAAATAATCATGCTATAGATTGGGAATCAAGTAAGGTACTTTATAAATGTAATAATTATGTCAAAAGAAAAATAATAGAATCTGTGTGTATAGAAAAAGTAGATAATTTTAATTTGTGCGAAGGTACTTATAAGTTAGACCCTTTAATGAGATTCTTGGTCAAAAAATCCCTTACGGAGTCGTGGGAACGTGTTCGAACCTAAGTGTGAATTTCTTAAATGTCTCTGGATTGGAATGTTTCCTTACTCGCCTTTAGTAAATGTAATAATGGAAGTAATAAATTGTGAAAATAAATATAAATGCAACAGATGTAATAATAAAGGTAATATTATAAATTTAATAATTAGGGTAAAGGTAATAATAATAAATGTTAAAAAAATGTAAATGTAATAATAAATGCAGTAATTATGTCGAAATATTAGAATCTGTATGTATAGAACAAGAAGATAGTTTTAATTTGTGGGAATGTACTTATAAGCGGACCCTGTAATAAAATGCCCTTCCAGTGTCGGGAGAACGGTATCTAACCTAGGTGCGAATTTCTCAATGGTCGCTGGATGGTTTCCTAATCGGATTTTTTCATTCGTTTTTCGGTTTATAAGTTCTGTATAGTAAACAATAATGTAATAACCAATGTAATAATAAATTTATAATTTCTGTAATAAATAATTATGCAATATTAAATGTAATAAATTTAATAATAAGTGTAATAATTATGTAAAAAAAATATATTAAAATCTGCATGTTTAGAACAGGAAGATAGTTTTAAATTTGCGCGAATGTACTTAATGAAAATGCCCTTCCGGTGTCGGGAGAATGGGATCTAACCTAGGTGCGAATTTCTTAACGGTCGGTCCCTGGACTGTTTTTCCCTCTTGTTTTGGTTCATTAGTGTTTCTGTATCCACCCGAGGAGGATGCCAGTGGGCGTCGAAACTGTCGTGGAAATAAACTCTGTCTATTAGAGTGGGTTTTTATTTTCATACTAATATCATTATTTCTTTGTTCTCCTTAGCTATATTTACATTTTCCATAAGATTTAAAATAGCCATTTCCGTTGTTTTATTATTATGGAAGCCATGTTGATTTGGAGATAATAAATTGTAGGATTCTAAATATCGCTGCATTCTACTTTTTACAAGTTTTCCAAAAACTTTGCTGAACACAGATAATGAATACACCGGCCTGTAATTTGTTGCTAGTGTAGGATCACCCCCTTTAAAAAGGGGTATTATACAACCAGTTTTTAGCATTGATGGGAATATTCATTTGGAAATACTTTGATTGATAACACTAGGCAACAAGGATTTTGTTACAGAAGACCAAATAGGTGCTCCTAGCTAATTTCGGTATGCTGATTTCAAATCTATAATTAGATTTTTTCTATCACGTCTAGATTTTGTGTAAAATGCAAATCACTTTTAGTAAAATTTTCTACCACGTCCAGATTTTGGTTTTAATCGGCTTAATGCCAGTAATATGAAACTTGCTTTTCAAGGTTAAAGCAATTTTTTTTGCCAACTATATACAAATTCGAACAATTTTGATAAATAAAATTTATCCCGAGTTGGCAACACTGAGTCAAGAGCATAGTAACGGGCAACGGCCCAACGGTCAGTCGCTACGTGACAGTCAAGCAGAACGGTTGTTGAAGCTCTCTGCTGATGAGCAAGTGACAGGTTGTGGACTTGTGTGTTTTTATAGCATTTGTTTTGTACTACGGTGTGTATTTCTTTTTATTTTGCACATCGTAATAATTACTTTCTACATTTTTTCAGATATTGTATGGTAATTCAAAATGGCATCAAATAGACGTGCTTGTGTAAATCACCCAGACAACTTCTGCTTTGTCTGTGGACAATATACACCTAAGCCACAACGTAGAAACATAACAACAAAGATTAAACTTGCCTACAAGTGTTATTTTGACTGTAAGTTAGGAGACCAACAGAGGGACTGGGCACCACATATTTGCTGTGCACAGTGCAATGCAATGTTAATAGCTTGGATGAATGGTAAAGAAAAGCTATGCCGTTCTCAGTCCCCATGGTTTGGCGTGAGCCGAAAAATCACTTCAATGATTGTTATTTTTGTTTGACAAAGATTGCTGGTTTCACAAAGAAAAACAAATCAAAGATCACGTACCCAAACTGCGAATCAGCAATGAAACCAGTACCACATGATGAAACAAATCCACCACCAGTTCCACCAGCAACGATAACAGACAGCAGTTCATCTGAAGATTCTGCTAGTGATATAGAAACAGGGAAAGATGGCATATATGTTCCAGATGCAAATATTTCCCCACATTTGTTAAGTCAAGCGGAGTTAAATGACTTAGTGCGCGATTTGGAATTACCAAAAGAAAAGGCAGAGTTGCTTGGTTCAAGACACCAAGAATTTAATCTTCTCCAACCAAACACCAAAGTTTCCCATTTCCGCCATCGCCATTTGCAGTTTTCATCATTTTACTTACAGGAAGAAAACGTTTGTTTCTGCCACGATATCAGTGGTCTGATGCAAGGGATTGGCTGTCGCTATGATCCAAAAGAATGGAGACTGTTCATTGACTCTAGTAAAGCTAGCCTTAAAGCTGTATTACTGCACAACGGCAATGAAAAACCTCCAATACCTGTAGCACATGCCACTGGCCTTAATGAGACTTATGAATCGATGAAACTGCTGCTAAGACTCATCAAATATAAGGACCACACATGGAATATTTGTGGCGACCTTAAAGTTGTATCATTACTTCTTGGGTTACAGTTGGGCTACACAAAGCATATGTGCTTTTTGTGTCTATGGAACAGCAGAGATGACAAGAACCACTACAAAAAACATGATTGGCCATCTAGAACTGAACATGTTGTTGGTAAATACAATGTGAAACACCCAGCACTTATTGACCCTCAGAAAGTACATCTTCCACCACTTCACATTAAACTTGGCCTTATGAAAATTTCGTGAAGGGTATGGATCATCAAGGTAGTGGTTTCCAATATTTAAAGGATAAATTCAAAGGAATATTGACAGATGCTAAGCTAGAAGCTGGAGTTTTCACTGGACCACAGATCCGCAATGTCATCCACGACTCATCGTTTCCATCTAACCTAAATGAGGAGCATGGACATCTTTCGTTGAAGTTGTCAAAAATTTTCTTGGAAACCACAAAGCTGAAAACCACCGTAAACTCGTAGAAAACATGCTTAAATCTTATGAAATAATGGGATGCAGAATGTCTTTGAAAATTCATTTTTTACATTCTCATCTTGACTTCTTCCCGGCCAACCTTGGGGCTGTAAGTGACGAGCATGGTGAGCGCTTCCACCAACAGATCTCAGTTATGGAAAACAGATACCAAGGTAATTTCAACCCAAATATGATGGGAGATTATTGTTGGTTCCTGCAGAAGGAGAGCTCGTCATCCTACAAGCGACAAAGGAAGAGGACACACCAAAGTTTCACTTAAGAACAGGAATTTGCCTTTCAGTAGTAACAACAAAATACTAACGCGCTTTGGGTGGATGGTTGGGCGCAGGGGTGGTAACTCCGCCAGCGGAATTCCGCTGTCTGTCTTAAGCCAGAATAAAGGAGGAAAGACATCCCTGTTCACTAATTATTTAAGTATGCTTAACATAAAACGTGGCACGGAAAAGTAGCTTAGACGGCTTTCGTAATAGAAGCAGGTGAGAAAAAAAATGAAAAGGGGTTTTCGGTTACACAAAATCTGGACGTGATAGAGAAATTTTTATATCAGATCTGAAATCAGCATCAGCGCTTTAGTAGGAATCAGTAGTTCACGTGTCTGTAACAAAAAAAAAGTTGAAATTTGTTGCCTAGTGTAATTTTAGCCAAAGTTACAGATATCTTATCTTTAACAAGTTTCAATATAGCTACAGGAATGTTATGAATGTTATTTTTTGTATTTTTTAATTTACGTCCAACCTTATCCACGTGTCTCTAAAATATGCAAATGGCTAACATATTAAGAAAATGCTATTATGACATTTCTAACCATGCCTCCTATGGCGGCGTTAATAGACTGTACAGAGGTGTTTACAATGATGGAGTAGGGAAAAAAGATGTTGAGAGGTTTTTGCGGGAGCAGGATGCTTATACACTTCATAAACCGGTGAGAAAAAGGTTTAAAACGGCCAAGACAACAGCGGTTTCGATTGACTCTATTTGGCAAGCGGATTTAACGCACATGCAAAGATATTCAGTGTATAAAGACGGCTACCGCTACATCCTATTCATAATAGATGTATTCTCCAGATATCTGTGACTAATTCCTCTGAAAAATAAATCGCCTGAAACAGTTGCTAAAGCTACCAAAACGTTGATGTTGAAAGAAGACAGGGTTCCTGGCTATTTTTGTACGGATATGGAGAAAGAATTTGTAGGCCGCGCTTTCCAGAACATGCTGACAGAGTTTAATATCAGTTACTACACCAGCAGTTCTATACATAAGGCCTCTTTAGCTGAAAGAGCTCAACGTATCATAAAGGAACCCATGCATCGCTATTTTACACATAAAAACACATACAAATATACTGTATAAGCATTCTGGGATAATTGGCCTCGTTATACAACCGTTCACATCACCGTACGATTGGCACAATCCCTAACGAAGTTTTAGAAAGAGGCACGCGCCCAGAGGTGAGAAGAGATGGCGCACCGCCACCACACTCTGCACATTTCAAAATCACTGATTATGTAAGGCTATCATGTTCGGGGAATAAATTCGCGAAGGGATTTGAGCATGGATGGACACGTGAGATATTTAAAGTTAGTGCTATGAGACCTAAAGGCGAGATAATGATGTATTACGTTGAAGATTTGAATGGGGAAGAAATCGCAGGAGGTTTTTACCGCGAGGAGTTGCAGAAAGTGACATTTAATTTAGGAAAAAGTGTTTAAAATTTAAAAAAATTTAGGCAGCAAAGGTTCAGGAAAGAGAAAAATGTACCTGGTGAAATAGCTAGGGTACCCAGAAAGCTTCAACACCTATATAAAAGCTGGTGCAATAATGAAGCTTAAATAGTATGTAACATGGCGCCTAACCACTTCTATGTCACACTCCCGTCCTCTTCTTCTCTGTACATCCTAACAACACCCTGGCCAACTTTGTAACAGAACTCCATGGGCCCATTGAGTTGGAACGTGATTCGTACGAAGTTGGTGTTTGTAAATTCCAGCTAGCCACCAAATTTTTAACTCTTGAAAATGAGTAAATCATATTTCTGATCCTTAGAAGAATCGATGAGTGTGAAAAATTAGGCATATCCTTAGATAACACTATGCGATCAGTCCTGTTCGGTGAGGTACAGTACTATAGTACAAATGTAACACTAGGAATTGGTCATTATGACATAACCATGGACATTGTGACGGGGTTAAACAAGAGTCTTGAAAAATCGTACCTGACAACTGATTTACTTTTTGAAGTCGTAAACATAGACACGCCTGCACGCACGTTGAAGTTAAAATCAACGCTTAATAGAAATATTAAAGACAAAAAGCTGTTCACAATTGTAGCCGAGGGTCGATATAGTGCAGCTCTCCAAAGAGATACCTTTCACGAGGCACATGACTTGTCCAGCTTAACACGTTAACTTAATTAATGTATCAGCTGAAGATGGAACAATTGGGTGAAAGCTGCCCATCCCCAGACATGTGCTATATTTATTACAGCAATATCGTAGAGCATCAATTTGTTGGGGACACCTAGGCGCGCCTGCTGCAGCATTGCACACATCCCCAACCATAGAGGGAAAAGTTTGAGCATTACATACGACAAGCCCCATTATGTGAATGTTGCGACTAATCTATTAACCAATATCTCGATATATATAAGAACGATTGAAGGAAAAAATTTCACATTCGGTGATGGGAGCTTAACAGTGAAGCTACACTTTCGTCGCTTTCAGTTATAATGACCCGAAGGCCTTTCACAGTCTATCGAGGGGTGAGATATCAGCGTGGGAGTGGGCTTGGATCCCTTTATTCAACCATACTACGCACCGCTGTCCCACTGTTGAAGAGGAGGGCTAGATACTTCGGGAGGAGGGTGTTACAATCAGGTTTTAACGCGGTAGAAGACATAATGGGTGGAACTAAACCTAAAGAAGCTTTAAAAAAAACATTTAAAACGTACACGGGACGAAATCATCAAAGATGCAGAGAGAAAAATGCGTGGTGGCGGAAAGAAGAAGAAGAGGGCTGGCAGGAGGAAGGGGTTACCAACATGTGGCGCTAAACGTAAAAGGACATCAAAAGGGAAGTGTTCTAAGCTATGAAGCCTATTGCTGATCATTTTTTAACTGATATAAGCTGAGGACACTACTCACACGAATCATAAGCTGATTACTACTTGTCGAGAGAGGTGGCACTATTTCTCACTCGTCATGGCGCGTTTCATCCATCCGTGTAGCTCACAATGTTGTAAATCGGAACTGTCCCTCTTTGATATGCCCCTACACAGGTTTCTATTGAGCATAGCGACTTTATTACAATTAACCCATTAAACACAATTAGTTCACCGAGTGCTCCTATAGAATTCGTGATACCCAGCTCAGGCCCATACTTTTTTGATCCAACTGCATGCACATGTACGCTAAACTGCGTATAGCCCATTCAGATGGAACGGACTGCGATGATAGTTACGCTGCATACCCTGAAACCAACTTTCTACACTCCATATTCAGCCAGGGTGAGGTGTATTTAAATCAGGTTAACATCTCGGCAAGAACGGGTTATTATCACCTATGAGCCTATCTGGAAAATGTCCTCAACTTTTTAAAAGAAGCGAAGGACACCTTTTTAACTGCCGAGGGCTATTATCAGACTAAAGATGAAAGTAGTATAAAGGATAAATTTAAAAATTCTAAAAAAAAAGATATACGAATGTTTTGGGCGTCTTCATACAGACTTCACGTTCCAGGAGAAATTGCTTATGAACGGCATCGACATGAAACTAACACTAAACCGCACGAGTCCTGAGATCTGCATAAATCTGGGACCTGATCAAGAAGAGGGCGCAAAACCCGTTGTGATTCACATCGTGGAAACATATCTACGTGTACGGCGAGTGAAATTAAGTTCCCCGAAATATGTAGAAATTGAAAAAAATTTAATACACGCAACAGTAAAATACCCAATTAACAAAATACAAATTAAGCTATACACGGTGCCCCCCGGGTTGGCCTCGAAGCAGCTAGAAAACGTGGCCCTGGGAGTTCTACCTAAAAGGATATTAATTGGAATGCAGGATCACGCATCGACGAATGGAAAATATAAAAAGAGCGCCTTTAAATTCGAGAATTTCGGATTTAAAAATATAACTCTATGCGTAAATGGCGTTGCATTGGGGGACTATGGTTACGGACTACTCAGGAGACGTTCTGTTCCCGCTCTGGGCGAGAGCTTATAGTAATGTGGCCCATACTGCCGGTGACTGTGATGAGCTTGAGTTTGGCCTAACGCAAAAAGAATTTGTCGAAGAATTTAACTAGTGATGGGACGATTAATCGGAATCGGAATCGGGAATCGGAAGAATCGAGCATTTTTCAGGAATCGGAATCGGAATCGGAATCGAGAGAATTGTACCATGATTTCCGATTCTTAAAACGATTCTTTAACTTTTAATTGAACCAGTTTTGCAATGTAAACTTTAAAATTTAAATGAAAGAGGATAAAAAATTTCATTTTTATTGTATTGTAGCTATACATTAAAACATGTATATCCATGATGTGTAATCAAGAAGATTAAAATGAATTGTTACAACTTACAGTTGATTTTTTATTTTTAAACCAATCTATTATAATTTATAATTTATATTACCATACTCATAATGTAAATAGTTAATCTTACCAGAGTAAAATATGACAATTTCCAGAAAACAAGTATAGAATTATATTTAAAAATATTGAGAATCGGAATCGGAATCGAGAATCGTATCGGAATCGAGACTTTTTAGTGGTATCGGAATCGGAATCGGAATCGTTAAAAATTTTGGTATCGTCCCATCACTAAATTTAACCTTTACCCGTTTGACATCACCCCTGACTTATCTGCTGGTGTAAATACATACTTAAGTCCACAACAAAGTGGGAACATCTCAGTCAGATTGGAATTCGCCAACCCTATAGACGCGCCTATTAGTGTACTCGTGTACCTCGAATCACAAGCTCTAACAGAAGTTGAGCGCTTCAGGAACGTTGTCACAGACTTTTAAAATGGACGCAAATACACTCCAGAGAGTAATGAAAAGTGACTGAATCACACACTCCAAATTTATCGGTGTGTTTGCGAAGAATGAAACAATGAAAGTGCCAACTACGAGAGATTGGTGTAGTCTTATCTTCAACACCGACATTGTGGGGGATGAGGGGATTCATTGGTTTACAATCTATTTTAAAAATAGGGAAAGAATGTACTCTTTTGATTCACTCGGCACTCAGCTCTGGAGTGACCCTGTTGTCGTACAATTTATCGAACAGTTACATGTCCCTGAAATTGTCTGGAATCCTTACCGCTTCCAAGGATATTTTAGTAATACTTGTGGCATGTACTGTCGGGTGTATCATGCTCATTGAAGCGCGAATTTCAAGATTGGCACTATGTATTCCTATGTAAAATTAAATTTTAGGAGAGGTTTGTTTTCTTGAACTTTTGCTAAAAATCACGTTTAAGTGTTCAAATTTCCACTTTTTCGTTTTCTGGTTATGTGCAGTAGGGCGGAGTGAAAAACTCATTTTTCGAATTTTCAAATTGGCTAGTGTGGAAAATGTGTGGAGTAGTGAGGAAATAAGCTGGTATAAATTTAAAATCATAACATTAATATCTTCAGGTGCCACAATGACCTTCAATATTGAAAAAAAATGAAAAAAGCAGATTTTAACCAATAATTACAGAAGAGTCCACGATGCACAATAGACAAGAATTTATTCACACTTGTATAAAAATAGCTCAGTCAACCTTTAAAAAAAGTTTCTATTCTCTAAAAACAGTTTTCTATAGTCAGCTCATTCAGCTGTCACGTGAGTACCTCGGTTCAGTGTAGCTGTCGCTCTCGTAGCAGGTGGGTGTTCTGTTGTTGGCGTTACTCAGATAGTCTAAACTATATTTCTTATATATTTTGCATTTCTGTATTGTGTTGCCCTAAGTTTGCCATGTACTATTAACTGAAATTAACGTATAATTGATATTAGCTCTTTCTTTTTCAGATTTGTATACTTTCAAAATGTCTCGAGTGAGTTTGTGCAAAATCAACCAGGGCCTCAACTGAGTGCCCCATGTTTGGTATGGGGGAAGATTTGTGGCACAGGAATCTTCCTACATACGAAGGAGTTTTTAAATATTACTTGTTTGTAAGAAACGACTTGAAACAGAATACTAATAAAGATCCTTCAATATCTCAAATATTAGAACAAGTTGTTGATAAATTGAAAACAATTTGTGAAAGTGCTTCCGTCCCAATTCTGTCAGACAGGCGAATTGAAACAATGTTCAGAAGCTACCACGAAAAGTATCGTGTCATTATGAAGCCATACCAAAGCAGAAAAATTCTGAAGCTGACAAAGCAAAGATTGATATGTTTCAAAAAAGAAGCACACACGAAACTTTTTGACATTGCAGCGTGCAAGTGCAAAGTACTAACACAATGTTCTTGTCCCAAAGAAAAAACGGTTCCAAAGGAAGAAGTGACGTTCCTCTTAGATCAAAGGAGTGAAAGAAAACTGTTTATTGATAGAGTAGATATTACACTCAAAGAAAAAGCATCTACGTTGCTAAGAAAGCAAAAAGAAGCTGTGAGGCTCACCAAAGAATCTTCACAGGAGAAATTGCAGGATACAAATGTTGAATTATCATCATCGACATCAAATAGTGAAAGTGAATCTGACGAAATATCAGACGATACATTTCCAGAGCCAGTTAGCTCGAAGAAAAAGCTCGAACAACCTGAAGAACAATTATTCAAGAAAAGGAAAACTACAAATCTACCTTCAGTGGCTACTGCTTGTGACAGGACTGCAGTTTCAGATCGAGCTGCAGCATTCATTGTTAGTGCAGTATTGCAAGATATTGGAGAAGTTTCTATTGACAATACATCTGAAGTAGTGGATAGGAGTAAAATCAGAAGAGAAAGACAAAGAAGAGATCAGAAATTATGAAAGATCAAAATCAGGTCCCAATCAGAGGAATCTATTTTGATGGTCGAAAAGATTCTACACTCTTCCAAGAAAAAAAAAGAGTCCAAAGTATATCAGAAGAAGGTAACAGAAGAACATATCACTTTAGTGAGAGAACCTGGTTCAGATTATTTGGGCCATTATTCTGTGAATTCTGGATCAGCTGAAGAAATATGTAAAGGAATGTTTGAGTATATTGGAAATAATGACATGAACCTGGAAAACCTTGTTGCCATTGGATGCGATGGTGCAGCAGTCAACACTGAGAAAAGGGAGGCGTTATAAGGCTTATAGAATTGAAGCTGAAGAAGCCAGTTCAACATTTAGTGTGCCAGCTCCATGCCAATGAATTGCCATTACGCCATTTAGTTGCAAAGCTGGATGGAAAAACATCTGGCCCCCGCGGATTCACCGGTCCTATTGGCAGGGAATTAGAGAACTGTGAGAGTCTTCCTATTGTCGAGTTTGAAAGGATTGATGCTGAGGAACCAACTGTAGACTGTGAAGATCTTAGCACCGACCAAAAATATCTAATTGATATTCATCAGGCCATAACAAAGGGATATTGCTCTCCAGATCTTGCTCATCGTAGTCCAGGCAAAATGGCACATTCACGATGGCTGACTACAGCAAATCGTTTGCTTCGTCTATACGTTTCAACTGTAAGTCCATCTGAGAACCTCATGAACATTGCTTCTTTTATAATGAAGGTCTACATCCCAATGTGGTTTTCTATTAAGCAAAGTACGTCTTTTGTCAATGGCTCAAAACATGTTTTCTAAACTATTGAACTAACAAGAACACTGAATGACGAGGGAGTAAAGGATATTGTAAACCCTGTCCTACAAAGAAATTCATTTTTTGCAAATCCAGAAAATATTCTAGCATCAATGATTCATGATGACCGCAGCGCCATAAGAGAATTAGCGTGGAGGCGAATAAAGAAAGCAAGGCAAACAAACAAGGAAAAAGTTGTGAGGCGTTTCACAGTACCTGTTATTCAATTTGAAGCTACTGATTATACTGATTTAATTAATTGGCAAAAATGCATTGTCACTGAACCACCTGTGACAAGACACCTGACAGAAAATGAGATTGAAGAATTCATAGAAAACAAGAGTACCCCTCCATTCGAGAAATTCCCTTGTCATACACAAGTAGTAGAAAGAATGGTAAAATTAGTGACTGAAGCATCATCAAAAGTATTTGGATTGAACGCGCGAGATGGCTTCATAAGATCAACACTTCAGTCACGTAAAAAAATGCCATCATTCGAAAGTAAAGCTGAATATAAAGTTTAAATAAAACGTTAATAGAAAAAAACATGCGCAAGGATGGGTGGTTGGGAGGGCATGGGTGGAGCTCGACACGCAGCCACCTCCTCGTGGTGAGTTCTGGATTATTTAGATCATTAATCAAAAGAACATTGATCTAAATAAACTAAGAGCTGCGTAATTCAGTAACTATTTTGGTAATTGGAACACTTAATATATAATAATAACAAGTAAGTTTCAGTTATTGTACTAATGCAGAATATAAGAAAATCATTATATTTCACTTTTTTCGACGGCTTTGTGGCACCTGAAGATATAATTTCGCAGGACTAATATTTATGCACAGTCATTATCTATAGCACCCACATATTTTCCGCACTAGCCATATTTGAATTTCGAAAAAACGTTTAAAAACCTCATTTTCGATCCGCCCTACTGTGCAGAACTGTGCAGGACAACACTGTAGTACAAATGTAAAAGACCGGTTTCTTACCAAACAAAACCATTGTAATAGCTGTTATAGGCTACTAGAGTTTCACTGTGATAATTTTCTATGTTTCAGATACAAAGCTTGGTGAAGATTGTGTAGCCACTATGGCTAAGCAAGGACGAAAGACCAGAAAAAGTTCTGGTTCAAAGGTGAGTGATCTAGTGGGTGTAGGTGAGCAGTTGTTTCCCACAGAAGTTCCAACCTGGAGAGCTGTGTTTCAGAGAGGAATCCTCCTCCAGGAAGAGAAGCTGCTTCTGGATGATATGAAGAGAGCTCAGTACCCTCTGCAAGATTTGGCTAAGGACTTGGCATCACTGGTACTGGCACAGTGGCGCAAAAGCAATGCCAAGTTCACTCCTCCTGTGATCACTCAAGAGAGATCCATTGCCAGGAAGATTCTTGTCAGGTGGCATGAAATGATTGACCTAGTGAATGGCAGAGTGAAGGCTGCAAAGAGAGAGAAGAGAATATCTGAACTTGATACATTGTTTGACATAACCTGCAGACATGATATCACTCTGTGGAACTGAAGCATCTGGCTGCTCTGGCTGTGCTGCTAGAGTTCATGTCAACTGTGACTGTCCTCTGTCTCAGAGAATTCCAAAGCTAGAGCTAGGTTGGCTCCATTACCAGAGGATCAAAACCTCAGAAGTTTCTGGCTTCCGGATGGCATCTGTTGATGTGAAGGAAACAGTAAAGCAGGTGAAGGCTGCTAAGAGGAAGGAGGAAGAACAGAAGGCAGCTGAGAAGAGAAACAGAAAAGAGGAAGAAGAAAAGGAGCTACTACTTAGAGCTGATGATGGGGATGATGATGAAGATGAGGTGACTTCCTTGCAAGAGTCTCCAGGCAGAGCATCTCCTACTGCTGACAAAGATTTTTCCAGTACTGCACCAGGCACAAGCTCCAGTGTCAACACTGGCAAAGTCCCACCTCTGCCAGGAGGAACTACAGGATATCTCAAGCACTGCTGCGGCTGCAGTCAGGTTCAAGGTGGCAAACACTCCTGCACCATTGCAACTGGTTTCTTGCAAGATCTCATAAATCTGGCCATCTATCTGCTGATAAGGCATATCTAGCTGTTGACAGGATGAAGATGTGGAGGGGCAAGGAGCATGGGCGCCCGCAGGTAGGGGTAAGGGGGGGCTTGCCCCCCTGGAAATGCCAAGAAAATATATTAAATATTTTCTAAGAAAATATTTATATCCTAAACTTGCTGAAAAAGTATCCAACTGCCTCCTAAAGGGTGAAAAATTGATTTGTGTGCATGATAAAAGGTTGCTACCTTTTTATTTGTTCAGAAGTCCCCCCTTAAAATTATCCCGCCAAGTTGGCAGCGCCAACTCAAGCACCTGGCTGCATGCAGTGCATGTAGGTGATGCTCGAAACACCGTTTTCAAATTAGGTACAACATTTACTTCAGTGTGCTTTTTTCTTCATTCTATCATGTTTCTGTTATAAATAAAATAAATGATTGTTATCATGTGCATTGTATGTATATACAATATATATTTGCATTTTCCATTACAGAAAATGCAACACTAAACTTGCTTAGAATTAACCTGCTGGTTCCTAAGGGGTCAAAAGTTTTTTGCTTGCTCCGTTCCCTACCTATTACTACATTAAATTTTGCCCCCCCTTGGAAAAAATCCTGCGGGCGCCCATGGCAAGGAGTCTGTAATAGGTGCCTCGGTGGAGGCCCTGGAGAAAAGGACAGAGGGAGAGGAGATCAAGGGAATTTTCTTTGATGGAAAACAAGATAAGAAGACAAAGATCATGAGGTACAATGAAGAAACTGGCCCCTTCCATCCTGATATTACAACTGAAAAACACTATAGTGTTACTTGGAAAACTGAGGGGAAGTATCTCTTCCATTGTACACCAGAAGAACCTGAAGGAAATGAGAAACCTGCACTGAAGATAGCTCAGGCTCTGTTTGAGTGGATTAGTGCTCATGGTGCTAAAGCTATTGTGGTCCTTGGTGGTACTCCACCAACACAACACAGGACCTGATGGAGGAGCCATCACTCACTTGGAGAGACTGCTAGGTCACAAGTGTCACTAGCTGATATGCCAGTTGCAGTGGCGGCTCGTGACTTTCAGTTATGGGGATGCTGCCTCAGAAATTGCGAACAATTGTGTCGATTATATATATATATATATATGTATGTATATATGTATATATGAGAGAGAGAGAAAGTCGAATAGATAAATAGATAACTACTCACTACTCATCATAAAAATAAGTAAAATAGTATCATAAAATCAATTAAGGGTACTACTACGCTTAACGGGTAATTTTCGAATTTGCCAAAAATTTATTTATAAACAAATTCCATTCTTCTGTTTTTATTCTGAGCGAAAAAATATTCTAAGAAATGAAAGCTATATATTGTAAATAATCCAATTATTATATAATTAACTTCAATCTCACGACAAAAAATAAATGATAACGAATCATTGATAAATGCAATTCGGAAATTAAATTTCGAATTAGCAAACGATACAGCAACCACAACTACCACGTCAAACAAACAAATCGGCACTGCTCTGTCCACAGTGCTTTGGATCCTCTTAAACCCGCGATTCTGACTCGCTCTTCGTACGTCCGCCACCGTTTCAAGCGTTTCGAACAAAATCTGGAACTGTTAAGTACGCAGTTCCACGGGAAGGCTGAAGCTACTTTCGTGATTCATTCGTTCGGCATTGAAATAGTTTAAGGAAAAAAGGATATAATCTGATTTAAAAACTCAAAGTTCATTGAAAAAAAACAATCAGAGAGGCTATTTTAAATATTTAAATATAAAGATCATAAGATCATGGGGGTGCTGCAGTTCCACAGTGCCTACCTGCGAGCCGCTCCTGGCCAGTTGCATATTAATGAACTCAGCCTCAGGCACATAATCATCAAGCTTGATGGTCCCTACACGCACAAGTCTGGGTTCAGTGGCCCAATAGGAAAACTTTTGGAGAAGATCAGTGACATACCTGTCAACTTTAGCTTCAAGGCTCTGCTAGGAGAAGATATAATTGAACTGCCAAAGACATTGTACAGAACCTTAGCATTGACCAGAAGAACTGCTGCCTACTGATCAAAGCTCTCAAGACAGGAGATTTGAGCAAGGAAGTTGCTGGTCTGAAGTGTGGCCCACTGAATCAGTCACGCTGGCTGACTACAGGTGAGGCTCTGTTGATGCTGTGGATGAGGCAACATGGTCTGAAGGGGGTGTTGAGGAAGCTGGAGGTGCTGCTGAAGTTCTGCCTGGACTTCTACTTCAAGATGTATTTTGAGATCAAGGTAAAGCACCACATGAGGTATGGACCTCACCATATTGTGACCGCTCTGGGACTGCTGAGAAGCCAGACCTCTGAAGTCAGGAACATAATCACTCATGTGATAGTTCGTGGAGCATATCATGCTCACAGTGAGAACCTCATTGCCTCTCTCCTGTGCAGTGAGGATGAGGAGGAGAGGGCATGGGGGGTTGAGATGATCAAGAAGATCAGAGATAGGTCTGAGTATGGAGACATGAGTCTGAGAACTCATAGAAACCCTAAACTGAATTTTGATGCCACTTCTCCAATTACTCTGATTAATTGGGATAAGGAGAAACTGTATGAGCCACTCTTCACTTGTAAGATGTCAAAAGAAGTTGAGGAGCTTCTCAGGTCTCTACTTGAAGTTGAGAACTTCTCAGTTCACACTCAAAGTTGTGAAAGAGCAGTCCAGGAAGTTTCAGCTGCAGCTCATGCAGTGTATGGGCAAGAGAGAAGAGATGGTTTTGTTCGTGCTAGGGTCGATCACAGAGAATTGTTGCCAGTTTTCAAGTCAAAGCAAGACATTATGAACATGTTTTAGATCTCTACAAGACCTGCTAGACAAATCAAGATGCTTTCAGAAGAAAAAATCTCAAAACATTCAGTTGACCAGCATATTATTACAAGCTGGAGGTGGAGGAGGGACTTATACAAATATTAAAGAAGAATTGCAATTGCAAAAAAAAGGTTGAACGTCACAGCAGCTTGCGGAAAGGTGGGGGCAGCTGCCATCACACTCAGTGATGCAGAAAAGAAAATAAGTAAAAATTGGTGGAGGCGTTTCTAAAAAAAGACCAAGAAAGAAGACCAAAAAGATTCCTCCTGATGAAGAGAACAGCCGCGAAATGTGGTGTATAGGAAACTAAAAATCATACAATTCCTTAGTTTTGGGCCATTTTGGGTGATTTTGGTTATTTTAGGGGTTATGAACCACTTTGGCTGATTTTAAATGGGTCCAAGCCTGCCCCTAGAAATGCTTAAGGGTGTATGTGAACAATATGGAACATATGGAGGTCATTTGAGGCTCCCAAGTCTTTGAAATTGGCGAAAAATCCCATTTTTCGACAAAAAAGTGCGATTTTGAACACTTAAATGCGATTTTTCGCAAAAGTTGAAGAAGAAGAACACCCTCTTAAAATTCAATTTTACATAGGAATACGTACTGCCAATCTTGAAAGTCCAAGTTTTTCAATATTCGACCTGAGCATGATACACCCTAATGTACTGTCTTTCATTTCTCCTGCACGTCACGTGGGAGGGGATTTATAAATTTTTTTAAATTATTCGATTTGTGCGACACTGAGATGAATGACAAGTTGGTATGCAGACAGATAAAAAAAGTACCCATTTGTGAGCACTCGCTGTATTGTGTAAAGTTTTACGTGTGTGTGTGTGTATAAATGTAACTATATTGTGTAAAGTTTTACGTGCATATATAATTGTAACTGTAAAATGTCTCCATTAATGTTAGTCTTATTTAATGGACGCTAGTTGTATAAGCCGAATTGTACTAAAACATGCTTTCTTTCATTTAATAAATTAAATGAAAATACAATGTGTTTTGTTCTTAACCACAAAAAAAACTTACATTAGTTCCTCGATGACCTGACATTCGTTGGACCTGTTGTGAGCCAATACCTTGACCTTGGTATTCAGGTCACTGGGTTAGCTGTGCGGTAAGGCTTCCAAATCATTTATTCGCCTTCAATCAAAGCTGTCACGAAACGTTGCTACAACACGATCAAGTTCCGCGTCGGTCCTTTAAGAAGAAATTAACATGATTAGTTCATACTGAATCTTTTTCAAAGTCCATTTTTTTCATAAATCGATTTGTATTCAGAAATCATAGTTCAGTGCTAATGCAAGCTAGGCTATAATTGATGATACCCGCTAATGAAACATCTACGATAAAATGTGAGGAGTAGAAGTGTATTATTCAGTCACCATTAACACCCAGGTACAAGAAGCAGCGTGTTGAATGGGCGCGTCAGTACGTGAAAACAGATTTTAATACTGTATTGTTCACCGATGAATGAAAAGCAACCCTTGAGGGACTTCATATTTGGTCAAGAAGATTTGCTGAGAGACAATTTCTACCATCGAGATTAAGACGCCAACAAGGTGTAGGTAGTGTCATGTTTTGGGCAGGATTTGATAGGCAATGAAGTAGCTGTCCCATACAGAGTGCCTGATGGTGTAAAAATGAATGCCCAGTCTTACACAAACTTTCTAAAAGAAAAACCTCATTCCATGGTAGAGATGACCCTAAGCAATCCATTTCTTGACCACCATCAGATCCCTCAAGGGTTGCTCTTCATTCATCGGTTAAACAATACAGAATTAAAATCTGTTTTCACGTACTGACGCGCCCATTCAACACGCTGCTTCTTGTACCTGGGTGTTAATGGTGACTGAATCGTGGTTTACGCGTCTTGCCAATTGTTTGGAGGATTCACATCGAGATGTTTCTTGGTACATATGTATGCAGCATGCTCAAAAACCTGTTTACTTGAGGACAATGGACGCTTTGCAATTTGCACTTGATTACAGATATCTGCCGCTTTTCACTTTCTTATAGCTCCTTTATCACTTCGCTGCCTCAGTTGGTACCCTCCGCTACAAACTTGTTTACAGTTCGATAAGCTCTGCCAAACTGCTTCGCAATTTCAATAGATTTTATATTTTCAGCGAGTAACTTGACTATTTTTCTTTTCTCAGTTAGTGTTAAACTAGCAAAAGGACGGCGCTACGCGCCTATTTTGCTAGATCTGCGGTGCTTCGGCTGAATTGTGGGCCTACGGCGTATTTTATTTTGAACAACAGTAGCCCTTTATCTGGATATCATTCCTATTCCTCTCACCTTGGGCCTCAGTAATTGGGGTGCCTGGCAAACCAATTATTCATTCACTAAAACTACAGAAAAGAACACAGCCATGAAAATCTAAAGCTTCACAAATCTTAATACAATGAGCTTGGATTTGAAGCCTAAGATTTTCATGACTGCGTTCATTTCTATAGTTTTATTGACCAAATAACTAAACTGACAGTAATTGGGGGCCCTGCGGCCCGCCAAATCATAGATTTCATTGTTTCGAGTGCATCAATAATATTGTTATAGTGTTCCATTAGTTGTGATAAGCATGATCTTCCTGACCGGAATATGAGTTGGTTATCATTTTTTTTCTGAGTTTCCCCATTAACCCTACCCCCCCCCCATTACCCCACACCTCTCCCCCAATACCCCCTCCCCCACCCCTCTCCCCATTTACCCCCACCCTTCCCCCATTACCCCCAAGGGGGGAAGGGGGCTGGCACCTTGCAAAGGATTTACTTTAATTTTTTTTTGGTTACATATATATATCTCATCTATTTTTCTGAGTTTCCCCATTAACCCCACCCCCTCCCCCATTACCCCACCCTCCCCCATTTTGAGCCAAAATTATGATTAAAAATGAAGAAATGGGAAGAACTGTACCCCTAAAAGGGGGTGCAGGATTTATGTTAGGGAATTCTTTTAGCATGGGCACTGCACAATAAAAAGACGCATCGAATGGTGAAAACCACATTGTTCTACACCAATTGTAGCGACCTGTAGGTGTGCGCAAAAAAACTGTTAGATATTATATATATATATATATATATATATATATATATATATATATAAGGCTTAATTTCTGAAATAGTATATTAGACTAGCAAAAGATCGGCGCTACGCGCCGATTTTGCTAGATCTTCGGTGCTTCGGCTGAATTGTGGGCCTACGGCGTATTTTATTTTGAACATCAGTAGCCCTTTATCTGGATATCATTCCTATTCCTCTCACCTTGGGCCTCAGTAATTCGGGTGCCTACGGACTTCCAGTTACAGGCAAACCAATTATTCATTCAATAAAACTACAGAAAAGAACGCAGCCATGAAAATCTAAAGCTTCACAAATCTTAATACAATGAGCTCGGATTTGAAGCCTAAGATTTTCATTACTGCGTTCATTTCTATAGTTTTATTGACCAAATAACTGAACCGACAGTAATTGGGGGCCCTGCGGCCTGCCAAATCATAGTTTTCATTGTTTCGAGTGCATCAATAATATTGTTATAGTGTTCCATTAGTTGTGATAAGCATGATCTTCCTGACCGGAATCGATGTTGGTTATCATTTTTTTTTCTGAGTTTCCCCATTAACCCCACCCCCTCCCACACCATCTCCCCCATTTACCCACCAATTTTTTTTCTGAGTTTCCTCATTAACCCCACCCCCTCCCCATTACCCCACCCCTCGATCTTCCTGACCGGAATCGATGTTGGTTATCATTTTTTTTTCTCTGTTTCCCCATTAACCCACACCCTCCCTCATTACCCCACCCCCCTCCCCCAATACCCCCTCCCCCACCCTCTCCCCATTTACCCCCACCCTTCCCCCATTACCCCCAAGGGGGGAAGGGGGCTGGCACCTTGCAAAGGATTTATTTTAATTTTTTTTTGGTTACATATATAATATATATATCTCATCTATTTTTCTGAGATTCCCCATTAACCCCACCCCCCTCCCCCATTACCCCACCCATCCCCCATTTTGTGCCAAAATTATGATTAAAAATGAAGAAATGGGAAGAAATGTACCCCTAAAAGGGGGGGCAGGATTTATGTTAGGGAATTTTTTTTAGCATGGGCACTGCACAATAAAAAGACGCATCGAATGGTGAAAACCGCATTGTTCTACACCAGGGGGGGGAAACCTTCGCCCGCGGGAGAAATTTCGCCCACGAGCTAATTTCAATTCGCCCGCTTAGGTATTTATTATTTACTAAAAATTATTTATTTACAGCCCAGCAAATAGCTTTTTAAAATACATCTTATATACAGCGTGTCCCAAAGAAATGTATACCCACTTTGTTCGATAATACCAGCTATGAGGATAATAAATATATTACTTTTTATATGTTTTTTAATAATGAATTTTCTCCTGAATCTAAATATGTAATTATTTTTATTAAAAATTGAAAAACAAAAAAGTTACAGATGTTTAAATTATAATTATTATTTTCGAGACTTCATGTGCGACATTTTCTAATATTTTTGCACGTATACGAGATAAGTTTGAAACCGACGGCACTGTGCAAAACTTACAAAAACAACGTTCTGGAAGACGTCGAACATCTTAGATAAAGTGTCATTTAACCATGGAATTTGTACATTTTTTGAATTAACTAATAATTACAACATTTATGCTTCAATATCAACACTAAACATACTGTAAGTATCTCAAAACAGTCGGTTAAAATATTAGAAAATATCGCACATGAAGTCTCGAAAATAATAATTCTAATTTAAACATCTGTAACTTTTTTGTTCTTCAATTTTTAATAAAAATAATTACATATTTAGATTCAGGAGAAAATTCTTTATTAAAAAACATAAAAGTAATATATTTATTATCCTCATAGCTGGTATTATCGAACAAAGTGGGTATACATTTCTTTGGGACACGCTGTATATAAGCTTAAAATTTGCCAGACGCCCGCGGAGGTGTTTATGTTATCGATTTTCGCCCTTGGTACTGAAAAGTTTCCACACCCCTGTTCTACACCAATTGTAGCGACCTGTAGGTGTGCGCAAAAAAACTGTTACATATATATATATATAAGGCTTCATTTCTGAAATAGTCTATTAGACTAGCAAAAGGTCGGCGCTATGCGCCGATTTTGGTAGATCTGCGGTGCTTCGGCTGAATTGTGGGCCTACGGCGTATTTTATTTTGAACATCAGTAGCCCTTTATCTGGATATCATTCCTATTCCTCTCACCTTGGGCCTCAGTAATTGGGGTGCCTGGCAAACCAATTATTCATTCAATAAAACTACAGAAAAGAACACAGCCATGAAAATCTAAAGCTTCACAAATCTTAATACAATGAGCTCGGATTTGAAGCCTAAGATTTTCATGACTGCGTTCATTTCTATAGTTTTATTGACCAAATAACTGAACCGACAGTAATTGGGGGCCCTGCGGCCCGCCAAATCATAGTTTCCATTGTTTCGAGTGCATCAATAATATTGTTATAGTGTTCCATTAGTTGTGATAAGCATGATCTTCCTGACCGGAATCGATGTTGGTTATCATTTTTTTTCTGAGTTTCCCCATTAACCCTACCCCTCCCCATTACCCCACCTCTCCCCCAATACCCCCTCCCCCACCCCTCTCCCCCATTTACCCCCACCCTTCCCCCATTATCCCCAAGGGGGGAAGGGGGCTGGCACCTTGCAAAGGATTTACTTTAATTTTTTTTGAAGGGGGCTGGCACCTTGCAAAGGATTTACTTTAATTTTGTTTTGGTTACATATATATATCGCATCTATTTTTCTGAGTTTCCCCATTAACCTCACCCCTCCCCATTTTGTGGCAAAATTATGATTAAAAATGAAGAAATGGGAAGAACTGTACCCCTAAAAGGGGGTGCAGGATTTATGTTAGGGAATTTTTTTTTAGCATGGGCACTGTACAATAAAGAGACGCATCGAATGGTGAAAACCACATTGTTCTACACCAATTGTAGCGACCTGTAGGTGTGCGCAAAAAAAACTGTTAGATATATATATATATATATATATATAATATATATATATATATATATATATTATATATATATATATATATATATATATATATATATATTATATATATAAGGCTTCATTTCTGAAATAGTATATTAGACTAGCAAAAGATCGGCGCTACGCGCCGATTTTCCTAGATGTGCGGTGCTTCGGCTGAATTGTGGGCCTACGGCGTATTTTATTTTGAACATCAGTAGCCTTTTATCTGGATATCATTCCTATTCCTCTCACCTTGGGCCTCAGTAATTGGGGTGCCTGCGGCCTTCCAGTTACTGGCAAACCAATTATTCATTCAATAAAACTACAGAAAAGAACGCAGCCATGAAAATCTAAAGCTTCACAAATCTTAATACAATGAGCTCGGATTTGGAGCCTAAGATTTTCATGACTGCGTTCATTTCTATAGTTTTATTGACCAAATAACTGAACCGACAGTAATTGGGGGCCCTGCGGCCCGCCAAATCATAGTTTTCATTGTTTCGAGTGCATCAATAATATTGTTATAGTGTTCCATTAGTTGTGATAAGCATGATCTTCCTGACCAGAATCGATGTTGGTTATCATTTTTTTTTCTGAGTTTCCCCATTAACCCCATCCCCTCCCCCACCCCTCTACCCCATTTAGCCCACCAATTTTTTTTCTGAGTTTCCCCATTAACCCAACCCCCTCCCCCATTACCCCACCCCTCGATCTTCCTGACCGGAATCGATGTTAGTTATCATTTTTTTTTCTGAGTTTCCCCATTAACCCCAACCCCCTCCCCCATTACCCCACCCTTCTCCCCCAATACCCCCTCCCCCACCCCTCTCCCCCATTTACCCCCACCCTTCCCCTATTACCCCCAAGGGGGGAAGGGGGCTGGCACCTTGCAAAGGATTTACTTTAATTTTTTTTCGGTTACATATATATATGTCATCTATTTTTCTGAGTTTCCCCATTAACCCCACCCCCTCCCCAATTACCCCAACCTCCCCCATTTTGTGCCAAAATTATGATTAAAAATGAAGAAATGGGAAGAACTGTACCCCTAAAAGGGGGTGCAGGATTTATGATAGGGAATCTTTTTTAGCATGGGCACTGCACAATAAAAAGACGCATCGAATGGTGAAAACCACATTGTTCTACACCAATTGTAGCGACCTGTAGGTGTGCGCAAAAAAACAGTTAGATATATATATATATATATATATATATATATATATATATATATATATATATATATATAAGGCTTAATTTCTGAAATAGTATATTAGACTAGCAAAAGATCGGCGGTACGCGCCTATTTTCCTAGATCTACGGTGCTTCGGCTGAATTGTGGGCCTACGGCGTATTTTATTTGAAATCAATAGCCTTTTATCTGAATATCATTCCTATTCCTCTCACCTTGGGACTCAGTAATTGGGGTGCCTGCGGCCTTCCAGTTACTGGCAAACCAATTATTCATTCAATAAAACTACAGAAAAGAACGCAGCCATGAAAATCTAAAGCTTCACAAATCTTAATACAATGAGCTCGGATTTGAAGCCTAAGATTTTCATGACTGAGTTCATTTCTATAGTTTTATTGACCAAATAACTGAACCGACAGTAATTGGGGGCCCTGCGGCCCGCCAAATCATAGTTTTCATTGTTTCGAGTGCATCAATAATATTGTTATAGTGTTCCATTAGTTGTGATAAGCATGATCTTCCTGACCAGAATCGATGTTGGTTATCATTTTTTTTTCTGAGTTTCCCCATTAACCTTCCCCCTCCCCCATTACCCCACACCTCTCCCCCAATACCCCCTCCCCACACCTCTCCCCCATTTACCCCCACCCTTCCCCCATTACCCCCAAGGGGGGAAGGGGGCTGGCACCTTGCAAAGGATTTACTTTAATTTTTTTTTGGTTACATATATATATCTCATCTATTTTTCTGAGTTTCCCCATTAACCCCACCCCCTCCCCCATTACCCCACCCTCCCCCATTTTGTGCCAAAATTATGATTAAAAATTAAGAAATGGGAAGAACTGTACCCCTAAAAGGGGGTGCAGGATTTATGTTAGGGAATTTTTTTAGCATGGGCACTGCACAATAAAAAGACGCATCGAATGGTGAAAACCACATTGTTCTACACCAATTGTAGCGACCTGTAGGTGTGCGCAAAAAAACTGTTAGATATATATATATATATATATATATATATATATATATATATATATATATATAAGGCTTAATTTCTGAAATAGTATATTAGACTAGCAAAAGATCGGCGCTACGCGCCGATTTTCCTAGATCTGCGGTGCTTCGGCTGAATTGTGGGCCTACGGCGTATTTTATTTTGAACATCAGTAGCCTTTTATCTGGATATCATTCCTATTCCTCTCACCTTGGGCCTCAGTAATTGGGGTGCCTACGGCCTTCCAGTTACTGGCAAACCAATTATTCATTCAATAAAACTACAGAAAAGAACGCAGCCATGAAAATCTAAAGCTTCACAAATCTTAATACAATGAGCTCGGATTTGAAGCATAAGATTTTCATGACTGCGTTCATTTCTATAGTTTTATTGACCAAATAACTGAACCGACAGTAATTGGGGGCCCTGCGGCCCGCCAAATCATAGTTTTCATTGTTTCGAGTGCATCAATAATATTGTTATAGTGTTCCATTAGTTGCGATAAGCATGATCTTCCTGACCAGAATCAATGTTGGTTATCATTTTTTTTTCTGAGTTTCCCCATTAACCCTACCCCTCCCCCATTACCCCACACCTCTCCCCCAATACCCCCTCCCCCACCCCTCTCCCCCATTTACCCCCACCCTTCCCCCATTATCCCCAAGGGGGGAAGGGGGCTGGCACCTTGCAAAGGATTTACTTTAATTTTTTTTGAAGGGGGCTGGCACCTTGCAAAGGATTTACTTTAATTTTGTTTTGGTTACATATATATATCGCATCTATTTTTCTGAGTTTCCCCATTACCCCCACCCCTCCCCCATTTTGTGCCAAAATTATGATTAAAAATGAAGAAATGGGAAGAACAGTACCCCTAAAAGGGGGTGCAGGATTAATGTTAGGGAATTTTTTTTAGCATGGGCACTGCACAATAAAAAGACGCATCGAATGGTGAAAACCACATTGTTCTACACCAATTGTAGCGACCTGTAGGTGTGCGCAAAAAAACTGTTATATATATATATATATATATATATATATATATATATATATATATATATATATATATATATATATATATATATATATATAAGGCTTAATTTCTGAAATAGTATATTAGACTAGCAAAAGATCGGCGCTACGCGCCGATTTTCCTAGATCTGCGGTGCTTCGGCTGAATTGTGGGCCTACGGCGTATTTTATTTTGAACATCAGTAGCCTTTTATCTGGATATCATTCCTATTCCTCTCACCTTGGGCCTCAGTAATTGGGGTGCCTGCGGCCTTCCAGTTACTGGCAAACCAATTATTCATTCAATAAAACTACAGAAAAGAACGCAGCCATGAAAATCTAAAGCTTCACAAATCTTAATACAATGAGCTCGGATTTGAAGCCTAAGATTTTCATGACTGCGTTCATTTCTATAGTTTTATTGACCAAATAACTGAACCGACAGTAATTGGGGGCCCTGCGGCCCGCCAAATCATAGTTTTCATTGTTTCGAGTGCATCAATAATATTGTTATAGTGTTCCATTAGTTGTGATAAGCATGATCTTCCTGACCAGAATCGATGTTGGTTATCATTTTTTTTTCTGAGTTTCCCCATTAACCCCATCCCCTCCCCCACCCCTCTCCCCCATTTACCCCACCAATTTTTTTTCTGAGTTTCCGCATTAACCCAACCCCCTCCCCCATTACCCCACCCCTCGATCTTCCTGACCAGAATCGATGTTGGTTATCATTTTTTTTTCTGAGTTTCCCCATTAACCCCACCCCCTCCCCCATTACCCCACCCCTCTCCCACAATACCCCCTCCCCCACCCCTCTCCCCCATTTACCCCCACCCTTCCCCCATTACCCCCAAGGGGGGAAGGGGGCTGGCACCTTGCAAAGGATTTACTTTAATTTTTTTTTGGTTACATATATATATCTCATCTATTTTTCTGAGTTTCCCCATTAACCCCACCCCATCCCCCATTACCGACACCTCTCCCCCAAAATCCCCTCCCCCACCCCTCTCCCCCATTTACCCCCACCCTTCCCCATTACCCCCAAGGGGGGAAGGGGGCTGGCACCTTGCAAAGGATTTACTTTAATTTTTTTTGAAGCGAGCTGGCACCTTGCAAAGGATTTACATTAATTTTGTTTTGGTTACATATATATATCGCATCTATTTTTCTGAGTTTCCCCATTAACCCCACCCCTCCCCCATTACCCCACCCCGCCCCCATTTTTTACCAAACTTATGATTAAAAATGAAGAAATGGGAAGAACTTTACCCCTAAAAGGGGGGGGCAGGATTTATGTTAGGGAATTTTTTTTTTTATCATGGGCACTGCACGATAAAAAGACGCATCGAATGGTGAAAACCGCATTGTTCTACACCAATTGTAGCGACCTATAGGTGGGCGCAAAGAAACTGTTACATATATATATATATATATATATATATAAGGCTTAATTTCTGAAATAGTATATTAGACTAGCAAAAGGTCGGCGCTACGCGCCGATTTTGCTAGATCTTCGGTGCTTCGGCTGAATTGTGGGCCTACGGCGTATTTTATTTTGAACATCAGTAGTCCTTTATCTGGATATCATTCCTATTCCTCTCACCTTGGGCCTCAGTAATTGGGGGTGCCTGCGGCCTTCCAGTTACAGGCAAACCAATTATTCATTCAATAAAACTACAGAAAAGAACGCAGCCATGAAAATCTAAAGCTTCACAAATCTTAATACAATGAGCTCGGATTTGAAGCCTAAGATTTTCATGACTGCGTTCATTTCTATAGTTTTATTGACCAAATAACTGAACCGATAGTAATTGGGGGCCCTGCGGCCTGCCAAATCATAGTTTTCATTGTTTCGAGTGCATCAATAATATTGTTATAGTGTTCCATTAGTTGTGATAAGCATGATCTTCCTGACCGGAATCGATGTTGGTTATCATTTTTTTTTCTGAGTTTCCCCATTAACCCCGCCCCCTCCCCCACCCCTCTCCCCCATTTACCCCACCAATTTTTTTTCTGAGTTTCCCCATTAACCCCACCCCCTCCCCCATTACCCCACCCCTCGATCTTCCTGACCGGAATCGATGTTGGTTATCATTTTTTTTTTGAGTTTCCCCATTAACCCCACCCCCTCCCCCATTACCCCACCCCTCTCCCCCAATACCCTCTCCCCCACCCCTCTCCCCCATTTACCCCCACCATTCCCCCATTACCCCACCCTTCTCCCCCAATACCCCCTCCCCACCCCTCTCCCCCATTTACCCCCACCCTTCCCCCATTACCCCCAAGGGGGTAAGGGGGCTGGCACCTTGCAAAGAATTTATTTTAATTTTTTTTGGTTACATATATATATTCCATCTATTTTTCTGAGTTTCCCCATTAACCCAACCCCTCCCCCATTACCCACCCCTCCCCCATTTTGTGCCAAAATTATGATTAAAAATGAAGAAATGGGAAGAACTGTACCCCTAAAAGGGGGGGGGCAGGATTTATGTTAGGGAATTTTTTTTTAGCATGGGCACTGCACAATAAAAAGACGCATCGAATGGTGAAAACCGCATTGTTCTACACCAGGGGTGGGGAAACCCTCGCCCGCGGGAGAAATTTCGCCCACGAGCTAATTTCAATTCGCCCGCTTAGGTATTTATTATTTACTAAAAATTATTTATTTACAGCCCAGCAAATAGCTTTTTAAAATACATCTTATATACAGCGTGTCCCAAAGAAATGTATACCCACTTTGTTCGATAATACCAGCTATGAGGATAATAAATATATTACTTTTTATATGTTTTTTAATATTGAATTTTCTCCTGAATCTAAATATGTAATTATCTTTATTAAAAATTGAAAAACAAAAAAGTTACAGATGTTTAAATTATAATTATTATTTTCGAGACTTCATGTGCGACATTTTCTAATATTTTTGCACGTATACGAGATAAGTTTGAAACCGACGGCACTGTGCAAAACTTACAAAAACAACGTTCTGGAAGACGTCGAACATCTTAGATAAAGTGTCATTTAACCATGGAATTTGTAAATTTTTTGAATTAACTAATAATTACAACATTTATGCTTCAATATCAACACTAAACATACTGTAAGTATCTCAAAACAGTCGGTTAAAATATTAGAAAATATCGCACATGAAATCTCGAAAATAATAATTCTAATTTAAACATCTGTAACTTTTTTGTTCTTCAATTTTTAATAAAATAATTACATATTTAGATTCAGGAGAAAATTCTTATTAAAACACGTATAAAAAGTAATATATTTATTAACTTCATAGCTGGTATTATCGGACAAAGTGGGTATACATTTCTTTGGGACACGCTGTATATAAGCTTAAAATTTGCCAGACGCCCGCGGAGGTGTTTATGTTATCGATTTTCGCTCTTGGTACTGAAAAGTTTCCACACCCCTGTTCTACACCAATTGTAGCGACATGTAGGTGTGCGCAAAAAACTGTTACATATATATATATAAGGCTTCATTTCTGAAATAGTCTATTAGACTAGCAAAAGGTCGGCGCTATGCGCCGATTTTGCTAGATCTGCGGTGCTTCGGCTGAATTGTGGGCCTACGGCGTATTTTATTTTGAACATCAGTAGCCCTTTATCTGGATATCATTCCTATTCCTCTCACCTTGGGCCTCAGTAATTGGGGTGCCTGCGGCCTTCCAGTTACTGGCAAACCAATTATTGATTCAATAAAACTACAGAAAAGAACGCAGCCATGAAAATCTAAAGCTTCACAAATCTTAATACAATGAGATCGGATTTGAAGCCTAAGATTTTCATGACTGCGTTCAATTCTATAGTTTTATTGACCAAATAACTGAACCGACAGTAATTGGGGGCCCTGCGGCCTGCCAAATCATAGTTTTCATTGTTTCGAGTGCATCAATAATATTGTTATAGTGTTCCATTAGTTGTGATAAGCATGATCTTCCTGACCGGAATCGATGTTGGTAATAATATTGTTAGTGTTCCATTAGCTGTGATAAGCATGATCTTCCTGACCGGAATCGATGTTGGTTATCATTTTTTTTCTGAGTTTCCCCATTAACCCCACCCCCTCCCATATTACCCCACCCATCTCCCCCAATACCCGCTCCCCCACCCCTCTCCCCCATTTACCCCACCAATTTTTTTACTGAGTTTCCCCATTAACCCCACCCCCTCACCCATTACCCCACCCCCTCTCCCCCAATACCCCCTCCCTCACGAATTTTTTTTCTGAGTTTCCCCATTAACCCCACCCCCTCTCCCCCATTTAACCTCACCCTTCCCCCATTACCCCCAAGGGGGGAAGGGGGCTGGCACTTTGGAAAGGATTTAATTTAATTTTTTTTTTGGTTACATATATATATCGCATCTATTTTTCTGAGTTTCCCCATTAACCCCACCCCCTCCCCCATTACCCCACCCCTCCCCCTTTTGTGCCAAAATTATGATTAAAAATGAAGAAATGGGAAGAATTGTTCCCCTAAAAGGGGGGGGGGGCAGGATTTATGTTCGGGAATTTTTTTTTAGCATGGGCACTGCACAAAAAAAGACGCATCGAATGGTGAAAACCGCATTGTTCTACACCAATTGTAGCGACCTGTAGGTGTGCGCAAAAAAACTGTTATATATATATATATATATATATATATATATATAATATATATTATATATTATAAGGCTTAATTTCTGAAATAGTATATTAGACTAGCAAAAGATCGGCGCACGCGCCGATTTTCCTAGATCTGCGGTGCTTCGGCTGAATTGTGGGCCTACGCCGTATTTTATTTTGAACATCAGTAGCCCTTTATCTGGATATCATTCCTATTCCTCTCACCTTGGGCCTCAGTAATTGGGGTGCCTGGCAAACCAATTATTCCTTCAATAAAACTACAGAAAAGAACACAGCCATGAAAATCTAAAGCTTCACAAATCTTAATACAATGAGCTCGGATTTGAAGCCTAAGATTTTCATGACTGCGTTCATTTCTATAGTTTTATTGACCAAATAACTGAACCGACAGTAATTGGGGGCCCTTCGGCCCGCCAAATCATAGTTTTCATTGTTTCGAGTGCATCAATAATATTGTTATAGTGTTCCATTAGTTGTGATAAGCATGATCTTCCTGACCGGAATCGATGTTGGTTATCATTTTTTTGTCTGAGTTTCCCCATTAACCCTACCCCTCCCCCATTACCCCACACCTCTCCCCCAATACCCCCTCCCCCACCCCTCTCCCCCATTTACCCCCACCCTTCCCCCATTATCCCCAAGGGGGGAAGGGGGCTGGCATCTTGCAAAGGATTTACATTAATTTTTTTTGAAGGAGGCTGGCACCTTGCAAAGGATTTACTTTAATTTTGTTTTGGTTACATATATATATCGCATCTATTTTTCTGAGTTTCCCCATTAACCCCACCCCTCCCCCATTTTGTGCCAAAATTATGATTAAAAATGAAGAAATGGGAAGAACTGTACCCCTAAAAGGGGTGCAGGATTTATGTTAGGGAATTTTTTTTTAGCATGGGCACTGCACAATAAAAAGACGCATCGAATGGTGAAAACCACATTGTTCTACACCAATTGTAGCGACCTGTAGGTGTGCGCAAAAAACTGTTAGATATTATATATATATATATATATATATATATATATATATAAGGCTTAATTTCTGAAATAGTATATTAGACTAGCAAAAGATCGGCGCTACGCGCCGATTTTCCTAGATCTGCGGTGCTTCGGCTAAATTGTGGGCCTACGGCGTATTTTATTTTGAACATCAGTAGCCTTTTATCTGGATATCATTCCTATTGCTCTCACCTTGGGCCTCAGTAATTGGGGTGCCTGCGGCCTTCCAGTTACTGGCAAACCAATTATTCATTCAATAAAACTACAGAAAAGAACGCAGCCATGAAAATCTAAAGCTTCACAAATCTTAGTACAATGAGCTCGGATTTGAAGCCTAAGATTTTCATGACTGCGTTCATTTCTATAGTTTTATTGACCAAATAACTGAACCGACAGTAATTGGGGGCCCTGAGGCCAGCCAAATCATAGTTTTCATTGTTTCGAGTGCATCAATAATATTGTTATAGTGTTCCATTAGTTGTGATAAGCATGATCTTCCTGACCAGAATCGATGTTGGTTATCATTTTTTTTTCTGAGTTTCCCCATTAACCCCATCCCCTCCCCACCCACCCCTTCCCCATTTACGCCACCAATTTTTTTTTTCTGAGTTTCCCCATTAACCCAACCCCCTCCCCCATTACCCCACCCCTCTCCCCCAATACCCCCTCCCCCACCCCTCTCCCCCATTTACCCCCACCTTCCCCCATTACCCCAAGGGGGGAAGGGGGCTGGCACCTTGCAAAGGATTTACTTTAATTTTTTTTTGGTTACATATATATATCTCATCTATTTTTCTGAGTTTCCCCATTAACCCCACTCCATCCCCCATTACCCGACACCTCTCCCCAAAATCCCCTCCCCCACCCCTCTCCCCCATTTACCCCCACCCTTCCCCCATTACCCCCAAGGGGGAAGGGGGCTGGCACCTTGCAAAGGATTTACTTTAATTTTTTTTGAAGCGAGCTGGCACCTTGCAAAGGATTTACATTAATTTTGTTTTGGTTACATATATATATCGCATCTATTTTTCTGAGTTTCCCCATTAACCCCACCCCCTCCCCCATTACCCTACCCCGCCCCCATTTTTTACCAAACTTATGATTAAAAATGAAGAAATGGGAAGAACATTACCCCTAAAAGGGGGGGGCAGGATTTATGTTAGGGAATTTTTTTTTTATCGTGGGCACTGCACGATAAAAAGACGCATCGAATGGTGAAAACCGCATTGTTCTACACCAATTGTAGCGACCTATAGGTGGGCGCAAAGAAACTGTTACATATATATATTATATATATATATATATATAAGGCTTAATTTCTGAAATAGTATATTAGACTAGCAAAAGGTCGGCGCTACGCGCCGATTTTGCTAGATCTTCGGTGCTTCGGCTGAATTGTGGGCCTACGGCGTATTTTATTTTGAACATCAGTAGCCCTTTATCTGGATATCATTCCTATTCCTCTCACCTTGGGCCTCAGTAATTGGGGGTGCCTGCGGCCTTCCAGTTACAGGCAAACCAATTATTCATTCAATAAAACTACAGAAAAGAACGCAGCCATGAAAATCTAAAGCTTCACAAATCTTAATACAATGAGCTCGGATTTGAAGCCTAAGATTTTCATGACTGCGTTCATTTCTATAGTTTTATTGACCAAATAACTGAACCGACAGTAATTGGGGGCCATGCGGCCTGCCAAATCATAGTTTTCATTGTTTCGAGTGCATCAATAATATTGTTATAGTGTTCCATTAGTTGTGATAAGCATGATCTTCCTGACCGGAATCGATGTTGGTTATCATTTTTTTTTCTGAGTTTCCCCATTAACCCCGCCCCCTCCCCCACCCCTCCCCCTCTCCCCATTTACCCCACCAATTTTTTTTCTGAGTTTCCCCATTAACCCCACCCCCCCCCCATTACCCCACCCCTCGATCTTCCTGACCGGAATCGATGTTGGTTATCATTTTTTTTTCTGAGTTTCCCCATTAACCCCACCCCCTCCCCCATTAACCCACCCCTCTCCCCCAATACCCTCTCCCCCACCCCTCTCCCCCATTTACCCCCACCATTCCCCCATTACCCCACCCTTCTCCCCCAATACCCCCTCCCCCACCCCTCTCCCCCATTTACCCCCACCCTTCCCCCATTACCCCCAAGGGGGTAAGGGGGCTGGCACCTTGCAAAGGATTTATTTTAATTTTTTTTTGGTTACATATATATATCTCATCTATTTTTCTGAGTTTCCCCATTAACCCAACCCCCTCCCCCATTACCCCACCCCTCCCCCATTTTGTGCCAAAATTATGATTAAAAATGAAGAAATGGGAAGAACTGTACCCCTAAAAGGGGGGGGGGCAGGATTTATGTTAGGGAATTTTTTTTTAGCATCGGCACTGCACAATAAAAAGACGCATCGAATGGTGAAAACCGCATTGTTCTACACCAGGGGTGGGGAAACCCTCGCCCGCGGGAGAAATTTCGCCCACGAGCTAATTTCAATTCGCCCGCTTAGGTATTTATTATTTACTAAAAATTATTTATTTACAGCCCAGCAAATAGCTTTTTAAAATACATCTTATATACAGCGTGTCCCAAAGAAATGTATACCCACTTTGTTCGATAATACCAGCTATGAGGATAATAAATATATTACTTTTTATATGTTTTTTAATATTGAATTTTCTCCTGAATCTAAATATGTAATTATTTTTATTAAAAATTGAAAAACAAAAAAGTTACAGATGTTTAAATTATAATTATTATTTTCGAGACTTCATGTGCGACATTTTCTAATATTTTTGCACGTATACGAGATAAGTTTGAAACCGACGGCACTGTGCAAAACTTACAAAAACAACGTTCTGGAAGACGTCGAACATCTTAGATAAAGTGTCATTTAACCATGGAATTTGTAAATTTTTTGAATTAACTAATAATTACAACATTTATGCTTCAATATCAACACTAAACATACTGTAAGTATCTCAAAACAGTCGGTTAAAATATTAGAAAATATCGCACATGAAATCTCGAAAATAATAATTCTAATTTAAACATCTGTAACTTTTTTGTTCTTCAATTTTTAATAAAAATAATTACATATTTAGATTCAGGAGAAAATTCTATATTAAAAAACGTATAAAAAGTAATATATTTATTAACTTCATAGCTGGTATTATCGGACAAAGTGGGTATACATTTCTTTGGGACACGCTGTATATAAGCTTAAAATTTGCCAGACGCCCGCGGAAGTGTTTATGTTATCGATTTTCGCTCTTGGTACTGAAAAGTTTCCACACCCCTGTTCTACACCAATTGTATCGACATGTAGGTGTGCGCAAAAAGACTGTTACATATATATATATAAGGCTTCATTTCTGAAATAGTCTATTAGACTAGCAAAAGGTCGGCGCTATGCGCCGATTTTGCTAGATCTGCGGTGCTTCGGCTGAATTGTGGGCCTACGGCGTATTTTATTTTGAACATCAGTAGCCCTTTATCTGGATATCATTCCTATTCCTCTCACCTTGGGCCTCAGTAATTGGGGTGCCTGCGGCCTTCCAGTTACTGGCAAACCAATTATTGATTCAATAAAACTACAGAAAAGAACGCAGCCATGAAAATCTAAAGCTTCACAAATCTTAATACAATGAGATCGGATTTGAAGCCTAAGATTTTCATGACTGCGTTCAATTCTATAGTTTTATTGACCAAATAACTGAACCGACAGTAATTGGGGGCCCTGCGGCCTGCCAAATCATAGTTTTCATTGTTTCGAGTGCATCAATAATATTGTTATAGTGTTCCATTAGTTGTGATAAGCATGATCTTCCTGACCGGAATCGATGTTGGTAATAATATTGTTAGTGTTCCATTAGCTGTGATAAGCATGATCTTCCTGACCGGAATCGATGTTGGTTATCATTTTTTTTCTGAGTTTCCCCATTAACCCCACCCCCTCCCACATTACCCCACCCATCTCCCCCAATACCCGCTCCCCCACCCCTCTCCCCCATTTACCCCACCAATTTTTTTACTGAGTTTCCCCATTAACCCCACCCCCTCACCCATTACCCCACCCCCTCTCCCCAATACCCCCTCCCTCACGAATTTTTTTTATGAGTTTCCCCATTAACCCCACCCCCTCTCCCCCATTTAACCTCACCCTTCCCCCATTACCCCCAAGGGGGGAAGGGGCTGGAACTTTGGAAAGGATTTAATTTAATTTTTTTTTTGGTTACATATATTATCGCATCTATTTTTCTGAGTTTCCCCATTAACCCCACCCCCTCCCCCATTACCCCACCCCTCCCCCATTTTGTGCCAAAATTATGATTAAAAATGAAGAAATGGGAAGAATTGTTCCCCTAAAAGGGGGGGGGGCAGGATTTATGTTCGGGAATTTTTTTTTAGCATGGGCACTGCACAAAAAAGACGCATCGAATGGTGAAAACCGCATTGTTCTACACCAATTGTAGCGACCTGTAGGTGTGCGCAAAAAAACTGTTATATATATATATATATATATATATATATATATATATATATATATATATATATATATATATATATATATATATATATATATAGGCTTTATTTCTGAAATAGTATATTAGACTAGCAAAAGATCGGCGCTACGCGCCGATTTTCCTAGATCTGCGGTGCTTCGGCTGAATTGTGGGCCTACGGCGTATTTTATTTTGAACTTCAGTAGCCCTTTATCTGGATATCATTCCTA
>JAJOZX010007536.1:0-30000 GCA_023014485.1 Bathynomus jamesi
TCAACATAAGGTTCTATGTTAAATCATAATTCAAAACAACTGTTTAATATATATATATATATGTGTGTGTGTGTGTGTGGTGTGAATTGCGATGCAAAGAAAATATCTTGACGCTGTTACACAATCTAATTACCACACCAAACAACGAACGAACGAACATTGTTTTTGTTCTCCATTAAAAAGGTGTAACAGCACTCTGTGATGATACAGAAGTGGTTTTAACTCCATTTGATTGGATCATTAAATTGTCATTTATCATTTATTTATGTATCCAAATCATTTATCATTAATTATTTATTTTATTGTCTATTACGAGTGAACTGTTTGAAGGCATGGGTCGCCGAGCTAGCCCCGCGACCAGAATTTGGGTCGCAGCCTAAAAAGGTTAACAACCACTGCGTTACAGTATGAACACTAGGCTACATGAATAAATCCTAAAAATAATAACGGGAGCACTCCAGAATAAGCACCCCCAAAGCCCCCATCCAAGAAAGAGCACCCTAGTTAGACCCCCAATTCAAGAAACAGCACCCCAGTTCGACTCAATCCAAATTAAAGGATTTTAACATCAACATTCCTGGAAACTTTGTCCAGGTCATTGCTTGATCGCACTTGCACAACAGCATCACTTTTTGTAATAAGATTTTTTCCCTTACACCAATTTATTACTGGCAATGGATCTTCATCCAACAATGGTACACTTCAGTTTGAAAAGGTGATGCTGTCATCTTGCCCTCAAACTTCTCAATGGTTTTTTACATTTCATATTTATAACATTTTACGATAATGCATGTTTGCAGGCATATATACCTATATATATATAATTTAGTGATGGATCGAGTGGTCGTTTTTCACAACCGCGGTTGCGGTTGTGTTTGCGGTGTCGAATTTTTTCCAACCGCGGTTGCGGTTGCGGTTATCATATACTAGGAAAAATGCGTAATTATTAACTGGATTTAGCCACTATAGTGCGATTTAGCCACACTTGGTACATAATATATACTAAATAGTATTTATTTAGTAAATACCTTATGTTGAACACAAGTTTTGCAATACACCGCTACCGCTATTTGTGTGTTGCAAAACTTGTGTTCAACAGGAGTAATAACTTAGAGCGCAGTTTAAACCAATTTTACTACGGCAGCCGTATACGTCACGTTTAAGCACGCATAAGGAGACCCATCATTTTCTTTTTAAAAAAGAAATATTTCTAATTAAACTAAAATTAAAATTAACTAAGCTTTTACAACCGCAACCGCACTTATGGAACGGCGGCGGTTGCGGTTACGGTTGCGGTTGTGAATTTTTGTGCGGTTGTAGTGCGGTTGCAGTTGCGGTTGCGGTTATTCGATCCATCACTAAATTATATTACTGTATACACATACACTCCAAATGTTACAGTCAATATGTGAAATCAGTCATTTAACGTATTGCCTCAAAATTTGAGGCATTTCGTGGAATTCGATTTAGCGCTTAACTACTTCGTGGAGTTTACGTTAGGTTAACCCTATATGGACAGAATTTTCTGTAGGGTTAAGTTATAAATACGTGTATATGAAAGGTTAGAAATTTGTAACAGTTGTCCATATAGAGTTAAGTTAAGGTGGTTAGGTTAGATTAGGTTGGTTAGGTTAGATAAGTAATGCGTATGGATCTTTTTCGTTAGTTAGGTAAAAAACTAGCGGAGTGACCCGGCGTTTATATATATATATATATAGGAGAGGAGGCGGTAAAACGGAAAGATCCATGCGTATTTCCTATGTTTAAGTTAAACTATTATACATTTCTCTACCCCTAAAATGTACTTTTCGTAACAAATATATACATTTTCTACCTACAAATATTATTTTCTTTTGGGTTTTTCGCAGTGCTTCAAACGGGAAAGACCCGAAAATAATTTGATGATGTAATGATGATGTGCAGAAAATGTTCAGATATTTCCATAGGTGTGCATTTCTAAAAAATCGAAATTTTCAATGTTTGTAGTGTTTGCTTGTATCAAAACAAGAGCTACATTCAAATAGCTACATTTAAACAGATACATTTATGAGTATTACAGTTCCATTACATTACATTACATTACATTATATGAATGTGATTTTAATAAATTTGACAGAAATCTGAGATTTTCTCTAACATAATGGGTGGGGGGAGGGGGCCAAGATTTCTTAATCCGGCTCTGCTCGTGGGAAAAATTAATTAAAATAATTACCATACTCCTCATACCTTATAGGCTATACCGTATTTTTTTATTTCAGCTTAAATTTTGACAGATTTTTTTCATTAGAAGTGGAAGAATCTCCGTGGATTAATAGAGATGAGGTTAGTTTCTTCTTTTTAGTTTAGTCAATATTATTTTCAGCTAATTTGTAGTTTCGTGACTAACGCAACTTTCCACATATGGAAAAGTCGTTCTTGGTTGGTTAATAATTTTCCTTGTCACCAGCTTTCAGGCAATCATGGGTGACTAACGCAACTTTCCATATGGAAAAGTCGTTAAATTTTCCTTGTCACCAGCTTGGCAATTGGTCACGAAACTACATATTCGCCTAAGCTTCTAATGTTTGGTTTAGGGCTTGCTTCATGTGTGAACTAAAAATAAAATAAATATATTCGTTTGTCATTGCTTATTTTTTATTTGTTTATTTATGAACTTATGATAAATTTATAAATTTTTTTGTCAAGTGGAACCTCACACCGTCACACGTCACTGACCTTTGACCTTGGTCAGTGATTTTTATTTGGAGACCTATTTCCATACGTTTCGCATATTTCAAAAATATATAATTTTATATGTATGAGTATTATTACTCATGATAGCCTAGTATAGACCTTCAAAATGATGGTCAAAGTTTGACCCTGAAGTGACCTTACCCGTAACTTCTGAACCATTGTTAGGATTGAGCTGAGACTCGGAAAATCAGTATTTTGCCTATAAACTACCCTGGATACCAAATTTCACGAAAATCAGAGAGGACAGGGTTTTCAAATGGCCGTTTGCCTGGTCCATTTGTCCTGGAATGCCTTTTTCCGCAAAGTGTAATTTTTTAGATTTCTGATACCTTTCCACTGATTAACAGTAGCTGTGGTGATGGAAAAAACTTGCATAATGAACAAATGATATGATGTGGCGTAGTACAATCATGGTTGGCAATATTAAATCTAGATAAATGAATCTAAACTATTACAAAATTCCAAATTTTTGGATTTTTATTTTTCTTGTATTGATACTTTTTTTTAGTTTTTAAAGCCAAAATCAAAAGTATTTTGTAAACATCTACTATTCATTCATTGTTATCATTAAGTCTATTTACAGAAATAGTAATCTCTGTTTACAAAATAATAATTTTTCAAGCTTATCAGAAAATAAGAATAAGCAGTGAAGTCTTTCATATTTTATAGACCACATTCAGACTGTTTAACGAGTGTAACCAACTAACTGCTTAAACAGTGAAGTAATCCTAATCTGAAATAAGTACATAGGTGAGTATGGAGGATGGGGCCATAAAGTGGGAAGGAAATGAACTTTGGGTTTAACAACATTTAACTTTATTTCTAAACTTAACTAAATGTAGAAACACCAGAACCGAAGCAATAGGCTATTAGTCTACAGTCACAGTATTATAGAATGAAAAATATAGACAATATATAGGTACCTTTAATTTAAGCTGCTTTCTTTTCGTCCAACATCTTGAAGTCAAGACAAACAAACAATTTGTCGTATGCAGAATCAAAGGTATTTCAAGAATTCATTGCAGTTAGGCCCATATGTAAAAGAACATATTTACTGATGTTAGGTTATGCTATATTAAATTTACGCATTTATATGCCAAAGTAAAGAATTGGAATTCAGTCATTGAAATTTGGGCCGATATTGGCATAGACTAGCGTTGCTGTGGCGAGATCAAACCTAGGCCACACTCTTGGCGTCATTCAGTCTTATTGTGGGCTGGATTCATGATAGAAGCCTGAAGTTCGGACCCCGTTCATAGATCTGATTTGAATTCAGTGAAAGAATGTACGTAACTTCAGGTCAAGTTTTGGACGGAAAGAAAACGGTTTTAATACGTTCACAAACTCTTTACTGTGATGTCATCAACTGATTAAAAATTGAATTAAATAAAAAATACGAACAGAGTTGAGAACCTGGAGGGATCAAAGAAGAGGAAAAATGGTTGTATTTTGAACGCCTGGGTGTCACTAACCAGGCGTAAAGAAATATAGTGGAGAGGAGTGTGTGTATAATTGTACAAGTGAACTAATAAAGCCAAACAAAATATTATTTTAATGGGGAAAGGGGATTATATAAAGTGGAGGAGTTAGGGATACTAAAATCTGAAATATTGTAAGCAATCTGTCTGGGAAAAACCCAGAAAAATAATTCTCCATTATATATGTCGTGGGGAAAACCCAATAATGTTAATGAATTTTATTATTATTATTATCCTGGTTTTTGTTTTTTCCAAGAAAGATTGTTCAGAATATTTGACATTTTAGTATCCTTCAGACCCCCATTTTATACAACCCCTTTTACCCCTTAAACCTATATAAAATCACGAAATAAGATTAAAAGAAAGAGTTTGTTCAGATGTTGCTTAAAGATGGACTTGTTACAAGAAGAATACTCCCCAACTTGTCTATTAATTACTTTAATATTGACTTGTCGTTCTGTTTCTTTTTATGTTTCTAGATTTGCTCTCTATCAATTGCCTTAACATCGACTTGTCGTTCTTTTGACAAAAGTTACAGTACAATAAACCTACTTTAAGATAACTCAATGGTCGTCCTTACCCTCTTTTAAGATTACAACTCCGTACAATTAATGAGAAAGTCTTTATGCGGGAAGATGGAAACCATAACCCAACTCTTAAAATATAAATGTGTCAAAACAAATGAGAAATAACGAACGACGATCATCACCGATCACTACAAAACATTACTGTATTTTATTTTCAATGTTGTCATACACCACTACCTTGAATCCTGTACCAGGACAGCGGGGCTGGTTCTGCTACCCTCTGTCCGATTCACTTTTCATAAACTTCTGCAACATTCGCAGCCTTTCCTCATACAGTATTTCCAACTCGTTGAACACCACCTCTCTTCCTCAAAACCACACCTTCTTCTCCTCACCGAAACTCAAGTGTCTGAGTCAATTGATAGCAACCCCTTTTTTGGAGTCTCCTACTTTCGCTATGCTCAATTTTATTCCAAAGGTGAATGTTGCGTAGCTATAATGCACACAACGACCTAACTCATTCTCATATTCCCGAACTTAAATTTTTCGAATTCTACACCCTCTGTCTCTATGGCTTACATGCCAATCCCAAACTAAATATAGTTGGGTTGTCCATCTTTCTCCCAATTCTACTGACTATTCAAAACACTTCAACAACTCACTCCCAAAGTGAAACACATTCTATCCCACTCCCTTTCGTTGAAAGCTCCATTTTATGTAATTTCAACGTTCCCCACTACCTTTGCCTCTCCTATTTCACTGACATCCTTGGTGAACTAGCTTACAACTTTTCTACCCTGAAAGACCTAGAGCAGATTGTACAGTACCCTACTCGTATCTCCAATCGCCTTGGAGATAGGCCCAACACTCTGGATATATTTTTAACAACTCGTCCTTCTTTTAAGTCTGTCAAACATTTTTCGGTGCTGGTTAAGTATGCGGTCTACCATCTGAGTTTTGACAGAATATTTTCGTTAAAACTAACGAAAATATCACGACTTAACCTAACCAATTATCAAGGGCGTACAGTTGATCTATTAGTAAATAGTAAATACTATTCCAGAAACAAACAATGTTATAATTAGTAATAGATCAACTGTACGCCCTTGATAATTGGTTAGGTTAAGTCGTGATATTTTCGTTAGTTTATATTCTGTCAAAACTCAGATGGTAGACCGCATACTTAACCAGCACCAAATAAACTAAGATATATTAAAGTTTATCGTAGCCTTCACGGTTGCCTTTTTGGTAGGTTGGTTGGTCGCAGCTTAATTGTGGTAGACTGCTCGAAGCTAGGTAGACCGCACACTTAACCAGCACCCATTTTTCTCTGTGGGGCTCCTCCGACCACAATCGTATATCTGTTTCCTGTCCTATGACTCTGGTTCAGCATTTGGATCCTCCCAAGATGAAGCGCCTCTTTCACTTCGGCGTCGCCGATTGGGAGGCCCTTACACAGTTCTTTGATTTTTCATAGAATGGTTACTGCTTCCGTAGAAGTGTCCCCTGGGAGTGTGGTGAGCGAATTATGGAGGTGATTCTCTCGGACATGGAGGCGCACATCCCATATTCTTTTCCTACTACAGTACTAATGCAAAAGACCTTGGTTTAACTTTGCTTGTTCTAAGAGAGGAAGGTTTCAGAAGGAATCTCTCCAACACCTTTAATTTTTCATTACTCCTCTTTTCCATTCTGACGGCTCAGCTGCCGTCTCTTCTCCTGATAAAGCTCAACTCTTCGATCACGCTTTCGCCTCCAACTCAACCTTGGACGATTCCGGTGGTGTTCCTTCATCTCCTTCCCCTCTGACTTAATTATGCTTGCAATTAGAGTCTCTTCCAAAGATGTTTGACTTATCTGGGTTCAACGTTGGGAAGATGTACGGCCCTGATGGGGTCTCTCCTGTTGTTTTCAAGAACTGTGCTTCTGTGCTGACACCTTGCTTCGGCAAACTCTTTCGTCTTTGTCTTTGAACTGGTACTTTTCCTTTCTGCTGGAAGATGGCTCTCATTCAGCCTGTCCAAAGAAGGATGGCTGTTCTCAACCCTACAACTATCGCCCGGTTGTTTTGATTTCTTGCTTTTACTCGTACAAAGTTTTTTAATGTGTCCTCAATAGAAAGATTCTTAAATACCTGTCTATTCATAATCTCCTTTCAAATCGTCAGTATGTGTTTCGCAAGGGACACTCTACTGTCGATCTTCTCGTATATCTTCGAGCCTTGGCCATCCTCGTCTCGGGATTTCAGTGAAACCTTTGCTATTGTGCTAGATATATCAAAATCTTTAGATAGTCTGACACAAATGTATAATTTCCAAACTGTTGCTCAGGACTTTGTCCTCTCATCCACTCCCTTCCTTTTATTTATTAATGATCTTTTAAATCGTACTTCCTCTCTTATCCTTTCCTTTGCTGATGATTCCACCCATCACAGGAATGAATTATTATGACTAAAACTTTATTTGGTCTTTATTTGGTGTAAAATTTACTTTAATGTCTAATCTATAATATTGTTTTACTTAGAAAAATATAGTTGGTGAAGATTTTCTGGATCACCTGAACATCAGGGCCCCTAGCCTCATCTGGGGGCCCTGATCTTTAGGTGGGAAAAATTGGGGGCCTTGATCTTCAGGTGGCAAAATTTGTGGTAATTATTCGTTTTAGTGCTTTTTCTCCTTTCTGAACCAAAACACATTTTTCTGGTGTTTTTTGGTGTGATTTGTTCAAATCTGAACTTCGTTTCTTTGGGAAATGAGCCGTTTTTTAGAAATTTTAAAATTGAAAATTTCTCAAAAACGGCTCATTTCCCAAAGAAACGAAGTTCAGATTTGAGCAAATCACACCAAAAAACACCAGAAAAATGTGTTTTGGTTCAGACCTAACCTAACCTAACCTAACCTAACCTAACCCGCGTTTTTTCGCAATTTCTTACCTTAAATAGCAGCGTTGGGGTGTTTATACAAATCAGCGGCGACCAACATGAATTTGTGGAGACGTTGTTGAGAGGGATATTCACGGTTAAACAAGTACCATGCAAGATACTTTGAATAGGATTGGGTTTTGTTGCCAGACCGTAATATCCAGCTCTTCACGTCTTTCCAACAACGCTCAATATTTTGAATGTGAACGGTGTCTTCCACGAACCGCTGTGAATGGTTGACTGTCCGGTGAATGTAGCCTAGATTTCCGAGTTGAGAATACGCACGCCACTCGTCGGAATAGATTGTAGTCCCAGGCCTAATATGTTGCTGGATCAGGCGAACAAGAGTTGTTGCGTCTCTCTGAGGAACCGCAAACAACAGTAGTTTTTTGGAACTGCGTTCCAAGGTACCAAAAACCCAGGTACCGCCAATATTTCTTCCCCGTCCGTATTTAGACCTGCCGAATTTCGACTCGTCGATCTCGGCGATTTCGCCAGGCCCACCAATTTGACCTTGTTGGCCTAGCCAATGCTCACAGACTTCGAAGCAAAAACTCCTCCAATTAACCGCACTCTCGGAAGCTAACGCTAAATACAGCTGTGCATCTAGCTGTGTCGAACGCTTTGTCAAGAATAACCCAACGTACAATAAGTTTTGCCACAGTTTGAGGTGGGATTTTTCAACCCACGTGCCTTTTCGACGGGAAACAGAGAAGGAACACTTTTTTTTTCTGCCGCGCTCGTCCCTAGTCAATCTTGTGCAATAATATTGATCAGCAACTTCTCTATAATTACACTCACGACCACACTGCGGACAAATACAACGAGTAGGTAAAACACCGTGACTCGTAAAGAAAACTTCAGCACCGTCTTCTTTCTTATAAATATCTTGTATTAATTGATAGTAATCCAAATCACAACCTCCGCAAACCATAGTGAAAAGCAAACTGGAAAAGCATTTTTGAATGAGTATGCATTATGAGAGATTCAAAATGTACGTCTCTGATTGGTCGGATAAGGTCACGTGAAACAAAAACCAGATTTAATTGGCTGATTTGACCTATGTTTCCTAATTTTGCCACGAGATGTCTCCCCATAAAACTGGAGAGGACGAGGATCGGTAAAATTTTAACAGCGTTAAGAGCTAAAAACTCGGTCAATGGCCTATAATGGCTGCTTTTTACGTCTAAATTTTTTTTTTTCCATAAAAAATAATTATTACATTTCCTTGATTTTTATCAGTTTCCCTGAGGTTTCAAGGTGTCCTGAATACGAATTTATATGTTAAATTGTCATAGAATGTCTCCTATCGAAAACGAACAAAGCATTAAAACGAATTTTTTTTTTTTGTTAAATTTTTAGGTTAAGGTTACACCGATAGGAGTCGTAGTGGTTCTGTTAGTTCCGAAGATATCACGACTTAACCTAACCAATCGTCAAGGGCGTACAGTTGACCTAACCGGGCATTCAATTTAATAATTTATTATTATATTTGGTACTGTAAAGCAAAAAACAAGAATACATGGGCCTCTAGTCTTCAGGTGATCCGCATTTTTATCTTCCTTTAATTTGGGGGCCATGATCTTCAGGTGGGAAAAAGTGGAGGCCTTGATCTTCAGGTGGGAAAATTGGGGGCCTTGAACTTCAAGGGATCTGAGTTTCTGTATTATTTTCAAATAAACTGCAAATAGTTTAGTTTTTGATCAGTTTAAAACGTTTTCTTTAAAAGTTAATTTTTTAAAGAAAATTATTTAAAGCGATAAAAGCATAAACTATTTATTTGAATTTATTTGAAAATTATACATTAAGTTTTTACTGGATAAAAATTTGTAAAATCATTGTAGAGATTATAATAAATTTTACCCCCAAAATGTTAAAGTTTCAGTCATAATTAATTTTTGTGGCTGACGAAAATACTTCATTAATCCAAACAATTATGAAAAGAACTATATATATCGTTTATGAATGATAGTCTGGTCGGGAAGCAGCATATTGGAACAAACGCAATATTTTCATTGCTAGTTAGTGTTTTAAAAAACTGTAAAATCGACAAATATTTTTCTTGAGAGTAAATGGCGTATAAGCTATAAACCCTTCAGTATCTTTGAATACAAAAAAATTGTATTGATGGGTAAACCAAACTATGTCTGAATATTTTTATTGTACATATGCAGTATGCTGACTTAGTTTTAGATGTGGTTTTAGTCCTGATTTGTGTCACAATAATATAACAAAAAAAAAAAAATGAACGGATGCATTCTTCAAAAATATGGATTTATGTCAACCCTGCAATGCTATTTTATTTAGTTGTGTTATCTTAAGAATAAATTATAGAAAGGTTTGGTTATTATGTATTTTATCACACTCAGTCATTTTACACACCAAAATACATTTTTCTAGTAGTATTTGATGTGATTTGTTCAAATATGACCTCCATTTCCGTCGGAAATGAGATCCAACAAAGTTATAGTACTTTGAAGTTTGGCTCATTTTCAAGGGAAATGGAAGTCAAAATCTAAGCAAAACATCAAATATTACTAGAAAAATGTATTTTGGTATTAATTAACCTAACCTAACCTAACCTTACCTAACCTAACCGTGGCTAAACGAGCCTAACCCTGGCTAAACGAGCCTAACCCTGGCTAAATGAGCCTAACCCTGGCTAAACGAGCCTAACCCTGGCTAAACGAGCCTAGAGTATTACCTTATTATGGATTAGATGGTGGATACAGACGAGAGCTCGTTTAGCCAGGGTTAGGATCGTTTAGCCAGGGTTAGGCTCGTTTAGCCAGGGTTAGGCTCGTTTAGCCACGGTTAGGTTAGGTTAGGTTAATTAATACCAAAATACATTTTCCTAGTAATATTTGATGTGTTTTGCTTAGATTCTGACTTCCATTTCCCTTGAAAATGAGCCAAACTTCAAAGTACTATAACTTTGTTGGATCTCATTTCCGACGGAAATGGAGGTCATATTTGAACAAATCACATCAAATACTACTAGAAAAATGTATTTTGGTGTGTAAAATGACTAAGTGGGATAAAATACATAATTACCAAAGGTTTTACAAAATGAGAATTCCTACTCAGAAAATGTTTTGGAAGTGCCTTTGCTTTCATTTTTTTTTTTTCAGGGAGTTTGCCATTCTCGCCTTTCTTGCAGTGGGTTCATATTTTGGCCCAGCCGAAACGTCATATTTACAAAGTACGACTGTTACAGAATTTCCCCAAAAAGAAGTGAAAGCAATTGCTGATAGCGAAAATAAGTTTACAAGGGATTTATACGTGGTAAGTTAATAGACGTAAGGGCGTAATAAGTTATTAGCAGTATTATAACTAGGTTTCCCATACAGTAGTGTACTATACAGTATAAGCAGGAAGTAGGGCCCGAAGGGCGATTGCGTGCAGAAAAGCCCTCCCATAGAGGAAGAAGAAAGCCCGAATGAAGGTTGAAGGTTTTGGAGATGCCTGGATAGAGGGCCGTTTCGTGGCGTAAGCAGACTAAGCGGCCGCTTTGGGCCCCGATGCTACTAGGGGCCCCTAGACAGGCTCCCAGGTCATAGTTCAGTGGGCAAGAATAGGAATATAGCTGAAGTTATTATTAATATTATTGTTATTATTATTATTATAATTATTATTATCATTATTATTATTATTATTGTCGTATTAATTAAAGTTTTTGTATGAGACAAATGTGATAAAACGGAGACAAACGAAACGTTTTGGTCGTTATGTGTAAATAACTATTGTGAGATCTTATTTCTATATTATTTAACTTTATTCTTACTATATGCTTATACTTTCCTAAATGCTTAATTTTTCTAGTATTGTAAAACATTATTATTATTATTATCATCATCATCATCATTATTATCATGATTATTATTATAATTTAGCAGATTAGTTGTGGTTAACTAGATGTGACTTTGTGCATCTTGGAAAATGAAACGACATTATCCATCAGGAACTGAAAAACGGAAAAAGAAGAAAATAGAGGAGGAGAAGCTTTCCAGTAGCACAGGTGAGATGTGCCACTTGTATATTCTTATGGTTACAGTTCAGGCAACTAGGTTAGGTAGACCATCAAGCTAGGCAGGTGCTCAGGAATCGTGTAGAGTAAGCTAGTTTCTGTAATATTTATAATATTTCGAAATGTGAAATTTAATGGATCACATCACCTCAAATTCTGTTCACACAAATCAATTATCAAACAAGATAAGAAAGAGTATTTTAGCAAAATCTAACAGAATCTGTAATGTTACGTTCTTCTCAGGAGCACTACTGAAATATTTGGAAAAGCCACCCTCAGCAAAGCCTGATGACCATCATGAGCCAACAGCAGGACCATCCTCTATGCAACCTCAAACACCAGTAGAAGTAAAGCCTGATGAACCAACAAGTAGCCCATCTTCTGTTCAGCTTCAAACACCACACACAGGCATTTCTACTGAGCAACAAGAACCAAGATCTGCTCCACCGCTTGATCCGTATGACTGGTCAGTTGTCCTGTCAGATGCCTTGAAGAAAGATCTGGTGTCTCGAGGACCATTTCAAATCAGTCCAGATTTCACATTCCCTGAAAGAGAGGACGGTAGAAGCTTTCATCACCATTACATGTACAGAACATTAATTAATGGGGAAAAAATAAAGCGAAGCTGGCTGATGTACTCTAGATGGAATGTTGCTCTTTATTGCTTCTGCTGCAAGGTGTTTTCAAGGAAGTCGTACAAACTAATTACGAATGGACTTTCAGACTGGATAAACGTTGGTTCGCTTCTGAAAGGCCATGAAAATAGTTCAGAACATGCAGATAACATGGCAACATGGAAGGATCTGGAACTGCGGCTAAAAACTGGGAGGACCATTGACCAAACTGAAATGTCATTAATGGAGGTAGAACGAAGACGCTGGCGAGATGTTTTCACACGTCTTGTAAGTATAATCCAATCACTGGCAGAGAGAAACCTTGCTTTCAGGGGGTCTTCCTCTACATTGTACAATCGAGACAATGACAACTTCTTCAAGGAGGTTGAGCTGCTTGCCAAATTTGATCCAGTGATGAAACAACACATCAGCAGAGTCGAAAGTGGCCAATATAGTCATTCAAGTTACTTAGGAAACATCATTCAAAATGAGCTCATTGGGTCCATTAGTGGAAGATCTTGGATGCCATTGTTGCAGAAATAAAACAAGCTAAATATTATTCACTCATTTTAGACTGCACTCCAGACATAAGCCACCAAGAACAGATGTCGATTATTATCAGAACTATTAAAATGGGTGAAGTACCAGAAATAAAAGAATACTTCTTGGGCTTTCTTGAGGCTTCAGAAAGTACAGGCCTGGGTTCATCAGTTCTGATTCTGAAGAGACTAGATGAACTGAATATTCACTTTGATGACTGCAGAGGACAGTCATATGACAACGGAGCGAACATGAAGGGCAAGAACAAAGGTGTTCAGGCAAGGTTATTAGAGAAGAACTGTCATGTGGGGCTCACACTCTGAATCTTGTAGTGGCTGATGCAGCTAAACCTTCCACAGATGCCATCAGCTTCTTTGGCAACGTACAAAAATTGTACAACCTTTTTGCAGCAGCTACACAGAGATGGACAATCCTAAAGAAGCACGTGAACATAACACTCAAGTCTTGGAGTGAAACCAGGTGGGAGAGCCGGCTTAAGAGCTATTGAGGCTGTGCGAACTGAGTGTGCGATACCAGAGCCACAACATCAGAGAGGCCCTGTTGGAAGTCAGAAACAATGCCACAGATGCCATAGCCAGGACTGAAGCACAAGCACTTGCAGAGGAGGTAGGGTCTTATCGCTTTCAGATTTGCACAGTAGTATGGTATGACATTCTTCATGCAGTTAACCATGTGAGCAAACTTCTGCAGTCTCCTACAATGCAGTTTGATGTGGCAGTCAACCTCCTCACAAAAACAAAAGACTCACTCATCAGCTACAGAAACACAGGTTTTGTTGCAGCACAAGTCGTAGCTAGGGACATATGTGAGTAAATGAATGTGGAGGCTGTGCTGAAGGAGAAGAGGCTCAGATCCACAAAAAAGCACTTTGCTTACGAACCTCCTGACGAACCATTTACAGAAGCCTTAAAGAGGCTGGAAGTCAAATTTTTCAACGTGGTGGTGGATTGTGCCATCGGGGTCAATAAATGAGAGATTCAAAACATTAGATGATGTGAGGGACATATTTGGGGTTCTCCTAAACTTCACTACAATGAACAAGGAAGACTTGTCCTGCAAGTGTGAAAAGCTCTCTAAGATACTGAGCTCTGGAGCTGACTCTGACATTGATGGAAGAGAACTGGCCCTCGAAATTAAGAACTTGCCGACTTTACCTTCACACAACATGACTGCATTGGAGCTTCTCTCCTTCATTCATCAAAAGCAACTGGAGGACCTATACCCCAATCTCTGGGTTGCACTAAGAATTGCCTGCACTCTACCTGTGACAGTAGCGTCAGCCGAGAGAAGCTTCTCTAAGATGAAGCTAATCAAGAACTACCTCAGATCATCAATGGGGCAGGATCGCCTCAGTGGCCTTGGCATCATAAGCATCAACCAGGACGTTGGCAGGGAGATTTCATATGATGTTATTGATGATTTCGCCCAGAAAAAATCTAGGAGGCAAAAATTTTGAAGATACAAACTTTTCTGTATAACTGTTAGCTATTATACGATTGTATCGTAGAGTTAGTAATTGTTTGGTAGTTGATAATTGCATTATTTTTTAATACATAGTTCTGTGTCATTTATTCTAAATAATGTATAAGCTAATTTTCAGAAATTTCCTGAAGAGTATTTTTTCTGTTTGTCTTCTGAAAGTATATATTTGTTGTTTTAGACATAAATGTTTCATTAAAATTGTTTCATAATTGTTTTTTATTAACACAGCCATTTTTGTATGTGTGTGCTGAGGTGATGTAGTAAGGCGTGAGTTGGTGGATGGAGGGATGGGGCCTCAAATGGTATACTGCTTAGGGCCCCCTAATGGCTAGAAACGGCCCTGCCTGGATACTCTACGTTTAAAAGATTGGAGGTCATAGACTGGGAAAGATGGGTTGAGGAAGAATATTCCAGAGTTGATGAAAAATTAAAAATATCGATTAACCTTTGCATTAGAGAGTTGGACAGAAAAGGAATGAGAATGTGTTGAAAGTCTAGTAATGCGTGCTTTCCTTGAAGGAGGACGCATGCAGTTAGAGAGTTCAGAAGAGCAGTGTCCATTATAATAGTGACAGTAAAGAGAGGGTGAAGCAACACTACAACGAAGAGAGAGGGATTGACGACAGTTAGTAAGAGGAGGGGAATTGATGAAACGAAAAACCTTTCATTGCACCCGGTAAAGTAGAACTGTGTGGGTTGAGTCACCCCACACATGAAAACGTACTCCATACAGTGGCGGACAAAACCCCTGTACAGAGACAGGAACTGGGTTTTGGTGAAGAAACTGCAGAGTCGGTACAACACAGCTAACCTATTAGAAGCTGTTTTAGAAATAGAGTATATGTGATTTTTCTAGGAGTGATCACGGGAAAAAGGAAACACCAAGTATGTTAAGAGAAGAGGAAGGATTGAGTTGTGTATTGTTGAAAGTAAGATTATCGTGTGGAAGATTATGACGAGCAGACAGATGAAGGAACTGAGTTTTTAAAGCACTGAAAGCCATAAGGTTTTCTCTATCCGAATCAGAGATAGTAGAAAGATCAGAGGTTAGGTGCATCATAGTCGTCCCACGCGAAACATTGAATTGAATTTTGAATTGAATAACCTTTATTAATAATGAAATAAATACATTAGTTTTACACTTTACAATGACATAAATAACTGTTGAGAGGGTCGGTTTGTGAAGCGAGTGAAGTGAAAAGTGGAATCATCGGCATAGGAGTGGATTCTCTTTAGGGCATTGTTATTATTAAACAGTTAAGCATTGTTTCGAATTTAATCATAAATTAATCAAAAAATATCTTTAGAAAATGATGAAAAATTATTAATTTTCCCCATAATTTCAGTCTCATTTTACCATAAATTATGTAATGTGGCATTTGAATTTAGCACCTGTTTGCATGTATAAACTGGCTAATCTGCTCATACCTGGTTCGTAAAATAAGGCAAACTAAATGCAACAGAAACAGAAACCATCATTGATTATATATTAGAAAATTTCATCATTCATCGCCAATATTTAAAGTAATTGAGGTCCCTTATGTTGAAGTATTTTTTTCTTCAACAAAATGTAAACAACAACAACAGAATTTTTTCATTAAAATTTCTAGGCCCTGGTGAGTGGTGGCCTATTTGAATAAAAAAATGGATATACAAATTTGAGTTTATAAAATTATGAAAATACTTAAAATAAAGTCATCATAATAAGATGATTTAATATAAACATTATAAAATACAACTTAAACCATCAACTCCTAACGTCACTTTACTGATTTTGTTCTGGATAAGCTAGACGATTTTGTTCAGTCTCGGAAAAGACATGTGGGTGCTAATGGGTTAATATAGAGTTATTATCAATATAGAATAGGAGATTACATTAGTTTATAATAGTTAGAGATTAGCTAGTTAGAGAAAATAGAAATATATTTTATACAATTACTCTTTGAAATGATTATAAACTAATGTAAATAGTGTTTTTGTATGTTCAATTTTCTATAAATATAGATTTTGTTTTGTAATGAAAATTTTTAAATGTCAAAGAATCGGTAAAAGAATGGGCTAAATTTGGACGATACCGATGCCGATTAATCAGTCCTCACTTTTTATATTATTATATCTCTTCCCACCACCCCTAATGGAAAGCTATAGTGTTGAAATGTTAGCTACATAATAAAATGTCAAATTTCAGGCACTCTCCGGAGAAGATGGAAACTTGTTTTTTTCTCCATTCAGTATATCAACAGCTCTTGCCATGACTTATATGGGGAGCGAAGGAAGGACAGAATCTCAGATACAGTCTGTCATGCATTTACCTCCGAATAAATCATCCATCAGGAAAGCATTCCATGATCTGATGACTAATTACAAGGTAAAATAAGACTTCATTAACCAGAAAACTTATTGAAATCTCTTTTAAAATGTTAACTGATTAATTTGGGTTTTTACCTTAGTCACAGTCAATTAAAGGTGGGTGGTCGTCCGCCGCTTCGCCGTGACGTAATACAAAGGACTGCGCAGCTTTAGGCAGTATTGGTATTCGAACCCACGACTTAGAGGAATCTCGGCACTGCCGACCGGCGCTCGAACCGACCGACCGAACCACGTGACGCCCTTTTCACATATTGTATAAACATATAATTTAAGTATATAAAATACCGTTTTAATTAATAACTTTAATAACCAATAATATTGGTAACTATTTAGACCAGAGGTTCTCAATTCACTTACTTCCATTACCCACCTGAAGCATTGGCGCTCACTCCGTTACCCCTAATGACACGACACGTAAATTAACCAAAAATTAAAGAAGTACTTTATTATCATACAATTGTCTCTAAACACCAATCTTAAATAAAATTTGTATGGCTTCCATTACCCCCCTCTGGATATCCCAAATTACCCCTTTGGGGGTAATTACCCACCGGTTGAGAACCCCTGATTTCGACAATAAAATAATAATTGTGAAATGTTATATAAAATAAAACAAAAAAAAAATCTCTCGCATGCTTTTAAAATATTATATTAATAATGTTAGGCCTAGGCTATAGAGCGGTGTTTCTCAACCTTTATTGTACTGAAAACTCCATTTTGACATTAAAAAAATTTGTGATCCCCTTTCCCTTAGTGATGATGCAGCACATACAGTGGCGCTTATAAGTATTCATACAGAGAAATATTTCAGTGGACTATTGGTTCACTCATAAACGAAAACAACGAACAAATTTACGATGACTTACAAATGACGGAAGTTTTAAATAAATTCTTCTCTTCCATGTTTACTGACGTTCCTGTAATCATGCTCAGTGATGATCATTTAAAGCTTCACGATTTTACCACAAGTGAAAGTGAAGTACTCGCAACAGCTAAAATTAATCCTAATGAAACTCCAGGTGCAGATAAGCTCTACCTAGGGTACTTAAGGAAATGAACTGCGCAATACTCTCTCCTCTTTCATATACAGTATATTTAATAATTAATAATAATAATAATAATAATAATAATAATAAATCGCCACAATCTGGAGAAGTTCCGTTCGATTGGAAACTTGCAAACATTGCGTTAATATTTAAAAAAAGGTAGGCCAATCGCTTTCGGGAAATTATCGTTCCATTAAAGACAATCGTTCGAGACAAAATAGTTAATCACTTACAAATGAATAATTTAATCAAAGATTCTCAACATGGCTTTCAACGTAATCGTAATCGTTCTTATCATGCATAAAAAGATGTTTTGAGTAAGTGATAAGCAACAAGTTTTTGGTGAAAGTGAAGTAACAATTTATTGAAAATAACATTTTATAGGTCAATGTGAGGGGGGGGGAGGTAGTACTGTGCTGGTGTTACATAATTTTTTAGGGAGTGGTTGGATAGGTGTAACAGAGTGTTATGGAGGGGGGGGGGGTATAAATTTTGGTGGAATAAAGCGTTACGTAATTTTTGAATGGCCCCATAGGCCGTGGCGAAACGATAGCATTTTTTTATGCAGTAAGGAGGGGCCAAGAGCAAATGCCCGCAAAAAGCGCCCCTCCCATAGAAGAGGAAGAGAGCCAAAATCAGGGTCCCGGGTTTTCGAGATGCCTAGACACTCTGCGTTTGAAAGATGGGAGGTCATAGACAGGAGGAAAGATGGATTGAGGAAGATTGTTCCAGAGTTGACCGGTTGAGTAGATGAAAGACTGAAAATACCGATTAACCCTTGCATTAGATAGTTGGGTAGAAAAGGAATGAGAAAGTTTAGATAGACTGATACTGCGTGCTCTCCTTAAAGAAGGAGGCATGCAGTTAGAGAGTTCAGAAGAGCAGTGTCTGTTATAATAGCGATAGTAAAGAGAGAGTGAGGAGCATTGCGGCGAAGAGAGAGAGATTGAAGACAATCAGTAAGGGGCGGGAAATTGATGAGAAAAAGCCTTTGATTCCACCCGGTCAAGTAGGGCTTTGTGGGTTGAGTCACCCTACACAGGAGAAGCATACTCCAAACAGGGGCGAACAAGATCCCTGTACAGAGAGAGGAACTGAGTGGGGGTGAAGAAACCGCGGAGGCGGTACAGCACACCTAACCTCTTAGAAGATGTTTTAGAAAGAGAGTATATGTGATCTTTCCAGGAAAGATCACGAGAAAAGGAAACACCAAGAATGTTAAGAGAAGAGGAAGGATTAAGTTGTGTGTTGTTGAAGGTAAGGGGATAGTCGTGTGGAAGATTGTGACCAGTAGAAAGATGGAGGAACTGAGTTTTTGAGGCATTAAAAGCCAAAAGTTTTCTCTGTCTCAATCAAAGATAGCAGAAAGATCAGAGGTCAGATGACCCATAGTCGCCCCACGCGAATCATGGAGTGACTGTTGAGAGGGACGCTTTGGGAAGCGGGTCGAGAAGTGAAGAGTGGAATCATCGGCATAGGAAAGAATAGGACAGGAAGTGCGAATTAAAAGATCATTAATAAGTAAAAGGAAAAGAGTGGGTGACAGGACAGAACCCTGAGGAACACCACTATTAATAGCTTTAGGTTTAGGAGAAGAACAGAAGAGCATAATCACCTTCATCACCTGACTTAACCTCTTTCGATTTTTATCAATGGTGGTATGTTAGACTAACACGTATATATTGTGACAAACCCAGTAGTACAGCAGAATTCCATCAAAGATACGGAGGTCGCTGGATCCATTCCACAAGGGTATTTAAATCATTTATATTTTGATATAAACATGTGTTTCTCATTTACTTCTAAAGTTTGAGAAAAATGAATAAAAGTGCACCAGTCATAATAAAGTTTAAAAAATTAAAATGACGGTAAAGAACATATATTCTGGCAGATAGGGCTAGGGGTCCAGTCTTCTAAAAATGCTACGGACCCCACAGATACTTAAAACACCCCTGCAAATGCTTCATCAATATCTGTCATCCAGTTTACTATTGTTGATAGTCTTCTTTTGTAGCATTTGTGAAGTTGACTTTGGCTATATTTTGAACTAATAATTGTTATTATTGTGAGGGGATACCAACTAAAGGACATCTCTTATTTCCACAGAAAAATGTCTCCGAGTATGAACTGAGAACTTCAAACATGGTTTACATTTCAAATTTGCTTTCTGTCTCGGATGATTATATGTCTGCACTGACCCATGATTTTTTAAGCTCCTCAAAATTGGTTGATTTCAGTAATCCTGAGCTTGTTCGCGAGGAGATAAATTCTGCAGTGGAAAAAGAAACCAACTTAAAGATCAAAGATATTATTCCTCCAAGTAAGGGATAAATTTGTTTGTTTGTTTCCGTCTCATCTATTCATAATTACAGTTTCGAATATGATGCCTTATTAAAATATAAAACTTAATATTTCTCATTCTTATTAGATTGACCATTTTATTCTGATCTTTTTTTTCCATTGCTATGGAATAGGCAGGGCCGGCGAGAGCTGCCACGGGCCACGGGAAAGGATTGGTATATGGGCCTCCCTGTTTACTCAGTAATTTATTATGAATGTTTTTTTTGTGTACATAACAAGCAAACTGATTATACAGTATGTCCAAGTCACTATTCAAAACATAGAGTATGATAATCTCTATAAAATGTATGTTCATTAATTATATTTCCTCTGTTATTTAATCATTTGCTTTATTAATATTTTTAGATTTTAGCCCCCCTCTTTCCGGGCCCCAGGGATTTCACCCGGCTTTCCCGCCCTCTCGGCAGCCCTGGGAATAGGTGACATTACTTTTATGGTTTGTACCAATGTAGTACTTCTCAAACCAGCCAAAATTTACAATTTCACGTCCTATTTCTGTGTATTATTCAGACTGAGTGTGGTGCAAGTAAACTAACATAAGATTTTGCAGATGAACAGTATAATTGGATTCCTAACCAGCAAAGTGCTTTCCACCCTTGATTTGTTTTGACAATTATGAGACATTCATGGGATTCAAGTATTAGATGTTACCAGTGGCGGTTCCTCATATGGGCAATATGGGCAGCCGCACAGGGCGGCATTTGTGGAGGGGCGGCATGAGCGCCTGCAAAAAAAATAATAAAAATAAGAATAAATAAATAAAGAAATAAATAAAAATAAAAAATAAAATAAAATAAATAATAAAAGATCAATAAATATATTTTTATTAATAAAAAACCATCTATTGCATTTTCCATAAACCTTCCCATAAAAGACCTAAACAATGCAAAATGCTTCCAGATTAATATTATTGGGAATAAAGGCCCATACTTCTCCTATGAAGCATCTGATGAGCCCTTGATTGATGCTTTGAAGAAGCTGGAGGTGACATTTTTCAATGCAGTGGTTGATGCTGCAACATCAGCCATTCAGGAAAGATTTTCCACGTTGGAAATTGTGGGAGAGAAGTTTGGAGTGCTGACACATTTCCAAAATCTCACATTTGAGGAGCTGACAGAACAATGTGTGAACCTTAGTACTACACTACACTTTAAGGGACAATCTGACTTGGATGGCAGAGAGCTTGCACAGGAGCTGAAGAACTTGCCTGACTTGCCATCAAAGACCATATCCTTGCTTGAACTGCTGACATTTATCCATAAAAGGGAGCTCTCTGAAATATATCCAAATTTGTGGACTGCTCTCAGAATTGGTCTTACTCTTCCAGTCACTGTTGCTGAAGCAGAGAGGAGCTTTTCAAAGCTGAAGCTCATCAAATCCTACCTGAGGTCAACTATGTCACAGGAACGCCTTACCGGTCTGGCCATCATCAGTATAAATCATACAATTGCTGAGCAGATTTCATATGATGATTTAATTCATGACTTTGCATCAAGGAAGGTAAGAAGAGTCAGGCTTTAGATGGCAGTTGTGCTGTGGTGCAATTTATTTTGTTTCTTGTTCAAAGTGTAGCATAATAATTACCCTCTCTTAAGTGTCTTATTCTATTTATGTGATAGAGCATTTGTACAATTTAGAAATTTGATTCTCTAGTTTATTTATGGCAGTTGTGCAATTTAATTTGTATTTTTCCTGTTCATAGTATCATAATTACATTCTCTTAAGTGAGTTATTCTATTTACGTGATGAAGGATTTGTAAAATTCAGAAATTTGAGTCTTTGTTTTGGTTCTGAAGTTCCAACAATTAGTCCAATAAAAAGTTATTTTGTGAAAGAGTTATGTCTGTCCTTTATTTTGGGGGGATTCGAATGTGTGTGTGTTGGCGAACAGGGGGGGGGGGCGCTGAAGGTGAGGTTCGCCCAGGGCGTCATGTAAGCTAGGACCGCCACTGGATGTTACGATGTTTACATTTTAGTGGAGAGATTGAAAAGTTTGTAAAAGAAGGATAGGTCTTTTCGGTTTGAAACACTGTGAAAAAAAAAAAGAAAATAATATTTGTAGGTAGAAAATGTAAATATTTGTTAAGAAAAGTACATTTTGTGATGGAGAAATGTGTAATAGGTTAGGTTGTGTTCTAGGTAGCTTACTTCTCTCAAATAGTTGTTATAATCAACCACCAATAAATTTACACAATAATAATCTATTCTAGTTAAACTATTATACAGTACAGGGTGATCCGTTTGGGTATGGATAAGATAAAATTGATGTGAAATGGAAACAGTAACATTGTATAGTTTAATATTTGGCAAACAATGCCCACAAAGATGGTAGATTGTGACAAACCTAATTAGTCTTCAACATGACCCCCTCTTCCTGACACGAAAGAGGTCATAACGAGAGGCTAATTCTTGCGACCACCTGCATGTGGTTTAGTGATAGACCCCGTTTCTTCAAATGTACGGTATCAGTGCACTATGGAGTCGTATTTAGGAGCTTTTTGAACACCATACACACGGCGAAACTCACACTTTACCGCTGTCACACTCTCAAACTTAGCAAACCATATGACACACTTCAGACGTTGTTGTGCATTCGCCGCCATCTTCGAAACTGGCATATGTCTCATAAGTCTGACAGCAGATGGCGTTCGTACGTCTGGCAGCGGATGGCATAGTCTATTACAAACTCCCACATTTTATGACTACACGTGCAACAGATGAGCGCTCTATCGCTTCTCGGTAGATTCTCACAGCGTTTTTATTTTATCCATACCAAAACGGATCACCCTGTACATTTCTCCATCATAAAATGTACTTTCCTTAACAAATATATACATTTTCTACTTACAAATATTATTTTCTTTTGTTTTTTTCACAGTGCTTCAAACCGAAAAGATCCTAAAGGATTGACAACTCATGAAGGTGTCATTGGTGATTTTAAATTTTTGGTAAAGGCAGCAAAAGGCCCCAAGTGTAACTGCGGCAATTAATTGAATGAACCAATCTTGTGGAAGCTGATTGTGATTGTCGAAACAACAAAATATACTTGCCGCAAATAAAACAAAGATTTTTTGGATTGATTGAACTGGGAGTCAAGATTGCCCTATGCAGTGGCGCTCATACATATTCGTACAGAGAAATATTGTCAGTTATATTCGTCCTTATCTTTTGTACCATGCATAGGATAGATATGAAAAGGTTACCTTTCGTTCGGAAAAATTAACAAATAAAAAAATTAGTTTAACTCAAACATATAATGCAAAACATCAAAGAATTTGAGGAAAATAAAAAAAAAGTTAAAATGCAAACATTTCCTTACATTTACTTACAAAATTGTTTAATACTTCGGGGGTCCACCTTTTGCTTGAATGACTTCGGTGATTCGTTTTGGGTATTTTTCTACGAGGCTTCGACATCTCTCAGTGGATATTTTAGTCCATTCTTCTAAAGAAAATCGTTGCAATTCATTCAAATTCGAAGTGTTTCTCTCGCGAACAGCTTTTTTCAAAACAAACCAATAAGTTCTCGATTAAATTGAGATCTTGGCTTTTACTGGATCACTCGAGTAGCTTCAAATTCTTTTGTTGAAGCCATTTCATGGTGATCATACTGTCATGTTTTGGATCATTACCTTGCTGCAATATCCAATTACGACCCATTCGCAATTTCCGAAGTGAAGGTAATACATTTTTTTCTAAAATTTCCTGATATTTCTTCAAAGCTTTCCTGGACCAGAAACGCGAAAGCATCCCTAAAGAAGTAAACTGCACCACCATGTTTAACAGTTGGAAGGATGTTTTTTCTCGAATGCAGTATTTGATTTTCGCCAAACATACCGTTGATCGTTGTTACCGAATAATTCAGTTTCATTCTCGTTTGTCCAGAGAACTTTCTTCCAAAATGCAAATCCATCATTTTGATAATCTTTAATGTACTTTAAACGAACTTCTTTTTGCGCTTTTCGAAGCGGAGGTTTTCTTCGTCCAACTCTTCCATGCAGACCATTCTTTCTCAATGTACGACGTACAGTAGAAGGATGGCCATCGATCCTAGACAGTCTTCATGTTTGGTAAATATCACATACAGTCACTCGTGGATTCGCAGCAGCCATTCTTTCAATTTGTCTAGCTGTACGTTTTGAAATCTTGCAAGGTCGTCCACACCTTGGTAGAGTTTTGATTGTTCCATAACCTTTCCATTTCTTTATAACTGCAGCAACCGTTGTAAATGGAATTCGAAGTTCTCCTCCTATCCTCCTATAACTCTTTCCAAGACCTCAAGTGTTAATGCAGTAATGAATTGAATGAACCAGTCTAATGGAAGTGGTAAATGTGCAGTTGCAATTCGCGAGACAACTGTTGTCCCAACCACGCACCTTGTCTGCGAGTTAAGTATGTTAGCATAGAGTCTCGGTGAGTAGTGCTTTTTTCATGATGATCAATTACAATAGTATTTCGCCAGTCACTGAACCCTTCTCTTATAACAAAATGGAGACATTTTTAGGAGCAAACAGTTTACAAACATAACAGTAACTGATCCTGTTGATGGTGAATACAATAACCACTCTCTCTTGTATTTCTCACCATTGGCTTTTGTCCCAACGAAAAGTTTTTGTAAACAGTATCTTGCTGGTTTGCCACTACTGAATGCCGTAAGACTTGTCAATGGCCCATTGTGGTGTTGACAGTCACTGGGTCCACAAGCAATCCAATAAGCCACATCATCAGCAGAGAAATCAAGCCACAACCCTGGATCTTTTGCTATATTTACTTCATCTTCTGCAGACTGATTCATTTCACCCAATCACCATGGTCCACTAAACTTTCATTTTCAGCAATTATTTCAACCCCAGAATGTCTTGTAAAGCAACTTGAATCAACATTTGCAGTAGAGGTATCAAGAGAATTTACAGGCAAAGTGAGATCAGTAGTGAGACATGTGGTAGATGAACCTGCTTGTGACACCTCGGTGATTCCAACGTCATCATATTTTTGATTTTGAAGTGATCAAAGTGGTATTTGTGTCCACTTCTGATGACGGAGATTGGTTTTGATTCAGAATCGGTATATCATGTTGACGTTGTGGTCGTGGAACTTGTGTGAAGAAATCAGTCAGCTTTGCAGTCTTGGACTCTAAATCCAAAGTCTTCTCTTGTTTCTCTTTTGATAGTTTTCGCTTTTGTGCACCACTTAACTGAACACGTTTCATCTTGGTTCTTGGGGTCTGTAAAATACAGAAATAAAAAGAATATTTTATTTGTATATTATGTGGCAATCAACACAGTTACACATATCACAATCTTGGCTTTGTTCTTTATTCTCAGAAAGACAAAATGGGAACCGTACACAACCAAAGTGGCAATTTAAATATAAGTGGCAATTAAATATAACTCAACCGAAATATCAACTCGAAATGTTGAATACAAATCAAATCGAAAGAAGGAACCAAAAGAAGGAACCGAAGAAGGAACCGAAACCTATAAAATAAAAATACTTAACATTAGAATTAATAATACGCAATCTATAAAAATATCAATATTAACATTTCACTATTAACGAGCCACATTTTATATTTACATTTATTTATTTATTTAAACACAATATTTAATTATAGGAAATATGAACATTTGCTTAGGGCCTAAATTGTCCTAACTACGTTTTGATGCTATATATACATTACAATTATTCACTCTGGTTATTACAATCTAAATTCTTTTATACTGTTATGACAATAGATAAATAAATTATAAAATAAAGATACGTGTATGATAAAATATTGTTATATATACAAATAAAGTACACTTCATAGACTTACCCTAGAAGAAAGAGAGAGCAACAGATAAACTTCTTCAACGCTAATTAACTTAGGTCAGTATATCTTATTATTATAATGGCCGTGATAAACATCACTTGATACAACAGCATATAGAGAGTTTATAGTTTCTTTTATTTTAATATTAATTTATATTACAATTCTATAAACCTAAATCTTTCTGTAAAACAATACCAAATGATTATGTAAAATATATTTAATATTATATGCACAAATCACACGTTCAGAATAACTTCCTATAGCACAACGAAAATATTTAATCTATATGTATTTTTAATATGGCGCTCAAAGATTTGATATAACAAAATAATAACGCAAAGCGTAAAGTGTGTGATTACAACGAAATATATTTTCTCTCAAAAGGGTTGTTGTTCACTACAAATTCAACAATGAAAAAAAAAAATACTATATATGAATATATTAATTCAGTTTTCAACAGCTTATAGGCTATATCCGCGATTATAATAGTATAATAAATCCATGGTAAATCCGACAATGGAAATTTCTGTGGTGCCCCCCTTCCCTTGATGCCCTAAGCACGGGCTTATTTTGCTTAATGGTTAATCCGGCCCTGAAAAAAGCCCAATGTATTATATGCCTATCAAAATATTCAATAGGTCAGGAAGTCTAGCTTAATACTTATGACTTATCATATTCAGATTTATAAGAAAAAAACTCTTTAAGCCTAGCCTAGCCCTAAGCTCAACAATCCATAAAACAAATTTGAACTTTAAATAGAATGCAAATATGTTTTGCAAATGTGAAACTAAAACATCCTCACCCACTTCAATTTATTCCATTTATTTTCTTACAAACATTTCCAATAAACTAGCAAATAAAATAATTTATACCGCACACTTAAAACACTAACCTGCAACAATCTGCATTGACCTGGTGAGTGCCGAGTGGTGAATACAGATTACAGAAATGAGAAATATTTTCAACTTGGGTTACTAATTAATATTTTGTTCTAATTATCGGTTGTCTTTCAGCGACGCAGCGTATGAAAAATAAGTTGTCGTACACATTTGTGGGGGCACTCCGCTTATTGCAGTAGAGCTCACAGAATTATCTATTGCGGCTACATAGAAATCAATGAGCCTACACTGTTATTAACTTATTAAGCCTTAACGATGCAATGATAATGGTTACCTACTCTGTCAAGGAACAAAACGCAAAAAAATACCTATGTAATTATAATAAATTTCTTAAAGGATTTATTATTTATGATTTTGAAATAGACATAAAAATAGAAATAAAGGACATATGCCGTCCTTTGACGCTTCAATAAAGGACAAGGACAAGAGATCGAAATAAAGGACTGTCCTTTGAAATAAAGGACGTCTGGCAACCCTAGGTCACCGTAAAATTCTCTCTAGGAGGCCAAGTTTTCCTCTTCCAGTGCTGGTCACGTGCTCGACTATCCCATTCGCAGATGAAACATGGCATCTTAGTGTATCCTGATTGCTGCCCAAGTAACATGCAAAGGACTTTGAGATCCCCACACAATATCCATCTGTGATTTTGATACTGAATTTTTTCCAGAAGCAGTTTCATGTTATCAAAGGTCTCTTTTAAATGAGTAGAATGGGCCACTGGGATTGATGCATATTTGTTACCGTTGTGCAGTAACACTCCTTTTAGACTGGTTTTAGAGGAATCTATAAACAACCTCCAGTCACTGGTTTGGTATTCGATGCCTAGCTTGCACACTAATCCTGTGATGTCCTTGCAAAATACCAAGGGACCATCTTCTTCGATAAAAGGCACAAAGTCTTTCTCACGATTTCTGTACCAAGCGAAGTATGTGTCGGATGCCAATAAATTGTTCTCCTGCAATCTAGACCCCAAAAGTTCTGCAGAGTCCTTAGGCAGATTCAAATCCCTGACTAAGTCATTTAGTTCGGCTTGGGTTAATGGTTTAGGAGGATCTCGGTCAGCTGTTGGCTGTTCATAAACATCATCATTGTCTGGATTTGGAGCTGAATCAGAATCTGAATTGTATTGATCCAGACCCTCGGGTGGGCGGGGAATAGGAACTTCTGGACCATGGAATACCGGCCTTATTGCAGATGGAAGACTTGGGTATTGAAGGCTCTCTTTATTCTTTGCATTATAACCTTTAACATTGCAAGAACAGAAGTAGCAGTCGTCGGTATGGTTTCTAGGCTCGCGCCATACCATAGGGATCCCAAATGGCAAACTTTTCTTTTTACCTTTGCTCCAATTCCTTAGTGCCGCAACACACGTAAGACAAACCTTGTGTGGAGCCCAACTTTTGTCTTGATCTCCTAATTTAATTCCAAAATAAGCATGATAAGCTCTCTTAATGAAGGTCGTTACATTTGTCCTTTGTTTTACAACAACATACCGACCACAAATATAACAAAATATGTCTGGACTATGGGTACATCCTCTAGAAGCCATTATTAAAATTTTAAAGACGTAATGTTAGAATTATCTATCTGAAAAATATGGAAAAACGAAATTAATTAAAGATAAAAAAGGTAAAAAATTACAAAACGCCCCAAAATTGTTTTGCTAATAACTTTAAAACTGTGGGTGATAGAAAAAAACTGGTAGCATTTTTTAATTCAGCGCAGCGAACTGCTTCAGAATCACAACTCAAAATAAAGAAATCGATTTTCATGCAGACCGGTGTTGTTTTAATTCTTACAAAAGTAAGGAGTAATAGCAAATTTGGTGGCGAGATAGCAGTCCGCCAAACCGAAAAAATCCCTGTAACGGTTTTCAGCGAAAAAAAATTTTCTTCTTCTGACGTCATTATAATGGCGCAACAAAATAATTTAGGAAAATTTCACAAACTTTGATTAATATTTATGGATCTTATTTGTCGTTTGCGCTCATATTGTGTTTAATAACATTTCGTTAGAAACATATGAAGAATCTTATAGTAACTTTGTCGTTTAAAACAGTTTGGAGTTATTCTAAACATTTACCACGAAAAGCCCAAACATAATGAAGTTTTCCATTCTGCCATATATTTATTTATTTAAAAAATAGCAGTGTGTTATTTAAGGCGAGTGTATACCTCAGAACAAAAGTTTGAGAAGTACTGGGTTAGTGACATGAAAACAAAAGCAACTTTATTCCTTCAATATAATTTGAAATAAGGACACATAAAATAAATATTTTACATCTTAGGTGACATTTTTAGTAAATCATGTTTAGTTTGTCACAGTTATTATCTCCCATTATAGTTGTATGCGTATATTCTTATTTTCATTATTATTATTATTGATATTACAAATTGAACTTTTATATCTCCAGATTTACTTGACGACAGCACTTGCATGGTCCTGGTGAACGCAATTTACTTCAGGGGTTTTTGGGTGCATCAGTTCAGCCCCCTTGCCACGCGGCGGAGTCCTTTTTGGGTGACTGCAGACGTGTCCGTAGACGTTCCTATGATGTCCATCGAAAGGGATTTCAGACTAGAAAGAAGAAATGAATTAGACGCCACTCTTTTTGCTTTGGATTACAAGGTATGCATAAAGGGTCAATGCTGATTGCTGTATGTTCGCTTCATTTCATATTTGTAATCCGTTTATGGCTTGCCTTTAATTTCGAAGCTTACCTCATTATGATACGATGGACGGCAGATAATTACTGTTTAACTTTTCATGTTGATTTATGTGATAAATTCGTTAGGGTATTAGCAAGAGTTGAATAGATTTTGATATATTAAAATTCCCAGCGTATTTTGCACTTAAAACGAAGAAATGTAACTGTGTGGAGTGAACGTTTTGATTAGTGTAGTTAACCACAAATTATGGAGTGAGAGCTGCCGTTTGAATTTGTATTTGGTGTCTGTTTTACGATCATTCGGGGTAAAACTTATTTGAATCCAGTTTCTTGGGTGTCCATTGCAGTGATTAGGGGATTCTACTGTTGAATAAATTGGCTTTAGGTTTTAGTCACTTGAATAAATGCTGTTTAGAGTGATAGTGAATATTCGTTAAGCTGTAGGTCCCCTCCGTCATATGACCTTAGATGTTGCGATGGAGGTCCAACAACCCCAGTCATTA
>JAJOZX010007536.1:35000-223154 GCA_023014485.1 Bathynomus jamesi
TTATTTGATATAAGGGTTTTCAGTAAAATGCAGTCAAATGGTTTAGGCACATACTCGAACAAAATATATCTTAACATATAAGATATTTTTACATCAATCAGTGAGGTTGTGCAAAGATTACCGTTAAAATCAAATAGAGCAGTTCTTCTCGATTGCTACCCTATACCCAGGCCTGATGAATTATTCAGCTCTAGCCGGGGTATTTTCCAGAGAACGATGGACCAAGTTCTAGGTCACATTCCTGGCGTATTTTATTTTCTAGATGATGTCCTGACCGTAGGTTCATCTAATGAAGAACACCTAACTAGATTAACAGTAGTTTTAAAAAGTCTCCGGGATGTTGGACTTAAGTTAAAAAAGAAGTGTTCTTGGGTCACACATGAAGTTCCATATTTGGGGTTTCATATAGATGCTTCAGGCACTCATTCAACCGACAGCGGATTAATTAGAAGCGATAAAAAATGCACCTCCACCTCAAAGTATCACACAGTTACAAGCTTATTTGGTTCTCCTGAACTCTTATAGGAAAATTTTGCCTAATGCAGCGACTTTCCTGGAACCCCTAAATAAGTTATTATGATCTGGGGAACAGTGGGAAAGGCACAAAAGGAATCGTTTGAGACTTCGAAGAACGTACTACTAAAGTCTACTCTCCTAGTGAATTATGATCCTAAACTTCCTCTTGTCTTATGGAAATGGTGCAGTGCTATCTCACCACATTGACGGTGTAGATCAGTGGTGCACAAACTTTTTTGATGTGAGGGCCAAGCGAAGAAAATAGTTAAATGTATTAGCCTACTTACTTTCCATCTAAGTCATAAACTGGGTCACTTTTATATTCTAACTTTTTCATTGAATTGAAAAGACCCGTGGGGCCACTGAAAAGACCCGTGGGGGACACATTTGGCCCGCGGGCCAGGGTTTGTGCATCACTGGTGTAGATAGTGTTCTAGAAGCGAAACAGATAGGCCTAAATGATACTGAAAGGTGCTATTCACAGCTTCAACGTGAAGCCATAGCTTCAGTATTTGCAGCAAAGAAATTTCATTTCTGCCTTTGAGGTGATGAATTTCAATTAATCACTGACCATAAACCTCTTTTAGGTTATTTTTACCTGCTAAAAATATCCCAGTTATGGTCTCAGGTAGGATTAAAGACTGGACATTGATCCTACAGGCCTATAAATTTCACTAAGTACATTTAGTACATCGGTCGGGCAAACATCTAGGTACAGCTGATGTTCAAAATAGATTGCCCTTGGAAAATCCAAATGAATGCGTACCTGTACCTCCAGAATGGGTTCACTTGGTGAAATTTTTGTACTCGACTTCGGTGACTGCGGCGCAGATAGAGCGGTGGACCAAATCAGACCCTATACTCTTTAGAGTCATCTATTATTTTCGGTTGGTTGGCCTACTAACGTTGAGAGTGAAGTACAGCCTTTCCATCAGCGTCAGACTCTCGATTCAAAATGGCTGTCACCTATGGGGCCATACAGTAATAATTCCTTATGATGTTAGGTCGAGTTTAGTGAAGGAACTTCAATCTGAACACATGGGGCAACTAAAATGAAGAGTTGGCTAGAGTTTATTTCTGGTGTCCTGATTTAGATGGAGAGTTGGAATCGTTGGTTCGTTTCTGTCAAAACTGTCTAGAGAACAGAGACTTTCCTTAGAAAAGCCCTTCATCCTTGGGAATGGCTTACTATACCCTGATATAGGTTTCTGTTTCCAACTTGTTACGTCCAAATGAAACGTTGCAGCAACGAGTTTTACGCCAACAAGAGAAACAGAAATTTTATCACGATACTTAAACGAGAGTTATAGAGTCGCAACCTAAGGATCCGGATTTGGTTCGCAACTATGGGTCTGGACCAAAATGGGTTCCTGCTGCGGTTCAAGATAAAATAGGTTCTCTTTCCTTCATTTCCTTCAAGTGACAATTAGAAGATTGTCGTTGTATTAAAAGCCATCAGAACCACATATGGGAACGTGAATCGCATGATGACCAGAGCCGTTCTGAGGAGAGGCATAAACGTCCCCGAAAATGGTTCAAATAGTCAGCTTATGCAGGTCGCTCCTATTCTTACTACATCACCCCCACTCCGCAGATCGACTCGGGTCTCTCACTCCATCGACATACTTGTCTTGTAGGGGGGAGTGAGGTGATATATATATATACCGGGTGTCCGAGAATTATCTGTACAATTTTTAGCTGTTATTAAAAGTCAACCATGAAGTGTAGAAATTCCAGTGTTGTCCCATTTCACAGAGAAACTCATTAAGTTTTTTCTGATAACAAGTTTTGACAAGTTTTTTCTTTTTTGTACGCGGGTGACAGACATTGATGATTTAAAAGCAAAAATCACAGCTGCTATTGAGCGAATTGATGTGGATATGCTGCAGCGTACATGGCAACATTTGGATTATCGATTGGATGTTTTGCGAATCACTGATGGTGCACATATCGAATGTTTGTAACAACGTTACTTTAATAAAAGAAACTTTTGAAAATACAGATTCTAAATAATCTTGTTTAAGAATTTAAGTGTGTTATCAAGAATTTTATTAAAAGATGAAATTGTACAGATAATTTTCGGAACACTGGAATTTCTAAAAAACTTGTCAAAACTTGGTATCAGAAAAAACGAGATTCTCTGTAAAATGGGACAACACTGGAATTTCTACACTTCATGGTTGACTTTTAATAACAGCCAAAACTTGTACAGATAATTCTCGGACACCCTGTATATGTAAAAATCACCGAGTGAAAAAGTACACTGAATGCTAAAGTGGCAACACTGACGAAATAAACATCACAAGCGTCCTGTCGTTTACATGGCGTTGGCAAAACAGCAATGCATTTTTCTATCCCATCTAATCCGTGACCTATGATTCTAATGTGCCTAAATTAAGATGACTTGGTGGTGGCCCAGTCTTCACTAAATTAAGATGACGAGGTGTTGCCTAAAATGGGCATCGAATATAGACTGTAGCAACGAATGATGATCATCATATGGAAGTGTTAAATTTGAACCGTTTGGAATTGTAAATAACCATATATAAACTATAGATATTAATTAATAAGAAAATTACTAATTATTTTGAAGTCGAAGAAGAAGAGGGTGTATGAAGAGAAGAAAAGAAGTGTGAAGAGACTGGTAGGGCAGAAGAAACGGAGTAATTAATGAGTTTGGAAGGAGGATGAATGAGAATTATGTAGAGAATAGGAAGCGGTTTTGTAAGGAAGTGGGGAAGTGTAGAAATGAAACAGAGAAAGTTTGAGAGTAAGGGATGAAAATGGAAGAATGCTCACATTCACGTAGATGTGGATCTACGGAATAGATGGAAGGAATACTTCGATGGTTTAATGGGTGGAACAGATGAGAAGAGTGCAAATATAAATATGATGAATTTTGGTGGTGTGAAGAGGACATGTGACAGAATGCCAGAGAATATTACCATGGTTGAAGTAAAAGCAGCGGTTCGCAAACTGAAAAATGGTAAAGCGACGGGTGTGTATGGAATATATGGGAAAATGATTAAGTATGCGAATTTTAAAGGGTTAGAATGGTTGTGGTACGTGGGTTAGTCTATGACTCTATGTTCTTGTTTCCTTTATTACCCTAAAACCATGAGTTTACTTTTATATGTAGATAAAATGTAGCAAAATTCAGTAACTTTCACGAGCAGCAAAGAAACACGTCCTTCCTCGGCAACAGCACAAGAAACTCCATATGTGGGAGGGAGAGCTTGTACGACATTTGTGTGTGGGAGAAAACTCGCATGAAATTTGTTCTCAAGGACAAATTTAATAGGAAATTCGCAAGTCCTACGCGCGTTTTATTCCCACCCAATTCTCATTATAGTGATACGGTATGTTTGGATTTGTTAAAGAATGTATTCATTTGAATGATGTATTAAAGATATACAATTGTCATTTCAGTTGTTGCCATAGGAGGAAGGCCTCGCCTCCTCAATTCGTTGCTGATCATCCATTCTTCTTCTTCATCAGAGACAGACTCACCAATGTTATTCTTTTCGTTGGAAGGTTCCTCAAACCTTGAAAGATTCACTCACTCATCATTCATCAAGTCATTTTAAGAAATTATTTGAAGGTGACTTGGAACTTTCGACTGGTATGAACTTTTAAGTGGCCTTTAATTTTCCTCTTAATTTTCATTCCATAACGTTTTCTTTGATTCAAAAGTTATTATATCTTATGCTTTGTTATATCGCATCTGCTCTTAATTAACGCAAACTTTGACATTTTAAAGGTTTAATTCATCTACTCACGAATTTATTGGATCAAATGTAGAATTCGGACCCCAGCCTTCTTTAGTTAGCTTTATAAGGCTAACTAACGAAAATATCATGACCTAACCTAACCAATCGTCAAGGGCGTACAGTTAACCTAACGATTGGTTAGGTTAGGTCGTGATATTTTCGTTAGTTAGCCTTATAAAGCTAACTAAAGAAGGCTGGGGTCCGAATTCTACATTTGATCCAATTTATTAAATAACGTAAGTGGTGAGTTGGTGAGAAGTTTGTGTACACAATTTATCATACAGCTCTGTAAGGATATAAATTTGACGTAAGTATTTGTGCCTTTTGTACTTGCATTACGAATATTAACATAATACGTACGTGTCTTATACACTGAAACTGTAAAAAATTACTTAAAGTTATTTTAATATTAATCTCCGATCTTTTCAGTTTGGAATACCGCGGATTTTCGAACTGAAAATTTGTATACTAATAAATTTTTCATTCTAATAACGAAAATGACATTATTTTGCTGGAGAAATATGCGCAACATACAAAAAAAATTTGCATTTATATGCGCACTACTTTGCATGGCGCATGGCATGACCGTTATCTAGTTTACTGGGAATATGTCACACAACGACAGTAGATTTTCACAATTATGTACGAGAAGTAAGATTGATCTATTCTGTTTCCTTTTTCCTTCATGGTCATTTTTATAATAAATATTATTCACGTGTTACTTTCGTGAAATAATTTTCATATATATCGAAACCTACGGTAAAATTATTGAATGCTCGGTTAGGTTAATTGAATGCCTGGTTAGGTCAACTGTACGCCCTTGACGATTGGTTAGGTTAAGTCGTGATGTTTTCGTTAAAACTAACGAAAATATCACGACTTAACCTAACCAATCGTCAAGGGCGTACAATTAACCTAAACCGGCATTCCGCACACACCTGTAATTAATCTATTTATTTCTCATTTAGGTTAGGTTAGGTAAGGTATATATATAATAGTTAGATCAATCTTAACCTCTCGTAAATAATTGTGAAAATCTACTGTCGTTGTGTGACATTCTCAGTAAGCTTCACTGAGCGGCAGAAAAATCGGCCCACTTGGAATATCGCGAAAAGCAAAAAAGTGGGCAAGCTTGTGTTTATAAAAGTTTTAAAATTCGAAAATATAGTCTGTGAGGCAACCAAATAACGAGACAAAACAATGTCAGCTCCGAACACACTAGCTGTAACAAATTTTCGACTTCTTTTAAGAATTTGACAGTGACATTCAATTGCTCTTAGACACTGCTAGTGCCACCTTTTTCTTCCACTAGTCGAAGTAGGCATTTGCGTTTAGAAACAGACTTCTAATTGTTTTGGGTCTCAGAATTGGACATTTACAATGGATTTGAGTGCCATGAACGTCGCAAGAGTCTTCGCCTTAATTGAAGATGGTCAGAGCCAGGCAGCGTTACGTCGCCGATGCCCTAGGAATTCCAACAACAACGGTTCGACGTGTCTACCAACGTATGTGGAGACAGGAGAGTACATCCGAAGACCAGGATCTGGAAGATCGCGCTGCACATCTGCCCATGACGATCGTTTCATCGTCTTGACTGTTTTGCGAGATCGTCGCTTGACTGCCACAAACGTCCGCAATGAGCTGGAAAAGTCTCGAGACGTCAGTATATCGGAGCGAACCGTTAGAAGGAGACTTATAGAAAGTGGCTTACATGCTGGACGTCCAGCAATGGGCCCGGAATTGCTCCCACACCACCGCAATGCTCGTCTTGCTTTCGCTCGTGAGCATGTCAATTGGACTATGGTCCAATGGAGACGAGTATTGTTCACGGACGAATCAAGATTTAATCTTCGAACATCTGATGGACGGGAAAGAGTGTGAAGAAGAACAGGAGAAAGATTCGCCCCGTGCACTTTCACGGAGAGGTTGCTTTTGGAGGAGGCTCAGCAAGACGAGCATTGGCGGTGGTGTGGGAACAATTCGGGTCCATTGCTGGACGTGTAGCATGTAAGCCACTTTCTATAAGTCTCCTTCTAACGGTTCGAACGGTTCGCTCCGATACACTGACGTCTCGAGACCTTTCCAGCTCATTGCGGACGTCTGTGGCAGTCAAGCGACGATCTCGCAAAACAGTCAAGACGATGAAACGATCGTCACGAGAAGATGTGCAGCGCGATCTTCCAGATCCTGGTCTTCGGGTGTACTCTCCTGTCTTCACATAACGTTGGTAGACGCGTCGAACCGTTGTTCTTGGAATTCCTAGCGCATCGGCGAAGTAACGCTGGCTCCGACCATCTTTAATTAGGGCGACGACTCTTGCGACGTTCACGGCACTCAAATCCATTGTAAATGTCCAATTCTGAGACCCAAAACAATTAGAAGTCTATCTGTTACTAAACGCAAATGCATACTTCGACTAGTGGAAGAAAAAAGTGGCACTAGCAGTCTAAGAGCAACTGAATGTCACACTGTCGAATTCTTAAAAGAAGTCGAAAATTCGTTACAGCTAATGTGTTCGCAGCTAACATTGTTTTGTCTCGTTATTTGGTTGCCTCATAGACATATTTTCGAATTTTAAAAATTTTATAAACAGAAGCTTGCCCACTTTTTTTGCTTTTTGCGATATTCCAAGTGGACCGATTTTTCTGCTGCTCAGTGTAGATAATGGTCATGCGCCATGCAAACTAGTGTGCATATAAATGCAATTTTTGAATCACCTGAAGATCAGGGCCCCCAGCCTTCTTTAGTTAGGTTATAAGGCTAACTAATGAAAATATCACGACCTAACCTAACCAATCGTCAAGGGCGTACAGTTTACCTAACGATTGGTTAGGTTAGGTCAGGTCGTGATATTTTCGTTAGTTAGCCTTATAACCTAACTAAAGAAGGCTTGGGGCCCTGATCTTCAGGTGATCCCAATTTTTTTGTATGTTGCGCATATTTCTCCGGGAAAATAATGTCATTTTCGTTATTAGAATTTAAAAATTTATTACTATACAAATTTTCAGTTCGAAAATCCTCGGTACGCCAAACTGAAAAGATCCTTAATCTCTACATCAATTTTAATTCCAAGTATAAATGTTACACTTTCCTGTTTTTTTAATCTCAGAAAAGCTTTTTAAAAAATGTTGATCGTATTAAGAATTATGTCCGAGTAATTTAGTTACAATCTGTCTAGTTTTGTCTTTAATTTTTCTTAATGTTTGTAAACGTCTTTTCGCTGATAATGACAATATAATAAAAGTATTTACGCGAAATGATTGTCTTTCATCCCTTTGCCGACCGGTATATATTTCTTTGAACTAAAAAGTGTCAGTGTTATTGCTATTTAAAATTAGATATGTTAGTAACTAAGCCACTTAAATGACCCAATTTAGGTTCCTTTTTCGACAACTAAACGATACCTATATAATGAAAATGAAAAAGAAGAACTTTATTGGCAGACCATTAGTAGATATGACAAATATTAATAATAAGAACTGATAATAGAGTACAATGACAGTTGAAATACTAAGGATAGAAATACAATTAATGCGAGATAGTACAGTAATATCGAAGACAGACACGTAGACAGACGGACAGACACGTAGACATAAACATATAGAGGTATTTGTAGAACCTGTTGCATCACTGTATTTCTGTTAGAACAAATGTGTCCTTTGGCCCTCAAAGGGTTAACAGTGCCCCTAAAATCAGTTATAATAAAAGAAAGTAGGTATCTTACGCTATCTTAAATCTGACTTGATGCTGAAACACAGATTAGTAACTAGTTGCGTTGCAGCACTGGACAAGAGAGACACTTCCGTGGTACTGTAAACACTGTGTTACTGTAAAGTACTATTACTGTGTTTGAATAATTTGCTAAGTTTGTCACATTGAATGTTTATTTGTAAGAGGTATTTTTGAATCAAGTTCATTCATTTCTCTCACTGCTGTTGTTATTTGTGAAATATTCTCGAAATTATAAGTTATTAAATTGTTATATTTTTGCGAACTGTTAATTGAATTGTTTATGACGTCATTCGTTCACAATAAAAAAAAATTGTTAAAATTTTGAACCAAAATAGTTTGTATTTCCTTCAATCGTTTATTTTTAAATGTAATAATTATAAAATGAAATTTTAGCTCGTAATTATTAATTGATTAATAATAATTGGAATAGTTATAGCGGCTAAGACAATAAAAGAATGCAGCCTCACAACTTAAACTATTGGTTCAAATGAGATGAAATAAAACCGCCCTCAGTCGGAGTATTGCATACACTTCCATCTTGAAGAAATGTGTCCAATGAATCTACGTTGTGCAAAAACAAGGCTACAGAAGCAAAGTGCCGGGGTACGTGTAACCCTTTCTTGAAAAATAAAAATATATATATATACAGTGTGTCCGTAAAGTCATGGTGGGATTTTAAATAGCTATATTATTGCAACGAAACATGATAATGAGATGAAACAATGCCAAATTTAAGAACAACTCTCAAAGTTGTATCTTGTAGTTAGTCTAGGCTAAGCTTAACCTTTATCTCGTAGTTAGTCTAGGCTGTCCACATGCCTATGTTGAACATGAGCGTAATAGCCCGAAAGTTAATGTGTGGTGGGCTCTAGCACGAGATCGAGTGATTGGCATTTTCTCGCGAGACAGGAACCCACTGTGACGTCACACAAACTACCTCGTGCGATAATTGGAACATTTTGCAGTACCCCAATTTATTGACAATAATGTCATCTTTCAGCAAGATGGTGCTCCTCCGCACTATGCCACACGTTGTTCGAGAATTCTTAATGAAAAATTTCCACAGAGATGGATAGGAAGAGGAGGATGGAAGCCATGGCCTCCACGCTCTCCGGACACTGACACCTTTGGACTTTTATTTGTGGGGTTACGTCAAGCAAAGCGTGTACAGTGTACCCATAGGGATATTCGTCACTTGCACGAGCGAATCACGGAAGCTATCGCATCCGTCACTTGGGCGTGTGTGGCTGGAATTGAATCACCGCCTAGTGTCTGCAGGGCTACCAGAGGAGCCCATATCGAACTACGTTAAATAAAGTTATTCTTTTAGAGTTGTTCTTCAATTTGCCTTTTTTCATCTCATTATCATGTTTCGTTGCAATAATATAGCTATTTAAAATCCCACACATGAATTTACGGACAAACTGTATATATAATATAATATATATATATATATATATATATATATTATATTTTATTATTATGATAATTGCTATAAAAAATTGATTTACACGGCAGCACATAAGAAGTTTTCGACACGGGGACGAAACCACATATGTGCTGCACGTTTTGCTTCAGCCTTTGTACGAAATCGATGTACGGTTATTATATTTTTTATTATCCATTTTACTGAAGGGTTAACTACACCATTTTCTGATGAAAGTCGGAGATAAAATTTCGCTTGAACGAGAAAATTTTTGATTTCCTGAATGGTGTGGTGGTAAGATACTGTACTCGGGACGTGGCCCTTCGAGGGGGGGATACAGTGTTGAACAAAATGCGCACGACAAAGCTGCGCGCAGTGCTATGGGGCTCCGGGGAAATGCTCCCCCCCCCACGAATTTTTTTTAATCTTATTGTCCGAAAGAGTTGTTTTTAATTATTTTTCTAAATATTTATTCACTCCCGTCCAACAATAGTGTTTTGCTAACCCGTAAATGATTATCACAACAATGTGAAGTAGCAGAAATGAGTAGGTCAGCTGGGTGAAGGTGATCTGAGGAGCTACTATAATGATGATAACAATACCGCTGTTTATTAAGCTTCTAGGACAAAACCCCCCGTGGACAAAATCCCCTGTGGACAAAATCCCCTCGCGGACAAAATCCCCCCGACACAACCCCCCCGGACCACAATCCCCCCGGACAAAATCCCCCTAAGGCTTTATTAAAAAAATAAGAATACGACTGACTTTATTAAAGTTTTAACAAAAATATCACGACTTAACCTAACCAATCGTCAAGGGCGTACAATTACCTAACCGGGCAAACAAATAAGAATACGACTGACTTTATTGAAGAAGAAAAATTAAAAACACAAAGTCAAACAAAATTCAAAATTTAAAAAGACAAATTAAAAGCAATTCCTTAAGAAAATCAAAAATAGACCTGTTGTTATAGTCTTGTACAATTTTCAAATGCGAGAAGAAGAAGACTTATACTTCTTCCTTTGCGGTTCTGTCGGCAAGCCAGCGATAATTTGAGAAATAAATGCCTGTTGGTAGCTTATTTCTTGCCCTAAAACTTTTAAAAATTCCATATGTTTGGATGCGAGCATCCTGTTAGAGATGCAAAGCGTCTATGCCAGCCTTCGACAGAGTTATTTGTACGTGGAAGTTCTGTAATTGTTCTTGAGTACATATTCCAAATAGAAATGCTAAAAGTGGGTTCTCTTCGTCCTCGTCGGCATGGCCTTCCAATATAATTATCTTCAAAATAATCGAGAATTGGCAAACCTTCCACTGGTATAAAATCGTATAATTGTTCAAAAGCATCAACAACTTTTTCTGGAGGCACAAAAGCTAGAGCAGGTATCATTCGAATTTTTAAGGCAAAATCATTGTCATCTTGATATTTTTTCTGTAATCCGTGTTTCTGTAATCCGTTTCTGTAAGCCTCTTTTCTTATTCTTATTCTTATTCTTATTGTGTTTTTAATTTTTATTCTTTAATAAAGTCAGTCGTATTCTTCTTTTTTTAATAAAGCCTTAGGGGGATTTTGTCCGCGGGGGATTGTGTCCGGGGGGGTTGTGTCCGGGGGGATTTTGTCCATGGGGGATTTTGTCCGCGAGGGGATTTTGTCCACGGGTGGGATTTTGTCCTGATACCGTTTATTAACAGGAGACAGATCCCCCAACCTGAAAGGAAAGGTACAGTATCCATCAAGGTAAACAACGATAAAACTTACTAAACACTAAATTTAAAAAAAAGCAAAAAAAAGGACGACAGTAATAAAGAAATAATAATACACGTCAGAAAACGAGGAATAATAAAAATTCGTAATAAGAGATTCATAAAAATAAAAAGTACATTTAATGGGATGGTTAATGAGGGAGTTAAGTGGAGCTATAGACAAACACTTTCATACCAAGACGTTCACAGTCTTGAACTTATGAGCAGTAGCGGATCTAGGATTTTTGAAGGTGGTGGGTGGCAGACCTTTACATATGTAAAAATTGCGCCAAAATAATATTTAATTATATACCAGGTGAGTCAAAAGTTTGGAAACGTAGGAAGGATAGGAAACTTTTAGTGCAAAAAGACACGTGTACGCGAGTAATGTTATAAGATGTGCTCTATATGTTCTCTATATGTCTGGAAATGAAAGGAGAACATATGGAGCACATCTTATAACATTACTCGTAACGCGTGTCTTTTTGCAATAAAAGTTTCCTATCCTTCTTATGTTTCTGGACTTTTGACTCACCCTGTATAAATATAATTACATACACTGGAATTAAAAATACATATGTTAACCCTTTAAGCACCAGCAGGCAAATTTTTAGCGTTTACTAAAATGTAGTTAAAGACCAGGTTTCTGGTAGTAAATATTGGAACTAATTTGATTGACGTTATCTAATCCATCCGTTCAAAGTATTACCTGAATCAGTCATTGAGAGAGAGGAAGATCGTGAATGGGAATACTACGCAAAGGATTCACAAGCACATTAACCTTGCGTCTACAAATGCTTACAACCATTAATAAATGAATATGTAAAGCTGGAAAGCGTAATTTAATTGAATATAGGAAGGGAAATATTATTTTTATACACAATTTCTAAAAATAAAATTGAAAGGTAAGTTGCCACCTATTTACAAGGATAGGGTTGGTAGTTTTATAATTTAAAAAAGTATGTGCTTTAGAAATTAAAAAATTTATTATGAAAAATAAAGCATTTGGAAGGGGCGCCAAGAGTGACAAAAAGGGGAGCCAAATTGACGAAAGTGAGTCGGGGGGGAGGGGTCACCTCCCCAGTAAATCCGCTGGTGCTTACGAGTAGAAGACCTAAAGCAGGACTGATGAATAGCTTGGACAATTGGATTGTCCATGTTTTTAATTCTTCGCATTAGACTGTATTGGGCACGTCTTGTTACCTCGGGGAGGCTCCGAGCGTTGCGGTCAGCGAACATTTGAAAAACTGAGCATCTTCGAGGTAACTTATGTAGCAATCAATAGGATCTTTTGTAAAGCAAACTGAGGGTTCTGCAGGACCCTCTTTTATAATTAACCGAAAGTTGCTGCCCATAAATATTAGTGCAGAAAGTACGAAAAAGTGTCTTTAGCTTCGCTTGTACAGAATTTGAAGTTCCTTATAATCATGTTTGTGTCAACACAGTAACTTCGATATTGTTTCCTTAAAATAATTAAACAAATAATTTTAAAAATAAAAAAAAAAATAAAATTTAGTTGGAGTGCCAAGATTGGCAAGATTACCGTAAATTTAGCAACACTTTTCTGTTACGGTTTTTCACAGTTTCTGTTATGAGATGTAATGTTTTCTTTGCGTCTCTTCAAAATGACAATAAAGTAATATGGTCCGTGGATTGCCTAGAAGCGGACTACGTTGAGCCGATTAGCAGTTGATGGTTGATTAAATGGAGGTGGATTAATTTAAGGAAAACCTCCAATTGGTCTAATGGTAGGTGGAGGTTCAGTTACCAATCCGTGATGCAATGGGAAACGATGTATTTACTATATGTATATTAGGTCGATGACCGCAAGTCTCCTCTGACTCATCGCTGCCGTCCACCAAACAGTCGAACACCGCATTGCATTTCTGTTTCTGTTGAAAGGAAAGGCCGAAATATATTATTAATAATTGAATAGCATTCAATAACCTTTATTAATTAATAATAAAATAAATACAGTGGTCTTACAATTTACAATGACATAAGTAATTGTGAAGCTGCAGTATTTATTTTATTTAATTTGGCACTTAAGCTTTACGCTTTACTGGACTCTTTTTAAAAATAAAACGCATAATTATTATTATTAATAATACATAAATCATGAATAAGTATTATTAATTAAAGTATGTATTAATCTTAAATTATTATTATTATCGATATAACAAATACAAGGTCATTACTGAAGGTATTATGCAAATACCATACAAAGAAATCAATTTTATCCTGTACATGAGAGATAAGTATTGAACAATCACGAGTAATGTGCCTTTAATGCTTGATTACACACGGAAAATGAATAAACCAGTACACATTTGAAAACTTGTCGATCGATTTTTACAAACTAGTTGGTGATTCTATATAAGTTGAGTGCGTTGATCTCAAAAATATAATTACTTTTTCCCTATCACGTATGGTTTTCTTACTACAGGGTGTGTCATAAATCCCCATTTATCCCCAAATGTGAACCATCTTATCGAGACCAACATTTGATTGCACATGCTAAACCATAAATTTTGTTGTTATAGACTACAGTAACGCTTACATAATAATGTAGGGTAAATATATAACAACCAGTCCCGTTCCCAGCAAAATACTCTCTCCCCTCCCATCAATGGTGGTTAACATTTGGGACAGATGAGGTATTACAACACCCCTTGTAGCACGAAATCTTTAGGTGATAGAGTAAAACCTAATTAAAGCAGAATTAAATAGCTCCTAGCTCTTGGACAAGCATATTGCTTGTTTATGAAAGAATAAAAAAATAACCGAAAGAAACAAAATATATTTACCTTCATTACTTGCAAACATTTCAGGACTTATTCCAAAGACATAAGTATGTGTCGGATGCCAATAAATTGTTCTCCTGCAATCTAGACCCCAAAAGTTCTGCAGAGTCCTTAGGCAGATTCAAATCCCTGACTAAGTCATTTAGTTCGGCTTGGGTTAATGGTTTAGGATCTCGGTCAGCTGTTGGCTGTTCATAAACATCGTCATTGTCTGGATTTGGAGCTGAATCAGAATCTGAATTGTATTGATCCAGACCCTCGGGTGGGTGGGGAATAAGAACTTCTGGACCATGGGGTACCGGCCTTATTGCAGATGGAAGACTTGGGTATTGAAGACTCTCTTTATTCTATGCATTATAACCTTTAACATTGCAACCTTTAACATGGTTTCTAGGCTCGCGCCATACCATAGGGATCCCAAATGGCAAACTTTTCTTTTTACCTTTGCTCCAATTCCTTAGTGCCGCAACACACGTAAGACAAACCTTGTGTGGAGCTCAACTTTTGTCTTGATCTCCTAATTTAATTCCAAAATAAGCATGATAAGCTCTCTTAATGAAGGTCGTTACATTGTCCTTTGTTTTACAACAACATACCGACCACAAATATAACAAAATATGTCTGGACTATGGGTACATCCTCTAGAAGCCATTATTAAAATTTTAAAGACGTAATGTTATAATTATCTATCTGAAAAATATGAAAAAAACGAAATTAATTAAAGATAAAAAAGGTAAAAAATTACAAAACGCCCCAAAATTGTTTTGCTAATAACTTTAAAAACTTTGGTGATAGAAAAAAAACTGGTAGCATTTTGAATTCAACGCAGCGAACTGCTTCAGAATCACAACTCAAAAAAGAAATCGATTTTCATGCAGACCGGTGTAATCAGTACTGTAGTAATGTACATTAATCCTAGATTTTTATTAGTATGCCATTATTAATCGAAATTTCAACTTGGTTTTAAACGAATTCATATTCACAATATTTTTTATATCAGCATTTAAATCATTCCATATTTTCAATCCAATGAAAATGGGTAATTTTTGAGATGAAGACAATCTAAATTGAGGTATAACATGCTTTGATCTATTTCTGGTCTCATATGATTGGATTTCTTGATGAGTTTATTGGTGGTCAACTATTTCATTACATTTGATAAATTCTGATTTAAATATATTCTAAAATGAATTAACATTTTTGTAAGAAAAAGACACATTTGTGTCATCTTCAAAACATTACGAAGTTAAAAGTATATCAGATAAACGTGGAAGGTCATTTATATATAATAAAAATAACAGTGGATCCAGAACTGAGCCCTGTGGTACACCATGTTTGACAAGGGATTTAATTGAGCAAACATTTAAAATTAAAAGCTTGTTTAGATCGTTTGTTGATGGAAAACATAGAATAAGAGTGAGGCCATTTTAAACAAATAAATAACTCAGATACAGTTTTAACTAATTCAAATATAAAAATGATCTTTATACGGATCAGATTTTAGTTTTCAATTGGGAATGGTATTTATCATTTGAAATCCCTAGGTAGTTCTATTTCCACTAATGTGACTGATGTAGCAATCAATAATAACGATAACAAACTTTAAACTTAAAATTCTCGATAGCATTAAGTTCAATGCAAATTCATGATGGGAAATTAAGGCATTCATAATGAATAATTTTGCTAACCTTTGTTTACAAATGAGGACACTGTTAAGAATTCGCTTATGATTATTGTAGAATATAAGTTACGGGCTAACAAAAATACTAAGATCTTCTCTAGGATAACCCAAGAATGAAAGTAGAAAACAAAGAAAAAGAAGACAAAGATGAAGAGCACCAAAGTTGCATAAAATGTTTACACTATTTATTATGTAGGAAAGAGGAGCCGGGAGCGAGCGCCCACGAAAATGTCACTCGTTCCCCAACATAGAAGTAGAAGGAGAGAACCAAAATTAAGGTCGAGAGTTCCCAAGATATTTGGACACACTCCGTTTCAAAGATTGGAGCTCATAGACGGGGGAAAGATTGATTGAGGAAGAGTGCTCCAGAGTTGACCGGTTGAATAAATGAAAGATTGAGAATACGGATTAACTCTCGCGTTAGAGAGTTGGACAGAGAAGAGATGAGAATGTCGAAAGTCTGGTACTGCGTGCTCTCCTTAAAGAAGGAGGTACGCAATTAGAGAGTTCAGAAGAGCAGTATCCGTTATAAAAATGATAGTAAAGAGAGAGTGAGGCGACATTCCGGCGAAGATAGAGGGGTTTAAGACAGTCGGAAATAGGCGCGGAATTGAAGAGCAAATACCTTTGACTCCACCTGGTCAAGTAGAACTATGAGGGTTGAGCCTATGGTCTGCGTAAATTTATTAAGAAATTGTGTACACAGCTAATATAATTACATGAATACTATTGTTAAGTAAGTTAAGTTAGGTATTGAGTTCTAATTGTTGAATTGTAGATGCTAATTATTAAGATTTTCCACTGTAACAATTGGGTAATTTTGTGCCAACTAATTGAGTTAAATTGAATGTGGGAGTGTAATCGAGTCATAAGAAAATCATTTCCATTAAAATTAAAAGATTGGCAAGCTCGCGTAATTTGTTTTTTTAGTATTAAGGTGTTCTCTTACATAAAATTATTTTTCCATTAGGATATTATTAGCCTGGGATATCAGTGAGAAGTCACACCAGCTCTATGGGATCACAATTCTAGTTGATTGGAGCAGCATAGTCACAAATCTGTGACAGGGTGACAGGACAGAACCCTCCTGAGGAACACCACTATCAATAACTTTAGACGAACAGTGGCCATCTACAACCGCAGCTATAGATCGGTCACAAAGAAAATCCGAAATGGAGGCACACACAGAAGGATAGCAAATGAAGAGGACAGTTTGGAAATTAAGGATTTGTGCTAGACACTAACAAACGCTTATGATACAGTATTCAAGCGCAATAGCAAAGGGTTCACCGAAATCCCGAATGAGGATGACCAAGAGTCAGAGAGATTTGAAAGAGACGCCAGTAAGCATTCCTTGCGGAACCCATACTGATAATGTGAAAGAAGATTGTGAGTAGACAGGCGTTTAAGACGCTCTATAACGAAGAATTGTTAAGCTTTATCAGGAGAAGAGACGGCAACTGAGCCGTCGGATAGAAAGAGGAAGGAAAGAAGAAGTAAAGGTGTTGGAGAAGTTCTTGGCTAGGTGCCAGAAAGAACGAGAAGAATTAGAATTAGAATTTAGAATTAGAATTTTCACATTTTTGTGTGATGAAGGAATTTTTGTCGAGTCGAAGAACAGATTTTGCACGATTCCGAGTAGAATATAACTGAGAGTCAGGAGATGGATGGCGAAGGTAGCATTAAAAACAGTATGGTTGAACAAACAATAAACAAACCTTGGTTTATTCTTCTACAGGGTGACCCATAAGTCCCTTTACCCCTTTACTTTCACCCTATTCCATTAGGAAAAAAGTTCAGGGATAGAACACAGCTAATCGACATAAATATTATATAAAAAATGTATAGGAATTTTTAGGAAACGTTAGGCAAGCGTAGTAACACAGCGGCGGAAGCGGGATGGCAGAACTGGCGGATGCCTCCGCTGAAATTTCGTTGGGGGGGGGGGGGGGGGGCGGAAATGACCTTTTCATCCCCACAAAACGCCCCTATCAAGACAGATGAAAAAACCATAAAAGTGACACAGGGGAAAGGAAAACAAGAGAGAGAGAGAGAGAGGAGAGCACGGACCTAGTATCTTTCATGGACTGCTCTCGATTTTCCTACGAAATTGCAAACAAGAGCAGTCGATGACCCTGATTTTGTTTCTACAATCGGTTTTCTTGAGAAACCTAACCTAACTAACCTAACTAACCTAACCTAACCTGACCTAACCTAACCTAACCTGACCTAACTTAACTAACTCTGCTAGATATCGCACTAATTCTTGTCATTTTTTTTGCAGAACATGAGTGATGTTGTATTAATTTGAAGTGCTATGGCAAAATGTGCTAACGATGAATCCGCAGTAAAGTTTTTCCAGGAACATGATGTTATTCCTAAGAAAAAGTTATGCAAACGCAAGCACAACATGGCAATTAAGTGCTTGGCTGGCGTGCCGACCAGGCGTTGCCAGAAGAGCATGTGCAACGAAAAGGTTTCGGTACACAAAGGTCCTGGCTAAAGGGCTCAAACTACCGCTATCAAAAATTGTAGCGTTCATATACGCCTGGACGAAGCATTACACAATTTGAAGTTCTGTGCAGATGAACTGGCATTTGCACACACAACCGTGATCAACTACAACAATTATCTTCGAGAAGTGTATGCTGATAATTTTTGAAAAATCACACGAAAATCGGCCGACCTGGTTGTACTGTCGAAATTGACGAGACATTATATTCTCGCCGGAAAAACAATAAAGGACGCGTGTTGCCACAGCGATGGGTATTTGGTGGAGTTTGTAGAGAATCAGGAGACGTGGTTCTCTACGCTGTTCCCAAGCGCGATCGGACAACGTTAGTTCACTGTATAAAGGTATCCATTCTTCCAGGGTCCACGATCATGAGCGACATGTGGAAGGCACACGGGGCATTGATCAACTCGCTGGGTACAACTATTCGCATTACACTGTTAACCACAGCATGAACTTTATCGACCATCTACCGAAGCTCACACTCAGCAGGTGGAAAGCTTGTGGAATTCATTGAAACAATCGAACGAAACTGCGATGCGGAACAGATCGCGACCAACTTGACTCGCACCTTTGTGAATTTGTATGGCGCAAGCGCCACACCAGCTCAGACTTATTCAAAAAGATGTTGGAGTGCATTGCGTCGTTTCAGTAAATAAATCTATTCAATATCCAATAGCATTTTTCTTTATCATTTCTCAAGAAAACCGATTGCAGAAACAAAATCAGGGTCATCGACTGCCCTTGTTTGCAATTTCGTAGGAAAATCGAGAGCAGTCCATGAAACATACTAGTCCCGAGAGCACTATACATTTTTCTCCCAGTTCAAATTTTTGAAGTCATGAGCGATATTTTATTTATCCTCTTACTGACTTCTTACACTTTACTTTCTATGGTTTTTTTCATATTGTGTAAGTGTTTTACTAGTAAGACAAACATTCAAAAATAAACCATTATAAATTATGAGTGGTAAGAACCTCCTGAAACCCCACCGGGTGCCCTTAAGTGAGCCTCTGGATCCTACGCCTCGGTCGCGCTCGCATTCTATCCATACGTGAAAAAGGCTCCTTCCAGCTGAAAACGCCACTTTCGCTACATCCCCCCCCCCCCCCCAAATCCAAAAAATGCTTCCGGCGCCGCTGTTTAGTAATATTTGAAGATGTTGAAGTTCAGAATAAAATTAAAAAACCGTTGTACAACCTCAGGTTTTGAAATGAAATTAAATTAAGAAGGAGCAAAGATGCACAGTCTCGGAAAAAAGTTCGCTTAGAGCATCGGTTCTCAAAATTTTTCTTCTTCCGTACCCCTTGAATTCTTTCACGAGATTTTCTGCATTTTCGAGAGAGATAGACGATTTTTACTTTCTTTACGACCGTGTGACTTCTGGCCGTTTGTTAATCGTATATAAAATTAAAAGGGTTGTATTTTCAGTACCCCTTCGGGTACCTCCTAAGATTCCCTCGCGTACCCCAGTTTGAGAACCACTGGCCTAGAGACAGAATTTTTGGAGCAATCCAAGAATAAGCACCCCACATCAATTTAGGATGCTTTTTCTTGGATTGGGGTCGGACGAGGGTGTTTATTCTTGGATTGCTCCTGAATTGTCCCCAGTCAATTGAATGCCAGGTTAGGTTAATTGAATAATTGAATCCCCGGTTAGGTCAACTGTACGCCCTTGACGAATGGTTAGGTTAAGTCATGATATTTTCGTTAGTTTTAACGAAAATATCACGACTTAACCTAACCAATTGTCAAGGGCGTACAGTTGACCTAACCGGCCATTCAATTGACCTAACGGGCATTCAATTAACCTAATTTATTTAATTGGGGAGCAATCCAATTTTATATGTTAAAATTCCTTAATTTGGATTGAGGTCTAACTGGGGTGCTTTTTCTTGGATTGGGGACTTTTGGGTGCTTATTCTTGGATTGCTCCGAATTTTTAGGAAACAAAAAATTACTAATTGGTATTATTTTGTGTTGCTTTGGGGAGTTTATTCTTTTTTAATGAGAGTAATAGCGTTTCCAAAACAAAACCCGGTCATTACCAATTAGCAATATTTTATATTCTTTAGGAAAATTGTTTATAGGCAAACTTTTTTCCGAAAGTGTGCGGTAGAATGAGCAATAATGAAATTGGCTTTGCACGAGATACATCCTTGTATAATGACTTATTTACAAGTTCAAATCTCTTTCCTCGTAACTAAAATTTTTATGAGTTCCAAAAGGGTGCTACTATAGAATGCGGTCTACCTACGACTCGGGTGTCTACCTTTTAATTATAGCTTCTTATCTCCTTTACTAATTGCTCGTTTACATCCCAATGTCAATCGTCCTTGACGATTGGTTAGGTTTAGTCATGATATTTTTTTGTTAGTTTTAACGAAAATATCATGACTAAACCTAACCAATCGTAGGTAGACCGCATACTATAGTAGCACCTCCAAAAGAACCACAAATATTCTCTCCATTCATTTCGTGACAAGATTGTCTTACGCATAAATTAAATATCCAACCTGGAAACTAACCTTACGAATACATGCGCCGTAAGAACATTGGAACTGGTCTATACTTCTGCAAGACTTACGCCTCCAATCGCAGGTTTTCGATGTCTCATCAGAGCGATCGAAGCAATGGTAGCGGTTATCGCAGGCGCTTTGGCGACTTATGCAGCCGCCATAGTCGCAACGAAATTGGTCTTTCTCGCATCTGAAACACGAATATATACCGCGTTGATCTCCTGAGAAAGTCAATTAGGGCTCCGCATAAAAGTCCCTTCATGGTAGATAAGAGTAATAATATTCAGGGTTGTTTAACCTCTTTCATTCGTAACGGCAAACGTTATGTGACAGAGGGAAGTACAGCCAAACCAGAAACCACAGATCGTTACATCTTCTAAACCTAGAGTAAGGTCATCTATCCAATTACTGAACAGACTCAACGTCGCTTTACCTCGCTGATCTAACCATGATGGATGGAAACGTTTTGCGTGGCAGTTGAGTTCACATTTGTTTGAAATGTGCTCAGTAATTTGAATTTTTGAACGATGGCGCTATATTCAAAATCACATTCTTTGAGTTGGTTCTCATTACATTACTTTTAAATATGGAGCTTTATTTATAATTATTATTATTATTATTTGTTGTTACTATTACTATTACTTGCAACTTCCACTATTTTTATGTAATAAATAAAAATGCCATTAATTTTGCCTAAAAAGCCTCCATGCTTTCAAGGGCATATTCATATGAGAGTACTGTGAATATATTAATGTCATAACAAATATGTCAAAATTGTAAAACGCCGTTTCTTATCTGAATAAAGTGTTTAATCTTGAATAAAATAATTAATTAAAGTTAACATTTAATTTACACATGTAAAACTTATCCAAACTGGAGAAACAATGTAATTAAAACATTTACTAATTATTAATTTATGAGGCATTATTGATATTTTCGGCGAATTTATTTCCCCACTTGTTCATAGCAAATTTGAAGCAATGTGAAGCTTTAAAAGTAAATTTTAATCCATTAAACTAAAAATTTTCCCTAAAATTTCAATTAAATTTTTGTAAAATGCCAACTGAACCCACTTAATCAAAATATGAGTATTAGTTTTGAAATAATAAAAAAATTCGATTAAAAAAACGTTGCGCGAGATGATAGCCCTTGTGATGGTCGGGTGGTTACGTCTCGGAAAGTCGAGTTGAAGTGCCCGGGTCTGTGCCCCGCCTGCTCTATACCTCGATCAAGTGAGAACGTTCTTCGATCCGAGAAAGGGAAAGGGGAGTCGAGCAATGGGTTCCGCTTATGTGAGCCTACATTCGCCGCGCCATCCGTTGACGCCCGTCGGAGTCTTACAACATTTGATGTGAATACCCACAAACCTTTACCTTTGTCCGTTCCAAAATGCCAACATTAAGAACTGTTATAATCTTTAACTCATTTAATACTATAATGATGGACGGTGTACGTCATATTTTGGTCAGATTATTCTATATTTAGTTACGCCGCAGTGAAACTGTCCATTTTATTTTCCCAATATATTTAAGCTAATCTATTTTGCAATACAATTTGCACTCAAAACATAGTATTTACTCTAGAGAAATATTAATTAATTAATTAATTAATTTACTTGATTTGAATTTAAAGTAGAAAATAATTTCCTGTAGCTTATTAACATTTCAAATATTGATTCAGAGTAAAAACAAAGTCATGCTACTTGAAGAACATAATAAATAAAATCCATCAACAAATAAACCTTTACCCATTTTAAAAGATTTTTTAGGAGTAAATAAAGGACGTAACAGAGAGATTTCAACCCTTGTCACCTTTACATGATGGCGGGAAAGCACCCGCATACTCCTCTCTCAGGGACTGTACACTGTACAGGGACGGGATATTATTTTTTAAATTTTTAGTCTTTGATTTTAATTCTTTGTACGCCATCTTTTCATTTCGGGAACCTTTTCCGAAATTTGGACTGTTTCCTATTTTTTCGAAAATAAGATATTTAATGTAGAAATTTACGCTGATTTATAAAATGTAAATCTTGTTTTGGAGAAATAGTAATTTTAAAAGTTACATGGTGTACTAGTTTACCTATAGTTACTGTAGAAAAATCTTTTGCATGTATATATTGATTTGTATATTGTTAATACTATTTTTGATAAATTTCAGCTTTTTTTTAATAGATATTAGATAAATATAAAAAAATCTTATGTAATTGGCGTTGTCAAAAAGGAAAATGTAATGAAAAGTAAATGTCCGAAAAGGGACATGGACGGAAGGCACAACATAACTTTCAATAAAATACTGCTATTCATTTATTGCTGGAGTAAACAATACACGACTATAAACTTTTGTGAAGAAGAACTTCACATTGGCCACACCACAGTTGTAGGTAGACCTCAACAACTACTTAAGAGAGGTAAGTAACCTAACCTAACCTAACCTATTGTTATAGTTTTTGACCTAATACAAAATTACAATAACACACATAACTTTTGAACCGCTCATTTCTCCAAACAAAAGACTTACATTTTTTAAATCAGCGTAAAAATCTACATTAAATATCTTTTTCAAAAAAATCGGAAACAGTCCAAATTTCAGAAAAGCTCCATTTCAGTTACTTTTCCCTGTAGTAACTTTTTATAGGTTGAACAAACGTTGTAAACTAATTTCTCACTTGTGCTGCCGACAAAGCTCTTCCGTTTCATCTGATCCATCAACGACGCAATTCTTGATTCCATCACAAACAAAATGAGAAGCAATGCAAGCCCCGTAGCTGCATTTGAAACTTTGTCCAACCCCGAGTGTAGGAATGGCAAATATGTCGTCGATATCTGTGTCCACGTAATCTGAGGATTGGCTGTGTGAAAAGAAATCTGTTACTTAATTTCCAAACTTTAAATGAAAACCAATATTAAATTTTTGAATGAAGTTCTTCCTGCAAGTTAATCTAACTTAATTACAATTTCAGTATGTTTCTGTGTGAGGATAAAACGAAGCTCTACTTCTCCTGAGAACTTAACTGAAAACTAATTGTCCTCAGGACACTTCTGAATAAAGTAAGTAACCAATAAATTATTAAATTTCTACAAAGTCTTTCATCATTTCGGGCCCTTCAAACCTTATAAGCAATTCTAACCTGCAAGAACGGTTTTGACACAAATCTCGGGTTTCGTCGGACCCGTCAAAGCATTCCTTTGACCCGTCGCAGAGGAACTCCTTCGAGATGCAACCTCCAGTTTTGCACAGGAATTCATTTTCACTCGCGCACTTTTCTTTAAAACAATTATTTCATTAAAAAATTAAAACATGAAAGAAAACCTATCATATATATATATATTACTCCGAACTTTCATTACCTGCAATACAAGGTACGCCATAACTAAAGCATATAGCATATATCTTTAATAATAATATAGACAGAGCGAACAAAGCATGATGGAGCTCATGAATTAGTATTTTTATTTTAGCTACTTTTGTGTTCAGACCTGTCCCTTGAAGACAGGACCGGGCTTACCTATCTGTAGGTCCTATGCTAAAATTTTGTGGGACCCCTTACCAGTAGGCTATAGTTGATTGTTGGCAAAAATTATCAAACAGAACAACCAAAGTTATACAAAATTATAAAGAATTATATATATATATATATATATATAATGCAAGAAGGAGGGGCCAAAGGCGAACGCCTACAGAAATGCCCCTCTACGTAAGAAGGGAGAACCAAAATGAAGGACATATTTTATTATAAATTTTGAAAAGATTGTAGCGTGTAAAATGTATGTATGTGTAGTGAATAATGGAGGGAAAAGTGCGTGTTTGAGAGCATGCTGGACTGTTCACAAGGTAGATAAGACACGGAAAAAAATCAGCTAAGGAGGACAGTGACAGGAGAAACGGGAGTTTCCAGTACGCCCTGTCTCTTGTCTGACGTACCAGCTGGGGTAGTTCCCTGGTCAGTTGGTGTCTACAATCTCTTTATATATATATATATATATATATATATATATATATGCGCCTCGGTGGTAGAGTGGTAAGCGTGGCTGATTACGAACCCATTATATATATATATATACAGGGGTTAGACAAAATAATATGAACACCCGCCGATTTCACCGGTTATCTTTACGGACTGCTCAGACACAAAGTAAACGGTCAAATGACTGGCAAACCTATTTAAATGCGTAACAGAGAGTGTATACGTCATGTTATAACCCTCACGTTGTTTTTACAGATCTGAGTGAATTATGAATTAGCAGTTATGAAAAACCTGTCAGACTTCCAAAGAGGGCAAATTGTCGGAGCGCGGATGGCTGGTGCATCGGTGACGAAAACCGCTCAGATGTTCAATGTATCCAGAGGAACTGTCTCTATGGTCATGTCTGCATACCAAAACCATGGAAAGACAAGCACCGACAAATGCAATAGTGGACGCAAGAAGAAGCTGTGTGATCGAGACCGCCGGGTGCTAAAGCGCATTGTGACAAAGAACCATAAGACCACAGCTCCAAAAGTGACTGCAGAGCTTAACCAGCATCTTGCAAGCCCGGTATCGACCAGAACTGTACGTCGCGAGCTCCATGGAGCTGGATACCATGGGAGGGCTGCAATTGCCAAACCCTTCCTTTCGCACATCAACATTGAGCGGCGCAGAAAATGGTGTAATGACCATAAGAATTGGTCAATGGACCGGTGGAAGAATGTAGTCTACTCCGACGAATCCTCCTTTACGCTATTTCCATGTTCCGGTCGAGTTTACGTCTGGAGAGAGCCTAAAGATGCTTATGACCCCGACTGCCTGACCCCCAACCGTTAAGCATGGAGGCGGATCTGTGATGGTTTGGGCAGCAATATCGTGGAATACTCTTGGCCCAGCTGTAGTACTGCATGGTAGGGTTAACCAGATCCATCCCATGGTCCAAACGCTGTTTCCCAATGGCGGCGCCGTCTTCCAGGATGATAATGCACCAATCCACACCGCTGGGGTCGTTAAAAACTGGTTTGAAGAGCATGTTAGTGAAGTAGAACGCTTGGATTGGCCTCCACAATCCCGGATCTTAACATTATCGAACATCTGTGGTGTCAGTTGGAGCAGCAGGTCAGAAGCCGATTCCCACCGCCGGTGTCTTTGGAGGAACTGGAGCAGGGTTTGCTCGAAGAATGGCTCAGGATTCCTCTAGCCACTGTCCAAAAGCTGTATGAATCAATTCCCGACGCATTGCAGCTGTTATTGCGGCTAAAGGAGGACCAACTCCATATTAAGAATAAAAACCGCCATTTATCAAGGTGTTCATATTATTTTGTCCAACCTCTGTGTGTGTGTGTGTGTGTATATATATATATATATATATATATATATATATATATATATATATATATATATATGTATAGAAACGACGTAAGTATACAGGAGCGTTCTGCACACGAGGAAGAGAAATAACGAACAAATGAAAAATGAGGTACACGCCCGGGAATCGAACCCAGGATCTTCCAATTGCCGGTCAGATATGCTATCCACTACACCACAGGCCTCGATCAGTCAGAAGTCGTAATTCTCCTACATAGGGCAGAAACCAATGCCCTAAGAGGGCACCCTCGCAAATCGTGAATATGTACATTTAACTGCAATGACTACGCAGTATATTAATGTATAGAAACGACGTAAGTATAGAGGAGCGTTCTGCACACGAGGAAGAGAAATAACGAACAAATGAAAAATGAGGTACCCGCCCGGGAATCGAACACAGGATCTTCCAATTGCCGGTCAGATATGCTATCCACTACACCACAGGCCTCGATCAGTCAGAAGTCGTAATTCTCCTACATAGGGCAGAAACCAATGCCCCTAGAGGGCACCCTCGCAAATCGTGAATATGTACATTTAACTGCAATGACCACGCAGTATATTAATGTATAGAAACGACGTAAGTATAGAGGAGCGTTCTGCACACCTCATTTTTCATTTGTTCGTTATTTCTCTTCCTCGTGTGCAGAACGCTCCTCTATACTTACGTCGTTTCTATACATTAATATACTGCGTGGTCATTGCAGTTAAATGTACATATTCACGATTTGCGAGGGTGCCCTCTTAGCAGTGGCGACTCGTGGTATAAATGTATGGGGGTGCGATTTCATAAAATTGTACGACAACACGGACTCACAATAGGCTAGCGCGAATCCAACTGCCGCTCACAAGAGTACTTGTATTAACATATGCGGCTATGCCAGACGTACAATTCTAGTTAATTACAAATAAGTAATAATTTCAATAAAATACATATAAATGGCTTATATCATTATTACTGAAGTAACTATTAGTAAAAATAAAGTTATTATAAAAAAAATTCGCGATTGTACTTATATTTTCATTACAACAGTAAAATATAATTTATATTTACTTGAGCGAAAAATCTATCGCTCCATTCGGCTGCAATATTATTTTGTATCGCTGTTTGAAGCTATGCTATAAGTTTAGAATATTATGTACTGTATGAAGGCTTACTCAAAATGCCTCATGAATCAAGATATGCCACATGAATTTTTTTAATATATTTCAAGAATATTTATTTTAATATCTTAAAATTAATATATTTTTTATCTGTTAAATTAATATTTATCGTTTCAAGCAAGGGGGAGCGACCGCTCCATCGCTCCTATACGCCAGTCGCCACTGCCTCTTAGGGCATTGGTTTCTGCCCTATGTGAGAATTACGACTTCTGACTGATCGAGGCCTGTGGTGTAGTGGATAGCATATCTGACCGGCAATTGGAAGATCCTGGGTTCGATTCCCGGGCGGGTACCTCATTTTTCATTTGTTCGTTATTTCTCTTCCTCGTGTGCAGAACGCTCCTCTATACTTACGTCGTTTCTATACATTAATATACTGCGTGGTCATTGCAGTTAAATGTACATATTCACGATTTGCGAGGGTGCCCTCTTAGGGCATTGGTTTCTGCCCTATGTAGGAGAATTACGACTTCTGACTGATCGAGGCCTGTGGTGTAGTGGATAGCATATCTGACCGGCAATTGGAAAATCCTGGGTTCGATTCCCGGGCGGGTACCTCATTTTTCATTTGTTCGTTATTTCTCTTCCTCGTGTGCAGAACGCTCCTCTATACTTACGTCGTTTCTATACATTAATATACTGCGTGGTCATTGCAGTTAAATGTACATATTCACGATTTGCGAGGGTGCCCTCTTAGGGCATTGGTTTCTGCCCTATGTAGGAGAATTACGACTTCTGACTGATCGAGGCCTGTGGTGTAGTGGATAGCATATCTGACCGGCAATTGGAAGATCCTGGGTTCGATTCCCGGGCGGGTACCTCATTTTTCATTTGTTCGTTATTTCTCTTCCTCGTGTGCAGAACGCTCCTCTATACTTACGTCGTTTCTATACATTAATATACTGCGTGGTCATTGCAGTTATATATATATATATATATATAATATATATAACGGGTGTGCCATAAAAAAAGGGTACATTTTAAAAAGGCTATAAAATCAACATTTGTCATTTAAGTTTAATAAAACTTCTACAAAATAAAACATATGTATTTATCTATAAGCAAACAAGTTTTCAGACTAAAATATCAAATAATTCAAATTCTATCAACATTTAACGAAAGAGTATGATTTTTCACTTAACATGCAAAAATTAAACCTTTTTAATATTTTTTTAACGTAAAATTTACTTGAAGTTATTAAAAAATTGTTCGAAATGCTTTCCTTCCATTTCAATAATTTTTTTATTCTTAGCCGGAATATGGGAGAACTTAGCAGAGCGATTCTACAGGACTAGGATAAAAGATGTCGCGCTCATTTACGCGAGATCATCATTCAAAAATGGGAAGAGCTTCCACAGGAACGAATAAATCGAGCCATAAATGAATTCCGGCAAAGAATAAAAAAAGTTATTGAAATGGAAGGCAGGCATTTCGAACAATTTCTTTAATAATTTCAGGTAAATTTTACGTTAAAAATTATTTTTAAAAAAAATATTAAAAAGGTTTAATTTTTGCATGTTAAGTAGAAAAATCACATTCTTTCGTTAAATGTTGATAGAATTTGAATTATTTGATATTTTAGTCTGAAAACTTGTTTGCTTATACATTTACTGAATACTGAAAATAATTACATGAAGCAAATTTGCAGAAATTCAATTGTATTAAGATGCGATAATTGGGATGGTAAATGAAAATGAAATGAAAATAAATGAAAATGAAAAGGCTTATTGGCAGACTATAGTCCATATGACAAATATTATTAATACAATGACAGTTCATATACTAAGGATAGAAATATATACAATTGATTAGAAATAATACTGTAATGTTGAAGTTAAGTGGAGCTACAGACAGACGTTTTCGTACCAAGAAGTCCATAGCTTAGACTCGCATCGCTGTCCAACTTGCGGCCCGCGGAATGGACTTTTGCCAAATTTCATTTCTGAATTTTCTTCCCTATTTTGTCATTTCTAGTAGGGAGGACAACATTCAGCGGGTTCCTAAATCGTATTAACCAACAGTGTATGATTATAGGCAACATCTTGGCCGCGCTTTATAGAAGTTGGACAGCACTGGCTTAGAGGATAAAAGGCAGGACTCATAGATAGTTTGGATGATCGGGTTGGTTGATTTTTTTAATTCTTCGGATTAGACTGTATTGAGCACGTACGATACGTAATAAACAAGTGATTTTGACTTATATCAAAGACTTTTAGTTTTGAGCTGATGGTCCAACAAAGTGGCTAAACATGTATTTCTATCGGTTATACAGACATCAAATCTATTTTCAAGTGATTTGTTTTCATCTCTTCAATAGTGGTTAAAAGACCAGAAAACTTCCCTCCATCACTTGATTTTCTTGAAAACAATTTCAAGACGGGAATCATAAAAGATGAAGTTACCTCTCTCTTACTCAGAGACACTGCAGGTGCAACAAGGGGTCATGAAACTTGGAGGCGGCGTTATCCCCCAAGAGAAAGACAGGAGAAGGAGAGAAAGGAAGAGAAGTGTTCACTTGGCTCCTGCCAATTGCATAATAACGCTTCAGCCGACCCGCCGTCCTCTTATAGACCCCTAATCAGCCAGTTGGCTTTGAAGGCGTAAATGGCTTGTTGAGGTTGAGTTGTCAGATACCACTTTTTATTTTAATTGTTCAGGTATACATTATTAGAGCGAGTTGCCAGATACCATTTTAATTGTTCAGGTATACATTATTAGGTTGCCAGATTGTACCGTTTATTTAATTAATTCTTAAAAGTTGGCTTAGAATTCCGCTAGTAGGTTTAGAAGGCGTAACTAGCCATTTGATATATTTGTTTACAACCAAAAGAATTAAATAAAACAACATTACATCATTCTGTTTATTATAAATATATAGAAAATAAATATACATTTGAATGATCAATTAAAAATAATAATAGTTTAAGAAATATGAACGAGGAATATGCATATAATCAAAAAATATATCCGTCAATATAACAGTACAGGAGAAATATATATATATATATATATACACACACACAATTATATTATGGAGATATATAGAAAATAAATATACATTGGAATGATGAAAAAACAAAAATAAGAAATAATATAACCATCAACATAGCAGAAATATACACACACAACTAAATATATAAATACATACACTTTATCTTCTACCGCGCAAAATAAGAAATCGTATAGCCATCAATATAGCAGAAATATACACACACACACACACACACACAAATATGTTAAATATATAAATACATTTCACTTTTTTTTCAAAATATTAAACTCGCACTTAATCGAGTCTACAATTACATCATTATTGCTCTGCATTACGCAGTATACGCGGTTTAATAATATTTCACCGCTTAAAGTATAGGGAAACCTGTACTCGATATGAAGGCCTTCATATCGTTCAGTACTATTTTTGTTCCCACTTTACAACCGGTTGGTAAGTTATCTTTAAATACGTCTAGAATACAATCAAAAGCACGCACAAAGAGTTCATCGTTAGCCACATTATTAAACACAAGTTTATAAACACGCCTTTCCAATCGAGGATTTATTTCTACCGACGCGAGCTTTTCAATCGTGAACTCATCTTCACTCAACATAGCGCAATTGAAATAATCTTCTAAGTCGTTACGACAACTGCTCGTTATATAAAGAAATAGTTCTTCAGGGTGAACGATGTAGGTGAGTCAGCCTTGTACCGATCAATTGCTTTGTACCAAAGTTCATGATATTTCAAAGAGTCTAAACTTTTTAAATAAACGTCCAGCTCTAGACCATTCTCACCTTGTTCAGCCCTACACTCGGTAAACCCATCGAGCAGAGCGGTGTATGCGTATTCAAGTACTGTATCAAAATAAAGCATATCCGTAACACGCGCGTCTAATATAGGTTTCAGCTTGCGGAATCCGACGATTTCAAACATTCTGTCGAGGATGAAACGGTTTCGCGTAGGAACAAGAGCGTTATTATCAGAAGCATTCTTCCACATCAGCCGTATATCAATGCACGGCCGATCGTTATTTATACACAACGTACATACAACGGCGTATGAGGGTGCGTCACTAATCTGCTCTCTTCTTGTACCTACGTTAGCAGGTATTTTATAACGATCTTCACTCCACTTCTCAACTATCACGAAGATTCTATTCATCTTCTCGACACTTAAATAAACAACATTCTGTTTGTTTGTTTGTCTACATTCCGTTTCCAGTACATAGCTAACGGCACTGGATTTACGCCTGAGCACGCGCAACGATTTCGTCACGGACACATCGTACGAGGCGTTGAGAATGCTGCTCAAAGGAAGTTCCATCGTATTCGAGGAGCGCACGTCCACTCGGTTCAAGCTCTGAGATAACTATGAGCCGCGTGAGGCACGCAGGTAGGCAGGAACGGTTCGATGTGCGGTTGACTCACCCTGATGATACGTGAATGGGTTTGTTCGAATTCGTATGATCCGTGAGGTGCGAGTCGCACCATAATCTAATGAAACGTGTGCGGCGCTGATCGAATTGTTGTACCCCATTATATTGGGTAGGTGTTTTTTTCGGGTACAAGAATTAATTTCGGTTTTAACGTTTTATCACTACCAGAATACGCACCAGACAGTTTCCCTCAGGGTAAATTTCACGTACTAGGCACATTTTATAATGTTTTATCTCTCCTAAACATCTTCACACTCCGGCGCACTATTTGAGAGGAACATATGCCCATATTTTTCCTTTTTGCCTAGCAAACGATACTCGTCTCTAAAGTCTGCTAAAAACTCACGCAGGGCACTAGCCACAACCTCACTACGAACTTCATCATGATATACATTAATATAGTGGTAAAAATACTTAAGATTCTCCATGATGACGAGATTCACATTTTTAACCGAAGTATACGAGTAATCGACATGGTGTAACATGACATAATACCGCTTGTCACCACTCATCCACAAGACTCACTATCCATATCTGCTGCTTCTCTTCTGCACGCGTTGTTTCTTTTACTTCACGGTATATGTGAGACTTTATAAAGCTTAGGTCTACAGTATACTTCAATACATCGTTTGTGCAACGAAAGCCTACAACGCTCTCACCAGAATAACCATAAAGTATTTGTACATCTTGCTCCTTCGTACGATCCAATGTGGTTTTAAAAGAGGCAAAGGAGAGGGGAATAGGAAGTTTTTCGATATCCACCACATGTTGACACTTTGCTGAATAACATTTCATAAACGTTGAACAAGCAATATTAAAGGTAGCCATTACTATTTTTCTTCTACGGCCGAATACACGTCTGAGCTCAAGGGCTTACTGCAATCAACTGACCACGCAGGGAATCCCAGATAGTAGCATGACTCACGTTGCTGGTCTTACAGTGGGCGGAGCTTAGAACTTTCACCTGTGCATACACACACACACACACACACACAAAGGAGAAAGTGAAACGCTAATTGAAACATGATTTATTTAATAAACGAGATATTCAAGTTATATATATTTACAAATACGTGTAATAAATAAGCTAACAATAGATACATCAAAGATTATATACAAGACATATATATTTACAAATACGTGTGATAAATAAGTTAACAATAGACGTATCAAAGGTTATGGTATCCAAAGGGTACGGTATCGTAGGTACCAGGTAACTGGTAACGTTTCCTATAGGTGTTACGGCACACTTTCGTTCCCCTAAGTTCCTTCACGCCCCCCAGCTTCTGCGCCCGAAAATTGTGGGTACCTACAGTTAGTTAGGGAGGCCGATCGCTCTCATCATCCAAACACACTAGATCCTTCAACGATTCAAAGTTAACAACCCGCCGATTCGCATGGTTGAGCGTAATACCCTTTGCCTTCACGATATTTCATATCCTCCCCCACCCTCACCCGTACCCATAAGTTTTAGGTCTGAGACAAAAGAGTCGGCATATGCGTTGTCCCCATACTCATCCTTGATCTCATCAGTGAGCTCGCCGAGGAACTCCCCAATAGCAGGCATGTATTCACCCTCCCTCTCTGTGAATATCACGCTATCTGTATCGGCATACAATACTCTCCGCCCAAGAGAATGCAATAGACTCCAAAGTTTTATGCGGGCGTAGGCTGTTGTGAAGCTGGCCACAGGTATGTTTGTAACCCTTGAGGTATCTGTGGCCAATTCAGTGCTGTTGTACTTTATTATGTAAGTATTACCTACATTCACGATCTCCATGACCTCTTTATCGGGAGCATTGGCATAATCCCAGACATCACTATAACTTTGTGCCAAATGAATGTTCCCTTTGCCGGTATTCTGTGCAAATTTTCCCCATAGATGTTTAGACACAACTTTGCACTAAAGCGCTTGCCAGGATTCTTTGCAATTTGGGCACGATCAAGTTGTATACCTTCGCGGTCGCGGTAACGTTGAATATAGGCAGACTTTTCATCTTCGGTAAACTCCTCGCGGATACCTGATGCCTCACCTTATCCTTCAAAAATGGCGTTTATATATGGTGTGAAAAGGTTGGGTAGCTTCTGAAACCTCCCACCTAATGTATCTTCAGTATTCTATACCCATGGCGTACGGCTAGGGCCAGCTCAGGACTTGTATATACGCCTCTGATCTTACGCTGGTGGGGTATATGGTTACAATTGCCGTTATTCTCTTCCGCGCACTTCACGCACAGGGGAAACATGAGCTTGTGGTCGATAACGACGGGTAAGATTGGCATCCATAAATTGCGTGGGGGGAGTACGTCTACGAAAGAGAGCCCAAAGTAACGATCATTCAAATTTCTTGAAAATTCATTGATGGAGGGCAGGTTAGGTCCCACCAGTTTCTCAGGAGCGCCCACGGGGTACGGATTGTTCTTCATCACGTATGGGTATAAAGAACAGAAATCGTAGTAATGGAGCTTCACACCCTCCGTAGGTGGAAAGTATAGCCTGAATGGATTTGTACGTCCTCCAAACAAGCTATCACCACATTTGAGAGGATCCAGCACCATTGAACGCTTGATCGTGTTTATTTCCTCACGGTACACCTCGTCTGTCTCCATCCGTGCATCATATTCATGCTCCCACAAGACTTTGTGAGTGAACTGGGATCCTATAAGTTGATCGCGGGTGCGGGTCCATGCAAGACAGTCGGCAGGAGATCTACCGTGGATATCTCCGGCGATTCCGCACTCAGGACGGGGGCATCCATGCCACCAGCATCCGTTAAAGGAGTACACAGTCTTCACACCAGTGACACGGTTTTCACTTAACCCATCAACCCAAAAAACACGACCATTAATCTTAATGGGTACTTCACCCGTGTTGCGGGCGTGCTTTATGTATACACCTGTCTGTTGCTGTAGGTGTATGAGCCAGTAAATAGCCTTGTGGCCGTAACTGCGGGGGTTGTTTCGGTGAATAATGGCTAAGGTGGCTTTAGGCATGAAGTTATTTTGAACACCGTAAAACATAATGACGCGATGGTGGTTGCGACTTGCAGCGGATCGCATTTGAAACGGCCTATGTACATCCTTCTAAAGGCCTGGAAACATACTCTAAGCACTCGCACATCATTCACGCAATAACGCTCACATTCATCAGCTATATTATAAGGATTACGTTCATTAAAACTGTTGTAGTATCGATCAAAGTCTTCACGTTCATCTACACTCATACAATCATAGTTAAAATAATGTTTGGGTGGTGGTGGGCCTACGTAGTTTAAAGTCTCGCTGGAGGAAAGTGTAAGGGAAATCCTTTAAACTTCAGCTGCTACGCCCATCACCTTGGGTAGCTTTGCTAATTTACAAGGTGTGAATAATAAAGTGTCTTTAAATTGTACATTACCTCTTATTTGCATCTGTATTAATTTGTTGCCTCTTTTCAATGGATCACCTGTAAATATCTCAGAGGATTCGTGCTCAAGCAACTCCTTATAAAGGAACTGCGTGTCAAACTTTGCACCGTTATGGGCGAGAATATACACAGTCATTTTCTTGAACTTGTCGGCTAACTTGACAATATAGGACACAAATAGTTTCACAGGACTATCGTGGACATTCGTTTTAAAAACGTTTGTCCGTTTACCGCATTTGGGGCACTCGTCACATTCGATCTCCATACACTCATCGCAGATAGTCTGGCTCACAAGTAAATGTGGAATTACCTCTTTGGTTTCAGCATTCGTATATGTTTCTATATCGTAGTATACAGTTATACAGGGTTTGTTTTTAGGCTTGGCGTCTTTCATATAACATACATGTTTTACTCCATCCGCCTTATATTCCTCCTGGCATGTAGGACAGTGAATTTCGTCACATTTGTGCTTAAATTTTCCCCAATTATCCATTGTGTGAAACATACCACATTCACAGATTCTCATTTTCCTGCACGTGCCAATTGATTTATGGAGATCAAAACAGCTATTATTGAAAATGTGCGTCTACACACATTACAATCCCTCTTCTCAGCTTCAACTACACGGCTTTCACATTTGGAGCTTTTACACTGTTCACATACCATGTGACATTCTTTACAATGTTTCACTATATCATCCGCAAACTCGAGGCACCCTTACACAAATCATGATGCCGTCCATATTTTCGACTTTTATCGTAACTCGCGTAAAGCACCTTATATTACGGATGGGGAGATACGTTGCCCTGACAGACCTAAAATAAGTAGGGGCCTTGTACGATCTCTCACACAGCTTTTAAAAACATACACAGTCCTACGATGATCATCCAGTCCAAACACAACTATACGAACATTCATTTCCTGTTCTACCATTCTCAGCTCTTCAGGGCCCATATTACAGTCAAATTCAAGTTCACAGTCTACAGCTAGTTTACGGGCACGTTCCACGACCGTAGGCAGCCAAATTTTTTGTGCCCGTGTATTTTGTACAGTAAACATGCGAGCCAAGACTACTGCTATAAAGCCGCAACCACGATCGACGTTTATATGCCGTCTATAAATAGCTTGAGAATTGAGGTTAAGAGTATACGGTATGGCACTATGACCCGCAACACGGAATACACGATCAATATTTACCGTGAAGTTGTCCATATTGAAGGCTATACTACTTTGAGAGGCCTGCATTATACGTCCTAATATATATTCTACATCTTCAGCCGCCAAACGTCTAAATGGCACTACTACCCAATAATCATCTACATCACCGTCATCTGACCCGAATCCGAAGGACAGACTCGTCCTGACTTCACGCTCGTCGCGGTTCTGAAGAGCAAACTCTACAATACGCTGTACAACCCGGCGTAGCCCGCGCTCAATTCCATTGCTATACATGGCTCTAGGGTCGACCCTGACTCTATACCGATTCTAGTCAAGGCTGGGGTGGGGGCTGCGGAGCGCACCAACTCAAACGTTATATCATCCTCAACAGAACGAGTCACCGCTGTGGAGGATGAACAAGAGTTTATATTGGATGATGTGGGATTGATGCGTAAGACGTTGGGGTTGGGGCTCTATTACTGGTGGTTGGCTAACAACAGGCGCGTATTTCGATCGCTTTATACCTGACGTGGGGTTCTCTTCATCATACCTCCGCTTTGAACGTGCTACCGGTATCGCTGGTGAGGGTTCGTCGGCAGGGGAGGATTCTGTGATCACAACTACACTGTCGTCGGAGTCATCCGTAATGTCGATGATGGGGTGCTGTACCTCATCGTCATTCACGGTTCTATGGGAGAAGAAAACAAAATATAAGGAACAGCATTCAAAATCTGTAATATTTTGTAAATGATCCACTTAGGAGTGTGACGTGTTAGAAATGGACTCTGTAGAAAAATTCAGATTCACGAGCCCATCCACATGTATTATATCTGGACCTACAGGATGTGGTAAAACTGTGTTTATGCTTAAAATCATTAAAGAAAAGGGAGAGATGTTCTCGAAATTTGTGCATAAAGTTATATGGTGCTATTCGACGTATCAATCAGTGTTCAACGAGTACCAAGATGATATTTTGTTCCACAAAGGTGTATATGACGTTAATTCGTTAAAGGGAAATGAACATACAGTCATTGTAATTGACGAACTCATGTTGGAGATGGATAAAACGTTTGCCGAGACATTTACATATTCTCCCACCATCTTAACATAAGCGTGTTCTTCATCAATCAGAATCTATTTTTCAAAAATAGATACATGCGCGATGTGTCGTTAAATACACAATATCTAGTCTTATTCGCACAACGTAGAGATGTATCACAAATTGGGGTATTAGCCAATCAAATGTTCCCGAATCAGCGTAAGGAGTTTTTGGAAGTTTATAAAGAAGCTACAAGCACGCGTTACGGATATTTGCTTTGCGACCTTCATCCGCGAAACACGTTTAGGGTGCTTCTAAGAACGACAAAGAGACTACAATACCGTGAATTAATAAAAATCTATCATCGACTGCCCCGGGCAATGCAACAGATGTTTATTAAAAATATCGTTTCCGACTTTTTAAAATGCATCTGTGAAATCTGTCTTAACGTTACAAATTGCAATGTATCAATGAAACCATCTCAGAAGGCTCGCCTACGCCGTTACAAGAACATAATACGTGCACTCACTCGTAAAAGTCAAACTGGAGCGAAGAAAACGAATTATTGTACAAACAGGAGGGTCATTTCTCCCCATCTTATTTTCAGTTTTGGGTCCTTTACTGACTAGATTAATATAATGAAGAAAGTGGTAGTGATTCCACACGAGGTGTACGCTTCACTGCAAAGGAATCCAGACACGGATCTAGATCCCCGTAAAAGCAGACTTAAAATAATGGAAAGCGAATTGCTAGCCCTATTAAACAGTGAAAAAAACACCTGATGAGAAAAGAATCTTATACCAAGGAGCTCTGCAGAAATTTCTTCACGAGTACGAAAATTATAAGAACCCGACAGAGATTCCTGTGGTTATTAGGCACAGCACGGGGAACTATGGACATGGCGACATAGGACCTGTACCTGACGATACCTCTGACCAACCAAAGATTAAGGGATCAGCCACACAACATATCGAGCATGTATTAAAAAGCACCCTCCCACATGCATTGAGGAATAAAGGTTTAAGTCTTTTTTATCTATTGAATGAGAACCCAGCCATACAATGGACCGATACAGGCGAGATCATTGTGGAAGGATCAAAGGTACAGGGGTCGAATATCGTAGACATTGTCCATGATCTGGTGAGAAAGTGGGATAGGCCCTCACCATCAGGATGGAAGCATATTAAAGCAAAACTACAACAAATAAATGTCCCTAAAACGTTGATAGGAAATCTGAACAGGTTAAAAGACTTGGAACATGCAACGCATGTGGCACAATTGAAGACGCCGTCACCCCCGGCGGTAACACCTTTGAAAAGGAGAAACAAGAGGATAAACAACGGTCAACCCTACCCACGTGCCTCTAAAATATGCAAATGGCTAACGTATTAAGTAAACGCTATGATGACATTTCTAACCCAGCCTCCTACAGCGGCGTTGATAGACTGTACAGAAGTGTTTACGGAGTAGGAAAAAAAGATGTTGAAAGATTTTTGCGGGAGCAGGACGCTTATACGCTTCATAAGCCTGTGAGAAAAAGGTTTAAAACAGCCAAGACAACGGCTTCCTCGATTGATTCTATTTGGCAAGCAGATTTAACAGACATGCAAAGATATTCTGTGTATAACGATGGTTACCGCTACATTCTATTCATAATAGACGTATTCTCTAGATATCTGTGGCTAGTTCCTCTGAAAAATAAATCACCTGAAACAGTTGCTAAAGCCACCAAAACGCTAATGTTAAAAGAAAACAGGGTTCCTGGCTATTTTTGTACGGATATGGGGAAGGAATTTATAGGTCATGCTTTTCAGAACATGTTGACAGAGTTTAATATCAGCTATTACACAACCAATTCTATACATAAGGCTTCTTTAGCTGAAAGAGTTCAACGTACCATAAAGGAACGCATGCACCGCTATTTTACACATAAAAACACATACAGATTTCTAGACATTCTGGAATCATTGGCATCATCCTACAACCGCTCACACCATCGCACGATTGGGACAACACCTAACGAAGTTTTAGAAAGAGGTACGCTCCCGAGAAAAGATGGATCACCAACACGACCACACTCTGCGCGCTTCAAAATCAATGATTATGTAAGGCTGTCGCGTTCGGGAAATAAATTCGCAAAGGGTTTTGAGCAAGGATGGACACGTGAGATTTTTAAAGTTAGGGCTATGAGACCTAAAGGTGAGATAATGATGTATTACGTTGAAGATTTGAATGGGGAAGAAATCTCAGGAGGCTTTTACCGCGAGGAATTGCAGAAAGTGGCATTTAATTTAGGAAAAAATGTGTTTAAAATTGAGAAAATTTTAGGGAGCAAAGGTTCAGGAAAGAGAAAAATGTACCTGGTGAAATGGCTAGGGTACCCAGAAAGCTTTAACACCTATATAAAAGCTGATGCAATAATGAAGCTTAAATAGTATGTAACATGGCTCCTAACCATTTCTACGTCACACTCCCGTCCTCCTCGTCCCTGTCTGTACACCCTAACAACACACTAGCCAACTTTGTAACAGAACTCCACGGGCCCATTGAATTGGGTCGTGATTCGTATGAGGTGGGGATATGCGAGATTCAGCTGGACACCCTCTTTTTAAATATTGAATATAAAGGATCCGTTTTTACGATTCTTAGAGACATTGACGAGTGTGAAAAAGCTGGGGTAGCTATGGATGAAACTATACGTATCGCTCGGACTAAGGTTGCACGGTATTACAGTACAGAAGTAAGACTAGGACCGGGTCATTATGGTTCGGTCGAGGATGTTGTGAAAAACTTAAAGTAAGTGTAAAAACTCAAACCTTACGAATGATTTAATATACGAAATCGTAAACAAAGGAAACCCTGCACATACACTAATCCTACAATCAAAGACTAACAGACGTATTAAAGACCGAAGAGTGTTCAAGATTATAACCAATGGACGATATAGCGCAGCCATCCAAAGAGACACATTTCACGAGGCACAGCATGACTTGTCCAGATTAATGTATCAATTGAAGATGGAGAAATTGGCTGAAAGCTCTCAGTCCCCAGACATGTGCTATATTTACAGTAATATAGTGGAGCACCTGTTTGTTGGGATACCCAGGCACGCCTGCTGCGCATTGCCCACATCCGCAACCATAGAGGAAGGAGTTTGAGTATTACATATGACAGACCCCATTATGTGAATGTCGCAACTAATTTAATAACCAATATCTCAATATATATAAGAACGATTGAGGGTGAAAACTTCCCATTCGGTAACGGGAGCTTAACAGTGAAGCTACACTTTCGACGCACTGAGTTATAATGGATAGAAAGCCTTTCACCGTCTATCGAGGGGTGAGATACCAGCGCGGTAGTGGACTTGGGTCCATTTTTTCATCCATACTACGTACGGCTGTTCCTTTGCTGAAGAGGGGTGCCAGATACCTCGGAAGGAAAGCGCTACAATCAGGTCTTAACATATTGGCTGGGGCTAAACCTAAAGAAGCTCTAAAAAACATTTAAAGCGTACACGGGACGAAATCATCAAAGATGCAAAGAGAAAAATGCGTGGTGGCGGGAAGAAGAAGAGGGCTGTCCGGAAGAAGGAGTCACGTGGTATTAAACGTAAAAGGATATCAAAAAAGAAGTGCTGTAAACGAATGAAGCCTATGGTTGACCACTTTTTTGACTAATATAAGCTAAGGACATTGATCTCATGAATCATAGTTTGTTTACTACTTGTCGAGAGAGGAGGCACTATTTCTAACTTGTCATGGCACGCTTCATCCACCCATGTAGTTCACAATGCTGTAAATCGGAGCTGTCCCTTTTTGAGATGCCTCCAACTCAAGTTTCTATTGAGCACAGACTTTAACACAATTAACGCTTTAAACACAATTAGTTCCCCGAGTGCTCCTATAGAATTCGTGATACCCAGCTCAGGCCCTTATTTTTTTTATCCAAGCTGTGTGCACATGTACGCTAAGCTACGTATAGCCCATTCTGATGGAACGGACTGCGATGACAAATATGCTGTATACCCTGAAACAAACTTTCTGCACTCCATATTCAACCAGTGTGACGTATATTTAAATCAGGCCAACATATCGTCAGGCACGGGATACTATCATCTACGAGCCTATCTGGAAAATGTCCTCAACTTTTCCAAAGAAGCGAAGGTTACCTTTTTAAGTGCCGAGGGATATTATCAAACTAAAGACGAAAGTAGTATAAAGGACAAATTTAAAAATTCTAAAAAGAAGATATACGAATGTTTTGGACGTCTGCACACAGATTTCACTTTCCAGGAGAAGTTGCTTGTGAACGGGGTGGATATGAAAATAAAGCTCACCCGCACGAGTCCTGAGATCTGCTTAAATCTGGATGCTGATCAAGAAGAGGGAGCAAAGCCCGTTGTGGTTCACATTATGGACACATACCTCCGCGTACGGTGAGTGAAATTAAATTCACCAAAACAACTAGAAATTGAGAAAAATTTACTAAACGCTACAGTGAAATACCCTATTAACAGAGGTCAAATCAAACTATATACGGTGCCTGCAGAGTTGGCGTCGAAGCAGATAGAAAACATCGCCCTGGGAAATCTTCCTAAAAGGATATTAATCGGAATGCAGGACCATGCTTCGGTGAATGGAAAATATAAAAAGAGTGCCTTTAATTTCGAGAATTTCGGACTTAAAAATATAACTCTATACGTTAATGGCATTGCTTTGGGTGGAACATTGGATACGGACTATTCATCAGACGCTGTGTTACCTCTTTGCGCGAGAGCCTATAGTAATCTGACCCATATTGCAGGTGATTGTGATGAGCTTGGTAATGGGGTAACGCAGAAAGAATTCATTGACCAATTTAACCTTTATCCGTTTGACATTACACCTGACTTATCTGCTAGCGTAAATACGCATTTAAGCCCACAACAGAGCGGAAACATCTCAGTGAGGTTGGAATTCACCAAGCCTATAGACGCGCCTATTAGTGTACTAGTATATCTCGAGTCGCAAGCCCTAATAGAAGTAGATAGATTTAGGAGTGTTATCACTGACTTTTAAAATGGATGCTAATACACTTCAGAGAGTAATGAATAGTGAACGAGTCACACGTTCCAAATTTATCGGCGTGTTTGCGAAGAATGAAACATTGAGTTTGCCACGTACGCGAGAATGTGGTAGTCTTATTGTGAACACAGATGTCATCGGCAATGAAGGGAGTCATTGGATTGCAGTCTATTTTAAAAATAGACACCGCCTGTACTATTTTGATTCACTCGGTACTCAACCCTGGAGTGATCCTGTTATTGTAAAATTTCTCGCTCAGTTACATATTCCCGAAGTTGTATGGAACCCGTTTCGTATACAAGGATATTTTAGTAATACTTGTGGAATGTACTGCATTTCATTTCTCTTGCATATGTCACGTGATAAAGAATTTATAAATTTTTAAAATTTATTCGACCCGTGTCACACTCGCCGAAACGATGAAATGGTATGCAGACAGATAAAAATCCGTTTTCCAATTGTGTGTACTCGTTGTAGAGTATAATGTTTTTGTTCGTGTGTATATTTGTAACGTTAGTTTGTATATTCTGTAGTTTAAGATGGTTATTGTACTGATTTCTTTCATTTAATAAATTGATGAAAATATACTGTCTTCTTCCCCCCAAAAAGATCGAAAAACACTTACATTATTTCGATGTGACATTCATTATGCTGACTGTTCAGTATATCCTCCGTATTCATGACACGAGATTGATTCTTCAAAAGATTGTATAACACGTGTCAAATCCTCATCGGACCTTAAAGGAGAAAGACTAATGTTCATATTGAATCTTTTTTAATAAAAACATATACAGAGTATACATATTGTAAGACAGACCCCATTATGTGAAGATATCTTTGGTTCGCTCAGAGAAGCTCATTTAAGAGGTAATTCCGAATAACATTTATAAAAAAAAACATGCAAAAGATTGCCATAAAAAATTTCGATTTTAGCATAATGGTGAGTATCTAAATGAAGTATTTGACGAGATACTACATCCCTCCATATATGTGAAATCATCTTTCTGACAGTTTGTGAATAAAAAATAAAAATAAAATTATAGACACTTACATTTGTATGGTAGTCCCTTGCGTCGGATTGTAAGGAGCGTCATTGCAAATATCATCAACGGTTTGCGTTGGAAATAATCCATCATGGTCAATCGCGTTAAAAAGATTAATTGCATTCAATGCTGCAGTGTCACCTTCTTGATACAAACCCGGAAAAGTGTAAAGTTCGTGATCCATGGCGGAGGGAATGTTTATTCACTGGCAGAGGGATGTTTATTCACTGGCAGAGGGAATGTTTATTCACTGGCAGAGGGAATGTTTATTCACTGGCAGAGGGAATGTTTATTCACTGGCGCGAAAATAGCTACTGTTACTCCCAACTGAAAAATATTTCCTTTTATATACACAATCACCAAGCTCCGCCCCAAAAGATCAAGAGCAGATGTTCGTAATGATTGGTTGGCAGTGTAGCTGTGTGGAGCTATGATAAGTTTGTGTACCAATCGTAACACCGATATAACGGGTCCATGCTTTGGACGACTAATGGCATCATTATATTTTCTCCAATAGATTTAATACTCGTATTACCCCTTGCATTCTCCGTCACGACAATATTTGTATCTATACTTGGTTTTCTCCAATCCATCCCTTTATGCAATATTGTTCACAACAATATTTTATTATTTTGCGTCCATACTAAATTGAGTCTCAACTTTCGGTTGCAAGTTATTTTGCGTCCATACTAAATTGAGTCTCCATTTTCGGTTGCAAGTTATTTTGCGCCTATGCCAAATTGAGTTTCAAATTTCGGTTGCAGGTTATTTTGCGTCCATACTAAATTGATCCTCATTTTTCGGTGCAAATTATTTGGCAACCATACTAAACACAGCTTTCCTAAGATTCCTGACTCGTGGATTTTACTTCTCGCATAGATGTGTGAATAAATAACCACCCCGCCAGTGCTGAAGCTTAGTTCGGATTCCACGTTAAACTGTAGGTCTAAGGCAGAGTGAAAAGCTTACTTAACCATTGTTACAATTCGGCGAGGAGTTAGTTATTGTTATTATTACTAAAGCGAAAAATCTACATTGTTTTGTGCATATCACATTTTGCAGCCACACTATTCCGGATCAATAATCACTAATGTATCGAGAGGATTTTATAATAAAGAAATTGTAAATATATCCATTCCTTTATTTATTTAAAAAAAAAAAAAAAGAATGAACAAAACTCTCTGTGTATATATATATATATATATATATATATATATATATATATATATATATACTGTATATATATATATATATATATATATTATAATGTGTTTATACAGGGTGGGCCGTAAGTTTCCATACATAGGAAAAATAAACATTTTTTTATGGACAACCATTTTTATTTATATAATATGCTCTACATGGTTGCCATTGTTTTGAAAACACATTTCAATACGTGTTCCCCACTGTTGATGAACACGCATTAGCACAGTTGACGTTATGCTTGTAATGGCGTTGGTGATACGTTCCTTTAGATGATTTATGTCTCGTATCTTTTCCTGATACACCATGGCCTTCAAGTGCCCCCAAAGATAGAAATCAAGGTGGGTGAGATCTGGGATCTGGGAGGCCACTCCACAGGACCACGCCGACCAATCCAAGCATCCGGAAACTGCTGATCCAAATACCGACGCACGTATTTAAATTTTCCTATGTATGGAAACTTACGGCCCACCCTGTGTATATATATATATATATATTATATATATATATACACGAGATAGGTGTACGCCTGGTGTGAATGAATTCTGTATTTTAAATGAGTCTATAGTTTCATTGGTACGTTTTATTTCCCACTAACTGTGTACACGAGATAAGTGTACGCATGATGTAAATGAACTCTCAAGCTGTTCATTACATACAAGGACAAGAATTACCACAATAAGTAATGCATCCCGTGCAATTTCTGCCACCCCGTGCTGCAGTTTAGTTCGGTTTCCACGTTAAACTGTGGGTCTAAGGCGGAGTGAAAAGCTTAACCATTGTTACAATTCGGCGAGGAGTTAGTTATTATTATTATTACTAAAGAGAAAAATCTACATTGTTTTTGTGCATATCACATTTTGCGATCATACTATTCCCGGATCAATAATCACTAATGTAATCGACTAGTCAGTAAAGGACCCAAAACTGAAATAAGATGGGAAGAAATGATCCTGTTATTTTAAATGTTGAAATTATGATGTGAAAGAGTGAGCAATGATTCCCTGACGAGATGTATTTCTGATTCGTTTCCACGTTAAACTGTAGGTCTAAGGCCGGAGTGAAAAGCTTAACCATTGTCAAAATGAACAAATCAGCGAGATGATGTGAAAGAGTGAGCAACCATTCCGTGACGAGATGTATTTCTGATTCGGTTTCCACATTAACTGTAGGTTTAATGCGTGGTGAAAATCTTAATCTTTGCAATTCGGCGAGGAGTTAATTATTATTATTACTACATAGAAAAATTTGTCTTTGTTCATATCATCCTATATATATATATATATATATATATATATATATATATATATATAGTGTGTGTGTGTGTGTGTGTGTGTGTGTGTGTGTGTGTTAATTTTGAAAAATGTATAATAATAATAATATCTTTCCATTTTTATTCATTCATTTCAATAAACTAAGAAGATGATGCCATACAAATTAAACGTAAAGACATATAATCAAAGCACTTAATAAAATAGAATTTTATATACATTTCAGTAGCAAGGGACCAAATTGAAGGAGTCGAGCGAAGGATTTGCCGAGACAGAGGCTGCAATCAAGTCTTTGAGAGAGAGAAAGTTCGACCCAAATTTCTTCTCGCCAATTTGCGGTTTTAAAAGGCCTCGGGCTGGACCTTTTAGCTCGATCTCTTGGTTACCTGCCTCCTCTGGCTGTCGTCTCAACACAATGTTAAAACATTATTCTAAGAGTTAATATTTTGGATTCGTTTTAATAACTGAAAGAAAGTAAATAGAACGGCGTTTAAATAATTAGTTTCTTATATTGTTAATATTGGTTTTAATAATTGATTCTCTTAAAAGGAGAAAATTCATTTGCTTTAAATTAATATACTTTTGGCATTTTTCTGATTTTCATTCACATAATATATACAGAGGTGTGTGTGTGTGTGTGTGTGTGTGTGTGTATATAGATTTGAGAATGTTAATGGAACGATTTCTTTTGCTAAGCTAATTGTTTAGTGAATTTGTTAATGTTAATATTGTTTAATTCACTTTAAGGTGAAAATCCGTGTGTATATATATATATATATAATATATATATATCGGGTGGCAACAAAAAACTTTACTTAATTGAAAGTTTAATAACTACAACAATTCAAAACTTATGCAATTGAGATTTTGCACACATTAACAGATGCATATAATCTATAATTGCTGGAATTTTCAAATATGTAGGTTCTATAGTTTTGTTACAGTGAACAATTTAAAAGCATATGTCTAAAAATAGCATGCCTGGTGTGCATCTGACACGTACGTGCGCTAGCGTAGGCTAAACCTAATGTAGCGTAGTATGACACGCGCGCTGGCGTAGGCTAAACCTAATGTGAATTTGCTTTCTTTATTTTTCCGCTAAAACCCCGCCAGCATGACGTTAATTAAAAGTGTAAAGCGCCATCATAGAAGCATGGGTCAAGGAAAAAGGTTGGAATGGAAATAGGATTGTCCGAGAATTCCCCGCAAAGAACTGGACTCGTCAAAGTGTTTATAACTTAATAAGAAAGATAAAGGATACTGGATCAACAGCTAGAAAACCCGGCAGCGGCAGGTCCAAAAGTGTTTCAACAGAAGAAAAAAGGCTGCCGTGGAGGAACTGATTCAATCCCAGGAGAATACACCAGGAACTCATCGCTCCCAGAGACAGATTGCGTACGACCTTGGGATTTCTCGCTCCTCTGTACAAGGGACTGTAAAACGTTTGAAATTGAAGGCCTACAAGAGGATTCGAGTTTCTCGGCGTGATCAGAATGTAAGACAGCGTAGAAAGACCCGCTGTAAATCCCTATATGAACGCTACTCAGCTGAAGACGTGCAAAAAGTTGTGTTTACGGACGAAAAGGATTTCCGTTGGAGGTGGCCAAAAACAGGCAAAATGACAGGGTTTATGGTTCAAGGAAAAAGGACATTCCTCCCTCCAGGCTTTATCATGAAACCTCACGATTCAGCAGAAAAGTAATGGTATCGGCGGGAATTTCATGGAAGGGAAAACACGAATTTATTTTATTGCCACAAACGAAACTAAAGTTAACTCTGAGCGCTACATCAACCTGTTAGATAATGGGTTACTTCCTGATTGTCGTCAGCTGTATCCTGATGAGGCCTACATTTTCCAGCAAGATGGGGCACCCGCCCATACAAGCCGAGCGACCCAAAATCATCTAGAGCAAGAGACCCCTAATTTCATCAAAAAGGATGAATGGCCGCCTCAGTCTCCCGACTGTAATCCGATGGACTATTCAGTATGGGATTCCCTCATGGTGAAGGTTTACGACAGCCAGAAAGACAAATTCACCGAAGATGAACTTAAGGAGAAAATCAGTAGAGCATGGGAGGATATCACCTTAGATGAGGTTCGAAAAGTGCATCTCCTCGTGGAAGAAGCGATTGAGGGCATTTACCAACAGGGAGGTGGTCACATTGACCATTTGTTTAAGTAAATTTTGTTAAGTTCAAATTCATTTTCTTCGGCATGCTATTTTTAGACATATGCTTTTAAATTGTTCACTGTAACAAAACTATAGAACCTACATATTTGAAAATTCCAGCAATTATAGATTATAACCATCTGTTAATGTGTGCCAAAGCTCAATCGCATAAGTTTTGAATTGTTGCAGTTATTAAACTTTGAATTAAGTAAAGTTTTTTGTGGCCACCCGATATATATATATATATATATATATATATAAGGAATGACAAAATTATATATATTATATGGTAAGGAGAAAGTTTTTCAATTGTGTGTATTTCGTCTGAACTATTATTTTGACGATTGTACGTATTATATATTTTTTGGGCAGTAGAAGGCAAATTCTATTTATTTAATTAATAATCATTTTCTTTTGTCAATTTCGATTTTCAAGAGAAAGTCTGTATGCTTTGGTAACGAATTAAAATAAATGGTGGTATCTAGCAACTCACCCTAATAATGTATACCTGTAAATTAAATAAAAAAATGGTATCTGGCAACTCAACCATCATCTATTTAAAACCCGCTTGGCTTCGGAGCTGGTAGTTTGATGCGAACTTCGGCCGAATAAAGAACTCTCTCCTTCCCTTCTTAGGTTAAGACTTAGCTTAGTTTCCCTTTGGGGGGTTAGGACATCCACCTTGTCCCCCCAAAGTCCTCCTCCGGCTATCCTTTCTCTCTTAGGCTAAGGCAACCCCTTTGGGGGAGGTCTCCTTCCTTCTCCCCCCGAAGATCCCTCCCTTCTCCCCTTCAGGTGTACCCCTCCCCCCCTTGGCTTCTTCTAAGCCACTGGCTGATTAGGAGTCTATAAGACAACGGCCACTCGGCTAAAATCTTAGTGTGCGCTTGGCTCCTGCCAGGTGAAACACCTCTCTTCCTTCTCTCCTTTTCCTGTCTTTCTCTTGGGAGATAACGCCGCCTCCAAGTTTCATGACCCCTTGTTACACTTGCAGCACCCCCTACCCCCTTTGCAACATTTAGTTGTTGCATACCCCCTTTGCACATTTATCGTTATCTCTTGCAGCATTGCAACATTCCTGCACTCTACCTTTTTGCGGCTATACTACTATCCTCTACTTAGCACTTTATTACTACTCGTATATACATATACAATTATATTATTATTATTATTATTATTATTACTACTATTATTATTATACAAGGTGTCCCATAATTCCGGCATCATAGGAGAAATTCATATTTTTCTATTTTCTACAAACCATAATTCATATTTTCTCTTTCTACAGGCCATAATGACTGTGAGCAAGGAAGAACGAATCCAGATAATTCTACTCATAGGAAATCGAAGTCAAAGAGAGGCCGCTGCTGAATTTAACAGACTGCATCCAGACCGCGAGCCAATAACACAGAGTTGTGTTAGCAGACTTGTTGCAAAGTTTAAGGAACAGGATCCATAGAAGATAAACCACGCAGTGGACCTTCAAGGAGGTCCACTGACGATGATACAGCGACTGCTATCCTGGCTCATTTTAACAGAAGTCCCAAAAGTCTCTTCGGCGATTGTCCGCCGAGACAGGAGTGTCGAAAAGTAGCATCCATCGCATTCTCAGGCTCACAAATGGCATCCATAAACTTCAGATCCTACAGAAATTAAGCGAAAATGATCCCGACCGGCGGATGGAATTTTGTGAATGGGTTACGGAACAACACATATTGAGCACGTTCCGTAAATAAAAGCTTTGTTTTGCCTTTTTTTATTATTTTCCTATGATGCCGGACTTATGGGACACCCTGTATATATATGAAAAGAACTGTGATCATGTGAAGCCTTACTGACCTTGAGCCAAAGATATGGAAGAATTGAAAGCAACAAATTCCAGTTTTTAAAGTCATCTTGCTCGAACTAATATACACTGTAAATTAATGCTTTATTTCCGTTTCACAGTTTCATAAGTTTAGAGGGAAGAGTAATTTGTTTGGACCTCATTTAAAAATAAAATTTATGCGTGAAATACCTTTAATGATTACCGTTCTATTTGACTGCTGACAACACTATAAAACAAAATGATCTTTTGGCTCCGTATTTACTCTATAAAGAGCATTCAACCTCTTAAAATATGATTAAAAATGTATCTGATACGCGTTTGAAGACAACTTAAATTTAATTAATTTACGCCCGAGTGACCCACACTAAAAATGGGAGAAAAGCAAACCTCCAAACTCAACCTCAGAAAGGAAACTAAATTATTTGAATAATTGAATTTTACTTAAACCAACCTCTCAGGCGAGAGAGAGGAGAGAGAGAATACGTTCGAATACGACCTTCGAAGAGCATAAATATTTTCATTGCCGGATTTAATTATTTACAAAAAATAAACTGAGAGATTTTAAAACTTTGTAAACAGTACTCAACCGATCATCTTATATAATGAGGCACTTATTTACAGGGTGATCCAAAAAAAAGCGTTCCCATAGTATTTATGTAAAAAAAATTATTTCCGGGAACATCTTTTTTGAATCACCCTGTATCCTTTCCAGTATGGTAGAAACGGGACTTTATATGTAAGGAGAATTGCATTTCACATTGATATCTTCTCATTTATGTTTATATTTAGTTAACTGTTCAGACTTTTTTCTGGTTCTCAGTGCTATTCAGTTAGCTACTGTTAAGCATACATTAATGCATTGCTACCTTTGGAAACCCTACATGTCATAAAACAATAAGTTCAAAAACTGTTACAACTATTTTTTTATGCAGAAAGGAGGGGCCAAGGGCGAATGCCCGCAAAAAATACTTCTGCCATAGAAGAAGAGAGCCAAAATCAAGGTCCAAGGTTTTCGAGATGCCTAGACACTTTGCGTTTAAGAGATTGAAGGTCATAGACAGGGGGAAAGATGGATTGAGGAAGATTGTTTCAGAGTTCACCGGTTGAATAGATGAAAGATTGAAAATACCGATTAACCCTTGCGTTAGAGAGTTGGATAGCAAAGGAATGAGAATGTGGTGAAAGTCTGGTGCTGCGTATTCTCCTTAAAGGAGGAGGCATGCAGGTAGCGAGTTCAGAAGAGCAGTGTCCGTTATAACAGCGGTAGTAAAGAGAGAGTGAGGCAACATTGTGGCGAAGAGAGAGGGATTGAAGGCAGTCAGTAAGAGGCGGGGAATTGATGAGACGAAAAGACTGATTCCACCCGGTCAAGTACAGCTGTGTGGGTTGATCCACTACATACATGAGAAGCAAACTCCATACAGGGGCGGACACGACCCCTGTAAAGAGAGAGCAACTAAGCAGGGGTGAAGAAACTGCGGAGGCGGTACAGCACACCAGTGTTCGAAATCAGATGGGGTCATGGAGAGGTTGCCCCACCTAAATCTACATGGAACCTATGGAAATGTGCTGTCCAAGGGGACTCAGGGTGGGTCCTGTAAAAACCTCTGTAAATATTTATATGTAGTGTGCAATTTTCTATATCTAAACCTTTCAAGTTTTAATTTATATGAAGGAAGTGTTATATATATATATATATATATATATATATATAACAACTGCTGTTCTTCTATTATTATCTACATATTTGTATATGCCAGTTATCATAATTCTAATAGGCCTATGCTATGGTATAATGCATTGTACTACCAGAATGTATTAGAGTCGGTTTACGAAATCTGAAATCTCATCATTCCCATGATCATGTGATTGTACTGCTGACGCTGTTTTCTTTTGGGTTACATGATATACTCTGAAAGTATATTTTGAAATTTTTTGGTAACATCCTTGCTTTTCACAACTATTACAGTGGACTATCACCTCCTGTTACTTTCTCTCTTCGTAATGGGTAAATCCTTATTATAAGCCTATATTTTTGGGCTACATTCGCGCGAGTGGCTCGGTGAGTCTCTGAGTCAGATTCTGAACCCCCTAAATACATTGCCCTATTTCGAACACTGCGGCACATCTAACCTCTCAGAAGCTGTTTTGGAAATAGAGTATATGTGATCTTTCGAGGAAAGATCACGAGAAAAGAAACGCCAAGAATGTTAAGAGAAGAGGAAGGATTGAGTTGCGTATTGTTGAAGGTAAAGGGATAGTCGTGTGGTCTGAATTATGGATTTCGTTACCATACAAACAATGGCCACTTACAGTTGTCGTGCTACGTCGTATCCAGGTCGAAACACTGCTTCCCGATAGAGCAGTGAAGTTACGCAACGTTGGGTTCTGGGAAGTAATTGGATGGCCGATCGTCTTCTGTGTCCAAATGATGCAGCGACCATGCAGTGATTCGGAATCCAGCTATATATATATATATATATATATATCGTAAAGAACGACGCTTGTATAGGAGAATATTCCGCGCAAGATGAGAGAGAGAGAACGAAACAAATGAAAAATGAGGTAACCACCCGGAATCTAACCCGGGATCTTCCGATTGCCGGTCAGATATGATAACCATTACACCATGGGCCTCACTCATTCAATGCCGTAATTCTTCTACATACGCGCAGAAACCAATGCCCCAAGGGGGCAACCCTCGCATGCCGTACATTATATACATTTACTGCAAACGCAGTATAATTAACGTAAAGAACGATGCTTGTATAGGAGAATATTCCACGCAAGATGAGAGAGAGAGAACGAAACAAATGAAAAAATGAGGTAACCACCCGGGATCGAACCCGGGATCTTCCGATTGCCGTCAGATATGATAACCATTACACCATGGGCTCACTCATTCAAATGCCGTAATTCTTCTACATACGCGCAGAAACCACTGCGTGTTTGCATTTAAATGTATATAATGTACGGCATGCGGGAGGTGACCCCTTGGGGCATTGGTTTCTGCGCGTATGTAGAAGAATTACGGCATTTGAAATGATGAGACCCATGGTGTAATGGTTATCATATCTGACGGCAATCGGAAGATCCCGGGTTCGATTCGGGTGGTTACCTCATTTTTTCATTTGTTTCGTTCTCTCTCTCTATCTTGCGCGGATATTCTCCTATACAAGCGTCGTTCTTTACGTTAATTATACTGCGTGTTTGCAGTTAAATAATATATATATATATATATATATGTGTGTGTGTGTGTGTGCGCGCGTGTGTGTGATCGCGCTTCAATATGACATTCAAAGGCCATGAATGTTTTCATTGTAGGATTGTAATCACATGAAAAAAATGAACTACGTCTTTGTGGAATTTTATAAACAATATTCAAAATCGTTTCTTATATGACCATTTTTTGTAATATTTCATTTATAATTCATTAAATATTTAGTTGATGGAATACTTCAGTTTTTTCTAATTCTCTTTTTATTTTCTTCGAAACTGAAATTATTTCCTTTTAAAAGATAATCTTGCAAAATATTCCTTTAAATTTTATACTAAATTTCCAGGTGGAAATTCTTGTGATTTCCTCATATTTCATAACGACATCGATTGAATTTTTATGACATTTTTTTATAAATGTTCAAATCTTTTATTCATTTGAGAATTTATACATTTCTCTTATTTTATTAGGAGCAATCCAAGAATAAGCACCCCAAATCAATTTAGGGTGCTTTTTCTTAGATTAGGGTCGAACGAGGGTGCTTATACTTGGATTGCTTTAAAATGGAGTTAATTGCTCTACAATGGTTAATTGAATGCTCGGTTAGGTTAATTGTACGCCCTTGACGATTCGTTAGGATAAGTCGCGATAGTTCGTTAGTTTTAACGAAAATATCACAACTTAACCTAACCAATCGTCAAGGGCGTACAGTTGACCTAACCTGGCATTCAATTAACCTAACCGGGCATTCAATTTTACCGTAGGTTTAGATATATTTATAAATAAGTCTTGAAATGTAAAAACCATTGAGAAGTTTGAGGGCAAGATGACAGCATCACCTTTTCAAAGTGAAGTGTTACCATTGTTGGTTGAAGATCCATTGCCAGTAATAAATTGGTGTAAGGGAAAAAATCTTATTACAAAAGTGATGCTGTTGTGCTAAGTGCGATCAAGCAATGACCTGGACAAAGTTTTCCAGGAATGTTGATGTTAAAATCCTTTAATTTGGATTGAGGTCGAACTGGGGTGCTGTTTCTTGAATTGGGGTCTAACTAGGGTGCTCTTGCTTGGATTGGGGACTTGGTAGAGCTACCAAATTTGGCACGGGAACCTCTTATGGGATGAAGAAGGTCACCACAGAGTCGGTCAGCCTGTCTGTTTGTATTACGGGCGGAAATGTGAAGCTCAAGATTTTCATGACTGTGTTCTTTTCTATAGTTTTATTGACCAAATAATTGAACCGACAGTAATTGGGAGTTCAATTATTTGGTCAGGGGGGTTTTGGGGGATATCTGATCAGATTCAGAAATCTTGACACAATGTGAAGTTCAAAATTTTCACGGCTGCGTTCTTTTCTGTAGTTTAGCCTGTCTGTTTATCTGTTTGTGAAATATATACCGGGCAGTAATGGGGAAGGGTGGGGGTAAGTTGGGGAGAGGGGTGGGGGTAATGGGGGAGGGGTGGGGTAATGGGGAGGGTGGGGGTAATGGGGAGGGCGTTAGCCCCCGAGTTGCATAAAGGGGGTGAGGGGGGTTTGGGGGGCGTTCAGTTGACCTAACCGGGCATTCAATTAACCCGGGCAACGCCGGGTACCTCACCTAGTATATATATATAGTACAGGGTGTCCCGTAAGTCTGGACCCATAGGGATTTATAATATATTTTTTTATTATGTTGCAGGTAAACCATGTCACTGACTAGAGAGGAGAGAGTTCAAGTTATTTTGCTGGTCGGGACCCGCAGTCACCGGGAAGTGGCCGAAGAATTCAACAATATGCATCCAGACCGCGCACCAATCACACACAGATGTGTTGGCAAGTTGATAGCCAAATTTAACGAAACTGGATCCGTAACTGACAAGCCTCGCAGAGGACCTTCAAGGACTGTTACGGAAGACGAAACCAGTACCAATGTGTTGGCTAGCTTCGCTGTCAGTCCCAAGAAGTCACTTCGACGCATGTCCAGCGAAACTGGGACTATTTTGTAATTTTATTAATTTTGCCCTATGGGTCCAGACTTACGGGACACCCTGTATATATATATATATATATATATATATATATATATACAGGGTGTCCCATAAGTCCGGCATCATAGGAAAAATAAAAAAGGCAAAACAAAAGCTTTTATTTACAGAACATGCTCAATATGTCCACCATTGTTTTCAGTACACAAATTCAGACGTGATACCCAGTCAGCAAGCACACGGTGAATGATGTCAGGAGTAATGGTGTTACATGCCCCAATAATTCGCTGCCGCAAATGTTCAACACTCCTAATTTTCTCTGCGTATACCAGCGCTTTCAAGTGGCCCCAGAGATAAAAATCTAGTGGCGTGAGATCCGGGCTTCTAGCTGGCCATTCCACAGGCCCTCGACGTCCTATCCAATGACCAGGGAATTTTTGGTACAGGTATTCCCTTACTTGGGTGCTGTAATGCGCAGGAGCGCCGTCTTGCTGGAACCATGTTGGGAAATTTCCTTCTTCGTTCAAGACTGGGAAATGCTTCTTCCTTGAGCATACGTAGGTAGGTGCTTCCAGTGACATGTTCATCGAAAAAGAGGGGGCCTATGATGCGATCCTTCCAAATGCCACACCATACCATCACCCGAGATGCACCTTGTTCCTTTGAAGAGGTATACCAGTGAGGGTTGTTTTGAGACCAGTAACGGGTGTTCTGTCGATTTACCTCACCATTTCCATAAAAAACAGCCTCGTCACTGAACAGAATGGTGGACGGGAAATTGGCCTCCCGAGCATAAATTATGGTTTGTAGAAATAGAAAAATATGAATTTCTCCTGTGATGCCGGACTTATGGGACACCCTGTATATATATATACACCGAAATAAAATTTTAGTAATTTCTCATCGTTATAAATTATAGAATGGCAATTATGACACACTTTCTACTCTTCCATTAAATCATTTGTAGGTTAAAAGTTAAAGAGGATTTTTACAGCTTGAATTTGCTGCTCCACGCGCATTAATACCGTTCGTTCTTTGGTGCGTGCGTTTCCGTTCATATCTGAAAAGTGGGTTGAGTACGTTCTTGAGGTCAAATTGTAGGGAAATACGAGCTTCACCATTTGATTGGTTGCAGTGAAGCGAAAGAAGCGATCTTTTGGCTGCAGTTCACGTTTGGCGTTCGGAAGACGAAAAGATTGAAATCTGTTTCAGAAGTGGATTGTGAAGGGCATTTCGCTCTTAATTATTTGTGTTAATAAATTACAGCCACGTTTGGGGTTAATAGTGCGGGTAAAGTACCATAGTTATTTCTCAGATGAATAATATAAAGTAATAAAAATGGCAAAGGCGAAAGTGAAACTGAAGTGAGAATCTCTATTTTAACTGATAAAATAGAAAATCTTATTTCTAAAGAAGAAGTACACTCTATTGAGTCTATTCCAATGGATTATAATGGAAAGGAAAATGGAATAAAAAGAGGGACCTTTTCCAGTTTGTGTACCGTTTTTCATATAATTTATTTTTGATTGGTCATACAACCGCCGTCGATTATAACAACTTTTTAAGAGAGGTAAGTTCTTGATAACCTAACCTAACCTAACCTAACCTTCTGTTTTACTCTATGCTGTGCCTAACAGAAGCAAAGAAACACTAGAAAGTTGCATAAAAGCCAACATTCTGCCTGGATCTACTATTATTAGTGATATGTGGAAATCTTACGATCAAATTGATAAAATCCCACATTATAACTTTCGTCACTACACTATAAATCACAGTGAAAATTTTGTCGATCCAGCGACCGGTGCCCACACTCAGCAGATAGAGAGCACCTGGAACGTCTTTAAACGACAAAACAAGCTGCACAAATGTTAAAATGCATTTCCGAATGGTCCTTGAATAAATAATTTCAATCTAAAAATGTTTACTATGCTGTATGTAATTACTGTAGAAAACGGTACATAAACTGGAAAACGTCCAAAAAGAGTATGGTAACTTTAGCTGAGAATTTCATTCCAAACACACACACACACACACACACGCATATACTGTATATACTGTGTGTGTGTGTGTGTGTGTGTGTATGTGTGTGTGTGTATAAATTTAAGCAGAAAGCCACAGACAAGAAGGAAAGAAACATCCATCATGTTGAAAAGGGACTATATTTTGTACAATGCAACGTTTCAAGCACAAACTATGCTCATCTTCAGGCAAAAAATTCTAAAAAGTTAAAAAACAGAATATTAAAACCATAATGAATGACAAATATAAAATACAAAATAATGTAAGGAAAAAACCCAAAACTAAAAATTCACAAGTTTTTAAAACACTAAAATGAAAGTCACACTAAAAAGAATCACACACCTTAAGTCTAAGTAGTACAGATTCCGAGACAAAACTAATACAAACAGAAGCATCCAAAAATAAGTAAGGTTCGTTGTTAAAAATGTTCAGTTAAGACGGAGGGGAACGGATGAATTATCAGAATTGAGCGAAGGGGAAAGAGTTTTAATATATAATGATTCTAAAAGTCTTAAAGTTTGCTCACACGGAGCGCAATCTAAAATATTAAAATTAGCTAAAGTTATATCCACTTTGCTTTGAATAACATGGCTGCGTATAGCTGAAGCTTCTTTAGTTCTCAGTGGTTTGTTAGTTCTATGGCTTATGCCCATGTGGGCACAGAAACGCGACTCGAGGCTTCGCACAGTGCTACCAATATAGCTCCGATCACATCGGGGACACTTGAATTCATATACAACAGCACTGCGCAGAGCATCCGATACACGGTCTTTTACATTAAAAATGAGCCTTCTTGTCTGTGGCTTTCTGCTTAAAATGAAATTGAAGCTTGCCAGAAGCGGCCTTCACCAATATATATATACAAAGGGTGGGCCGAAAGTCTGGATCCATAGGAAAATATTTATTTTAATACATAAATTACAACAAATGGTAAATACTTAAAATGAATATCAACTTTAACTCGTAAATGCGTATCCGTGATACTGTACAGTAGTTCGTACTCCAGTATAAATACTCAAATACTTTTTTTATTTCAGCCCAGAAATGGCTTCGAATCTAACAACAGAAGACCGGGTAGAACTTGTGCTCATGTACGCAAGACAGGGCGCTACACACAGAGAAGTTGCTACCGAATTCAATAGAAATCATCCTGATAAGTATCCAGTAACACATGCGACTGTTGGCAAGTTGCTTAAACGTTTCAAAGAAACAGGAAGTGTACATGATCGACGGCGTTCTGGTCGTCCAAAAACTGCAACTGATGAAAATACCTCTGCAATGGTATGTGAAATTTTAACGAATAGTCCAGTAAAGTCAACAAGAAGATTATCAAATGAAACACGCATCTCGAGAACGTCAATTCGAAGAATTATTAAAAATCATAAATTCCATCCCTAAGTGTCTCGATGTCAGAGGCCGCCAATTTGAGCATTTGTTATAATTTGTTGTTTATACTGGAGTACGAACTACTGTACAGTATCACGGATACGCATTTACGAGTTAAAGTTGATATTCATTTTAAGTATGTACCATTTGTTGTAATTTATGTATTAAAATAAATATTTTCCTATGGATCCAGACTTTCGGCCCACCCTATATATATATACACACACACAAGGCCTATCAGAGGGGGGCTAGGAGGGCCATTTGGCTTGGGCCTCAAGCTTAAGGGGCCCCTCAAATTTAGAAACTTTCAGGTTTGAATATAATGTTTTGCAGTGAAAGTAATAATTGGGTTTAGCTATGGGCCTCAAAAGTTGGGAGCGGCCCAGGCCTCTCTGGACCTCTGAGAGGGCCTGTATATATATATATGATGAATAAAACCACGAAGGAAAGGAAACACAAAACGGTGCTCAAGCGCTTTCGTCTAATGACATCCTCAGGAACACTGTGTTCCTCAGTGTTCCTGAGGATGTCATTAGACGAAAGCGCTTGAGCACCGTTTTGTGTTTCCTTTCCTTCGTGGTTTTATTCATCATAAATATTTTTCACGTGTTACTTTCGTGAAATAATTTTCATATATATATATATATATATATATATATATATATATATATATATATATATATGCCCTCTCAGAGGTCCAGAGAGGCCTGTATATATATATATATATATATATATATATCGGGTCGGCTAAAAAAAAGGGAGACCTCGAACTTTATTGTAAAATCCAGTCATGGTCAGATTTGAATAATTTTTTCCCACCCCACAACTAAGTAAATTTCCTATACGGTTGAGCAGATTTCAAAGAAAACTAATGAAAATTACGGATTCATTGAACATTTCTTTATGCCACTGGAAATTCTCCATTTACCCTACTACTGCATTGTATCACGTCATCCCATAAGTAATGTCGTTTTTTACGATAGATTCAGTTTAAACTAGTCTATTATATATTTTCGCCTGCCTGTCTGTCTGTCCTTTATGCAAGCGCAAACCGTTTGACCTAGAGCTACCAAATTTGGCACGGGGTGGGGGTAATGGGGGAGGAGTTAGCCCCCAAGTTGCATAAAGAGGGGGGTGAGGGGGTTTTGGGGGCATTCAGTTGACCTAACCGAACATTCAATTAACTCGGGCAACGCCGGGTACCTCACCTAGTATATATATATATATATATATATATATATATAATATATTAACAGTTGTTTTAATTAAGATTTTAACATAGAACCTTATGTTGAAATGATTAAAATTAAATTTTTCATATAATTTATTGTTGAGAATATTTTTGTTAAAACTAACGGAAATATCACGACTTAACCTAAACAATTATCAAGGGCGTACAGTTGATCTATTATTATTAATTATAACATTGTTTGTTTCTGGAATAGTATTTACTATTTACTAATAGATCAACTGTACGCTCTTGATAATTGGTAGGTTAAGTCGTGATATTTTCGTTAGTTTTAACAAAAATATTCTCAAAAATAAATTATATGAAAAACGGTACACAAACTGGAAAAGGTCCGTAATTAATGTAATAGATATGTAATAGTAGGTAAATGATGTAATTTATCATACTGCGAAATATGTTATCATTCTTTAACTTTTATGAAGGTCATAATGTTAACTTAAGTGTTTACTTCGAGCGAAGGAATACCAACTGTACGAACTTAAATTATAAACTAGTGATACCAACCCACCGGACAAGGTACGAATCGCGACCTTTAAAAAACGAGTTAAAATTAAAACAAATAAAAAGGTTAACTTATTTTCACCTTTTGGTGAGAAATTTATTAGCAGGAACTTATAAAGAATGAATATACCTGAATACGCACTACAGGGTAGGCCATAAGTTAAATTTTGCACTTTGAATAATCAATAAATATTTCTAAACTTATTATAAACATTTAACTTTGTTAACAAAACCCCACTCATATAGACAGAGTTTATTTCCACAACAGTTTCGATGCCCACTGGCATCCTCTTCGGGTGGATACAGAAAAACGAATTCGTTTTTCTGTATCCACCCGAAGAGGATGCCAGTGGGCATCGAAACTTGTGGAAATAAACTCTGTCTATTAGAGTGGGGTTTTATTATCATATTATTTTGACCTTCACGTAGAAAAAAGTGAAGTTTTTTGCACACAGTTAACTTTGTTTTTTCTCTATTTTTGCTTTAATTATAACCGATAAGGACTTATGGGCCACCCTGTATATTTAATTGTATTCGGTCCAATATATATTTGTGGTTTTTAGTCCAGTTTGTATCGAGCAAACCTGAGGTAGTACGAATATAAGTGATTGATACAGGCAGAGCTGGGCAGTAACGCGTTACAAGTAACGGCCGTTACGTAACGCGGTACTTTTTTAGTAACGGTAGTGGTAACGGCATTACATTTCAAATCAAGTAACTCTTTCAGTAACGCCGTTACTTTTTTAAGGAAATACATTCGTTAGTCGTTACTCGTTACTTTTTTATCGTAGCTCGCAATTAGTTTCTTTCGATCCTCACTCATTATTCATTAACCGTTAAAAATTTGTCCCTTCTCTATGAGCGAGAGGTGTGCGTGTTAGCCGTTGGCATGCTGGCAGCCTACCCCCATCCACCCTCTCCCCCTACACTGACAGCACTGTCAAAATAAAAAGGCGAAGAACCCTGGAGCAGGGAGGGACCTAAGTTCAACAGAGGTTTCGTCATTCCTCTCATCTGGGCCTTAACGGCACGTTAGCTCCGCATCCTTCCCATCCACTAACTTTAAAAATATGTTTATTAAACTTAACACTCCTATACCATCTAGTGCCGCTGTTGAGCGGGTTTTTTTTCAGTAAGGAAGGATATACTGCGTCGGAAACGAGGCTCGCTCTTAGATGCAACTTTTGAGGAGCTTGTTTTCTTAAAGGCCAATAAAGATCTTTTGAATAGTAGTTCTTAAGTTTGTATATTTAGCTAATAAATGTCAGTTATCATTGCCATGCACAATAACTCATTTGATTCATTTCTTTAGTATTTCGTATTATTGTTTTGCAAAACTAAACTTTCCTGGTATATTCTAGCATTAGTAAATTAGTATCAAAAGTATGCTACATCCTCTGTTATGTTGCAATTCCTAGTAATAAATCTTGCAGTAATTTTGTTTCACTTTTTTTGAAAATATTATGCCTTATAAGTAGGCTGACCATATTTCCTTGAGACAAAAACGGGACATTGGGATGGCAAAAAAGGGACGGGGTTATGTAATATTCTGTATTCATGAAAAAGTAAGTACATAAACCGGGACAAAATTGACATTTTTATTAAAACGACGGGACGGCCACGAAATAAAAAACAAACGGTACTGTCCCGTTCAAAACGGTACGTATGGTCAGCCTACTTATAAGTCATAACAACGCAATGAAGGCATGCACAGACTTCGTAGCCTGTGCATTAACCAGTGGATACAAACCAACACATACTCGCACAAGCAAATGTTCATATAATATAATATTTTATGTATATATAAATTATAATGATGAATAAAACCACGAAGGAAAGGAAACACAGATGGTGCTCAAGCGCTTTCGTCTAATGACATCCTCAGGAACACTGAAGTACATAAAGAATTACAGCCTATATATAGGTTACAGAAAGAGAAAAAAAAAAATTAAATATATATATATATATATATATATATACACAATAAACGGAGAACCGAAATTAAAGGATTGTGGAAGGGGGCCCACAAATTTATAAGGAAAAACTATCGATTTTTAGCACAAGATTAAGATTTGTTTCCAAACAATGTTATAGATAAAAAAAAAAAAAAAATAATAAATAAAATAAAAATAAAATATATATATACACAAATTTATAACATTGTTTGGAAACAAATCTTAATCTTGTGCTAAAAATCGATAGTTTTTCCTTATAAATTTGTGGGCCCCCTTCCACAATCCTTTAATTTCGGTTCTCCGTTTATTGTGTATATATATATATATATATATATATTTTTAATTTTTTTTTTTCTCTTTCTGTAACCTATATATAGGCTGTAATTCTTTATGTACTTCAGTGTTCCTGAGGATGTCATTAGACGAAAGCGCTTGAGCACCATCTGTGTTTCCTTTCCTTCGTGGTTTTATTCATCATAAATATTTTTCACGTGTTACTTTCGTGAAATAATTTTCAGAAATTATAATATATATAATATATTTACATTTCATTAAAAGTAACGGTAACGAGTAACGGTGCCGTTACTCGTTACTTTTTAAAAATGGTAACTGTAACGATAACGGCGTTACATTTAGACTGTAATAACGGTAACGGTAACGGCATTACATTTATAAAGTAACGAGCACAGCACTGGATACAGGTAAATTCGTGCTGCCTTGCAATTTATGTCTGTAATACAAACTAACGAAAATTGCTATAAATTGAATACGGATATGGATGTTCTTTGGACGAGACTAACACCGAGCATTGTTGCTTTCAGTGTTGATGAACCACGTACGGCAGCCTCCTCAGTACTTTGACCCCCTAATGGTTTCCAGTTGCCATGGAAACTGAGCACATTGTAAAAGTGAGAAAGAAATTGGGTCTATGTATTTTATAATTTCGGAGGAACAAAACTTTTGTCACTGATTGTATCTTATTCATATATATGTAGTGAATGATGACGATGTCTGGCTGTTTGTCGCATGTTCGTTTATACACGCCTAAACGGCTAGGGTAATCCGCATCAAATTTAGTATACACATTATGGGAGAACCAAGGAAGGTTTTAGTAACACGGCCGGCCCTCCCAATCCAGTTATATTATTTTGTTTTATAAATTCAGGTATTGATCTTTTTAATATATGGGTGATTTTTTAAACATGTGACACTTTAAAAGGTTTGTATGTTTTTATTAACTAAAACAGGAGCATGAAATTTTTACTGTACCTTCTCATCACATGGGAGCTAGTACCCTAATACAAAACATGTTCTATGTGACGTCTTCCCAGTTCACGATACTATAGTGCTTATATTATATAATGCTTTTTTGTAGAACAAAAAGGTTCCGGAACTCTGCTATAAATTTCCGACAACCTTAATTGTCATTTGTTAACCCATTCCACCCTGTGACCATCTCACCCTGTGACCATCCCACCCTGTGACCATCCCACCCTGTGACCATCTCAATCCAAAAAAAAAGCGTCCTTCCTACTCCTAAAATTTTTTTATGTAAACAACAAAAAAAAAGGAATGAAAATAAAAAGATGAAATTTTCTTCTGCGTGTTGAAAATAAAAGGTACCGGAACGCCGTTCCGGCGCATTCTGCCAGAAAAAAAATATATGTATACACACACACACACGAGTGTATATATATGTATATGTATATATATATATATATATATATATATATATATATATATATATATATATATATATTAGTTATTATCAAACTCTGAAATGATCCGACAGCTTATTCGTATCTAAATACTTAATAGTTCTCTATGGTACCTACAGTAAGTGACTTATCCCCCCAAAAAAGAACCTGAGCATAGTTTTTTTACTCTGGATGATTTTGATTTAAATTTATTTATTTTTACACAAACCTCCACTATCGTTCCTTCAGAATGGAACGTCGAATTGATTTTATAAGTATCGGTGAGAGAGAGGTATTCTTGACGATTCTTTGTTGTCTTGAACTGGAGGATGAAGAGGCACATCATAATAAGAACACCGCCTTTAGACAAAGTCGTTCTCAGCATTTCCGGATTTACTCCTTTTGGTAAGAGGAATTCTTTACTGTATTCTCTATGAACGTAATGTCTCATAGATTTTTCTCTGTGCTTCGCGCGCACCAACAATTTATTGTTAATGATTTCTACTTTAATTTCCTCTGGACTGAACTGTCTGACATTGCACCTGAATGTAATGTGTCCATCTTTGATTTCTAGGGAATTCATGTCTCTTATAAGAGGATCACGAGAGAAAGGAACAATAAAGCGATCATCAAAGGCAGTTTGTTATCTGGACATTAATTAGTTTGTATATTTGCATATTTCTCCTTCTATTTTCTTAATGTCATTGTCGAATGATTACCTCAACTTATAAAATTCATCAGGTTCTATAATTAGTGGAAGTCTAAGTTCCAGAGACATTTTGATTTCGACTCGTTACCGTGTATCGCCCCGGGATCGAGACCCGGTGACGGCAGGCGGCGCGCAGCAAACCCCAGCTGTTCATCCTTCCACACAATAAAGAAATCGGTTGGTAGATAAATGGATACCCTGGTAGCCTAGTGGTTAAGACGTTGGACTGCTGCTGCTGGTGGGGCGTGGTACGGATTCCACGTTGAACTTTAGGTGTAAGGTGGAGTGACAAACTTTACCTTTCTCAGAATGAACAATTCGGGCGGAAGCAAAACTCGGTTAACCAAGGTAATATATATAAACAACAAAAAAGCATGCTCACAGATATTTGCTTAATATGGGGACTGAGTCAAGCTATTCGGGAAATTTTAAATTGGGTTAATAAATGACGTAAATTTCCAAGAAATTCTCAGACAAATTACAATGAAAAACACACACACACACACACACACATATATATATATATATATGGGATGAATTTCACAATTAAACCTTTGTGGGTTTGCATTATATATATATATAAAACCCTCTGCAGTATCCCGCCTCATATATAATAATATATATATATAATTAAAAAAACCATGAAGGAAAGGAAACACAGAATGGTGCTCAAGCTCTTTCGTCTAATGACGTCCTCAGGAACACTGACGTTTCGCTCCAATACACTGGAGCATTCTCAACTTTTATTAATAATGGTTGAGAAGGTTCCATTGATCGCTCCTTCTTTCCTTTTCCTGCGTGAAATATCTTAACTTATTAAGCTTTGCCATTTTTGTGAATATAAAATATTTTTATATTGGCCTACTCGTATTTACACTTTAAAATGAGTATAAATTATCATAAAGTGTTTTTTGTATATTCACTATTCTATAAATATAGATTTTGTTTTGTAATGTAAAATTTCAAATAATCGGTAAGAGAATCGGTTAAATTTGGCCGATGCCGATGCTGATTAATCGGTACACCACTAGTACGAACCACGGGTTGCTGCATAATCTGGTCGCAAAAGACGGTCTCCCATCCAAAAAATCAACAGATCGAATGTCGCTTAACTTCGCTGATCGACGGGAACTTGTGTTACGACTTTGGCCACGACGTTGCCCGTTTTGTGGTGGTTAGGCATGACTGACTATGAATCCACCGGCCCCGGGATCGAGACCCGGTGACGACAGGCGGCGCGCACCAAAACCCAGCTGTTCATTCTTCCACACAATAAAACTGGTTGGTGGATAAATGGGTACCCTGGGTAGCCTTGTAGTTAATTAGACGCTGGGCTGCTGATTGGGAGGTCGTGAGATCTAGTCCGGGCGAGGACTTTGTAATTTCTGACCCTTCGTGGGGTGGGGTTCGGATTCCACGTTAAACTGTAGGTCTAAGGTGGAGTGACAAGCTTGACCTTTGTCAGAATAAACAATTCGGACGGAAGTAAAACCAAGGTTAACCAAGGGTGTATACATACTGTATATAAAGATAGAAACAATTTGAAATTCTATTAATAGAAAAATGTAGGAAACCTTTTTAATATTATCCTCTTATGTACAAAAAACTTCAAGGTAAAAAATAACAACAACAAAAAATTGAGGGAAATCCAAGTTTCCAAGAATTAAATAAAAAGACGTAATTTTTTAAGTTCCGGATCAGATCATCAGAATTAAAAGCAAAAGGTCTGCAAATAGGCAGTCAGTTACATTGTAATTGCAGTGAGTGTTGTAGATTAAAGCAATTGTCTGTGAGAGTAGTTTCTTTGTTCGTCGTTGTTGGACCGAAATGAGTGGTGACCAAGCACTTTAGTTCGATAAAAATTAAGTTATCCAAAATAAAGGTTTTGGTGTGCGTAAGACCTACTTTGGAAGTTTACTTACACTATGAGGCAGAGCGGGATTAATAACGGTGCCTTAAGAGCACAGGTCGGGGGTTCTTAAACTACAGTGATTTATCCCAAGAAACACAGAATTTTTTAACATAATAACAGGGTTACACGGTTTTTTTTTTTTTACTTTTGCAAAATAGCGAAAAGCTCAAAGTTTTCTGAAGTTATGCAAAAAATTCATGAATTTAAAATAAAACATTCAAATATCTGACATCTATGTATTTTCGTTAATTCCCAATATTATAATTAATTAGGCCTAACGATACAGTAATGATATTAAATTAATTTGTAATAAACACCATATTTTTCATTTCAATAAAATTGACGATATTGAGTAACATACAGTCACTTAACATACAGTTTTCTACCGACAAATATTATTTTCTTTTGGATTTTTCACAGTGCTTCAAACGGAAAAGACCCGAAAATAATTTGATGATGTAATGATCATGTGCAGAAAATCTTCAGATATTTCCATTGCTGTGCATTTCTAAAAAATCGAAATTCTCAATGTTTGTAGGTTTTGCTTGTATCAAAACAAATAGCTACATTCAAATAGCTACATTTAAATAGCTACATTTATGAGTATTACATTTCCATTACATTACATTACATTAAATGAATGTGATTTTAATAAATTTGATTGAAATTTGGGAGTTTTTTTTAACATAATGGGTGGGGGGAGGGGGCCAAGATTTCTTAATCCGGCTGTGCTCGTAGGAAAAATGAATTAAAATAATTTACCATACTACTCATACCTTATAGGCTATACCGTATCTTTATTATTTCAGCTTAAATTTTGACAGATTTTTTTCATTAGAAGTAAAAGAAGCTCCGTGGATTAACAGAGATGAGGTTAGTTTCTTCTTTTTAGTTTAGTCAATATTATTTTCAGCTAATTTGTAGTTTCGTGCTAACGCAACTTTCCACAGATGGAAAAGTCGTTCTTGGTTGGTTAATAATTTTCCTTGTCACCAGCTTTCAGGCAATCATGGGTCATGGGTCATGAAACTACATATTCACCTTATCTTCTAATGTTTGGTTTTTGGGCTTCCTTCATATGTAAACTAAAAATAAAATTAATATATGCATTGGGCCTAGTGATTGCTTATTTTTTATTTATTTATTTATTTATTAACTTATGATAAATGTATACAATTTTTTGTCAAGTGGAACCTCACACGTCACTGACCTTTGACCTTGGTCAGTGATTTTTATTTAGAGACCTACTTCATAAGTTTTGCATATTTCAAAAATATATAATTTTATATGTACGAGTATTATTACTCATGATAGTCTACAGGCCATCAAAATGATGGTCAAGGTTTGACCCTGAAGTTACCTTGACCCGTAACTTCTGAACCATTGATAGGATTGAGCCGAAACTCGGAAAATCATATTTTGGCCATAAACTACCCTGGGTACGAAATTTCATGAAAATCAGATAAGACAGGGTTTTCAAATGGCCGTTTCACTGGTCCATTTGACCTGGAATGTCTTTATTAGGCTAAGTATAATTTTTCAGATTTCTGACACCTTTACACTGATTAACAGTAGCTGTGGTGATGGAAAAAACTGAGCATAATGAACAAATGACATGATGTGGCTCACTCAGTAGAATCACGGTTGGCAGTATAAAATCTAGATAAATGAATCTAAACTAATACAGAACTCCAGGCTTTTATGGATTTTTTATTGTTCTTGTATTGATACTTTTTTAGTTTTTAAGGCCAAAACCAAAGGTATTTTGTAAACATCTACTACTATTCATTCATTGTTATAATTAAGTTTATTTACAGAAAATAGTAATCTCTGTTTACAAAATAAAATCTTTTCAAGCTTATCAGAAAATATGATGACCTAAGAATAAGCTTTATATTTTATATTTTCTAAACCACATTCAGACTCTGTTTAACGAGTGTAACCATCTAACTGCTTAAACAGTGAAGTAATCCTAATATGAAATAAGTACATAGTCGAGTATGGGAGGATGGGGCCATAAAGTGGGAAGGAAATGAACTTTGGGTTTAACATTTAACTTTATTTCTAAACTTAACTGAATGTAGAAACACCAGAACCGAAGCAATAGGCTATTAGTCTACAGTCACAGTATTATAAAATGTTAGAAGGTTATGCTATATTAAATTTACGCAGTTATATGCCAAAGTAAAGAATTGGAATTCAGTCATTGCAGTTTGGGCCTATAATGGCATAGACTAGCGTTGCTATGGCGAGCTCAAACCTAGGCCACAGTCAAGGCTTCATTCAGTCTTATTGTGGGTTGGATTCATGAATGATAGAAGCCTGAAGTTCGGACCCCATTCACAGATCTGATTTGAATTCAGTGAAAGAATGTACGTAACTTCAGGTCAAGTTTTGGACGGAAAGAAAACGGTTTTAATACGTTCACAAACTCTTTACTGTGATGTCATCAATTGATTAAAAATTGAATTAAATAAAAAATACGAACAGAGTTGAGAACCTGGAGGGATCAAAGAAGAGGAAAAATGGTTGTATTTTGAACGCCTGGGTGTCACTAACCAGGCGTAAAGAAATATAGTGGAGAGGAGTTGTGTGTATAATTGTACAAGTGAACTAATAAAGCCAAACAAAATATTATTTTAATGGGTAAAGGGGATTATAAAGTGGAGGAGTTAGGGATATTAAATCTGAAATATTGTAAGCAACTGTGGGAAAAACCAGAAAAATAATTCTCCATTATATATGTTGTGGGGAAAACCCACTAATGTTAATGAATTTTATTATTATTATTATCCTGGTTTTTGTTTTTTCCAAGAAAGATTGTTCAGAATATTTCACATTTTAGTATCTTCATACCCCCATTTTATACAACCCCTTTTACCCCTTAAACCTATATAAAATCACGAAATAAGATGAAAAGAAAGAATTAAAAGAAAGAGTTTGTTCAGATGTTGCTTAAAGATGGACTTGTTACAAGAAGAATACTCCCCAACTTGTCTATTAATTACTTTAATATTGACTTGTCGTTCTGTTTATTTCATGTTTCTAGATTTGCTCTCTATCAATTGCCTTAACATCGACTTGTCGTTCTTTTGACAAAAGTTACAGTACAATAAACCTACTTTCAGATAACTCAATGGTCGTCCTTACCCTCTATTAAGATTACAACTCCGTACAATTAATGAGAAAGTCTTTATGCGGGAAGATGGAAACGATAACCCAACTCTTAAAATATAAATGTGTCAAAACAAATGAGAAATAATGAACGACGATCATCACCGATCACTACAAAACATTACTGTATTTTATTTTTAATGTTATTATAATATATATTTACACACCACTACCTTGAACCCTGTACCAGGACAGCGGGGCTGGTTCTGCTACCCTCTGTCCGATTCACTTTTCATAAACTTCCGCAACATTCGTAGCCTTTCCTCATACAGTATTTCCAACTCGTTGAACACCACCTCTCTTCCTCAAAACCACACCTTCTTCTCCTCACCGAAACTCAAGTGTCTGAGGCAATTGATAGCAACCCCTTTTTTGGATCCTCCTACTTTCGCTATACTCAATTTTATTCCAAAGGTGAATGTTGCGTAGCTATAATGCACACAACGACCTAACTTGTTCTCATATTCCCAAACTTAAATCTTTCAAAATCTACACCCTCTGCCTACGGCTTACATGCCAATCCCAAACTAAATATAGTTGGGTTGTCCACCTTTCTCCCAATTCCACTGACTATTAAAACACTTCAACAACTCACTCAAAGTGAAACACATTCTATCCCACTCCCTTTCGTTGAAATCTCCATTTTATGTCATTTCAACGTTCACCACTACCTTTGCCTCTCCTATTTCACTGACATCCTTGGTGAACTAGCTTACAACTTTTCTACCTGAATGACCTAGAGCAGATTGTACAACACCTTACTCGTATCCCCAATCGCCTTGGAGATAGCCCAACACTCTGGATATTTTTAACAACTCGTCCTTCTTTTAAGTCTGTCAAACATTTTTCTCTGTGGGGCTCCTCCGACCACAATCTTATATCTGTTTCCTGTCCTATGGCTCTGGTTCAGCATTTGGATCCTCCCAAGATGAAGCACCTTTTTCACTTCGGTGTCGCCGATTGGGAAGCCCTTACACAGTTCTTCTTTGATTTTTCATAGAATGGTTACTGCTTCCGTGGAAGTGTCCCCTGGGAGTGTGGTGAGCGCATTATGGAGGTGATTCTCTCGGACATGGAGGCGCACATCCAATATTCTTTTCCTACTACAGTACTAATGCAAAAGACATTGGCTTAACTTTGCTTGTTCTAAGAGAGGAAGGTTTCAGAAGGAATCTCTCCAACACCTTTAATTTTCATTCCTCCTCTTTTCCATTCTGACGGCTCAGCTGCCGTCTCTTCTCCTGATGAAGTTCAACTCTTCGATCACACTTTCGCCTCCAACTCAACCTTCGACGATTCCGGTGGTGTTCCTTCATCTCCTCCCCCTCTGACTTAATTATGCTTGCAATTAGAGTTTCTTCCAAAGATGTTTGACTTATCTGGGTTCAACGTTGGGAAGATGTACGGCCCTGATGGGGTCTCTCCTGTTGTTTTCAAGAACTGTGCTTCTGTGCTGACACTTTGCCTCGGCAAACTCTTTCGTCTTTGTGTTTTACCTTAAAGCGCTTCTGCCTCAAGGGTGCGCTGCTCCCACGAAGTCCACTCAGCGCCTCCTGAGGCGGGGCCACGACGGGGTCGCCACCCTTCTTTTCTCTTGCTCCTGCCATACGATTTGGTCCCCTATTGAATTTGTGGGGGCTGGTCTGGCAGAGGAATACCCTGACACTGTGGGTTGGTCGGGTATGTTGGCTAAAAACGTGTCCAAGTGTTTTTTAAAAGTATCTACTGGGACTGCACTTATATCTCTAAGGTACTGAGGCAAGGAGTTAAACAGGCGAGAACCCTGCCTAGAGATACTATTATATTGAAGGGTTTGAATCCTTCTCCGACTGTTTGGTGGGCTCTCATTCAGCTTGTCCAAAGAAGGATGGCTGTTCTCAACCCTACAACTATCACCTGGTTGCTTTGATTTCTTGCTTTTACTCGTATAAAGTTTTTTAGTGTGTCCTCAATAGAAAGATTTTTAAACACCTGTCTATTCATAATCTTTCAAATCGTCAGATGTGTTTCGCAAGGGACACTCTACTGTCGATCTTCTCGTATATCTTCGAGCCTTGGCCATCCTCGTCTCGGGATTTCAGTGAAACCTTTGCTATTGTGCTAGATATATCAAAATCTTTAGATAGTCTGACACAAATGTATAATTTTCAAACTATTGCTCAGGACTTTGTCCTGTCATCCACTCCCTTCCTTTTATTTATTAATTATCTTTTAAATCGTACTTCCTCTCTTATCCTTTCCTTTGCTGATGATTCCACCCATCACAGGAATGAATTATTATGACTAAAACTTAAGTCTTTATTTGGTGTAAAATTTACTCTAATGTCTAATCTATAATATTGTTTTACTTAGAAAAATATAGTTGGTGAAGATTTTCTGGATCACCTGAACATCAGGGCCCCTAGCCTCATCTGGGGGCCCTGATCTTCAGGTGGGAAAAATTGGGGGCCTTGATCTTCAGGTGGGAAAAAGTGGAGGCCTTGATCTTCAGGTGGGAAAATTGGGGGCCTTGAACTTCAGGAGATCTGAGTTTCTATATTATTTTCAAATAAATTGCAAATAGTTTAGTTTTTAATCAGTTTAAACCATTTTCTTTAAAAGTTAATTTTTTAAAGAAAATTATTTAAACTGATAAAAGCATAAACTATTTATTTGAATTTATTTGAAAATTATACATTAAGTTTTTACTGGATTATAATTTGTAAAATCATTGTAGAGATTATAATAAATTTTATACCCCCCAAAATGTTAAAGTTTCAGTCATAATTAATTTTGGTTCTTTTGCATTATCCTCCCAACACTAATTTTTTTATATAATGTTGGTTTGGTTTTGGTTATGGTACTTTATTTTCCTTCCATTATAAAAAAAATTAGTGTTGGGATTAGGTTAGGTTAGGTTAGGTTTGGTTAGGTTAGGTTAAAAACAGCCCGCCGCAGGCGTTAGCCGTAGTTATCCGGCTTCAAGTTAGGTTAGGTTAGGTTAGGTTAGATTATAAAAAAAAATTAGTGTTGGGAGGATAATGCAAAAGTACCTTAATTTTTGTAGCTGACGAAAATACTTCATTAATCCAAACAATTATGAAAAGAACTATATATATCGGTTTATGAATGATAGTCTGGTCGGGAAGCAGCATCTTGGAACAAACTGGCAGTATTTTCATTGCTAGTTAGTGTTTTAAAAAACTGTAAAATCGACAAATATTTTTCTTGAGAGTAAATGGCGTATAAGCTATAAACTCTTCAGTATCTTTGAATACAAAAAAATTGTACTGATGGGTAAACCAAATTATGTCTGAATATTTTTATTGTACATATGCAGTATGCTGACTTAGCTTTAGATGTGGTTTTAGTCCTGATTTGTGTCACAATAATATAACAAAAAAAAAAAAATGAACGGATGCATTCTTCAAAAATATGGATTTATGTCAACCCTGCAATGCTATTTTATTTAGTTGTGTTATCTTAAGAATAAATTATAGAAAGGTTTTACAAAATGAGAATTCCTACTCAGAAAATGTTTTGGAAGTGCCTTTGCTTTCATTTTTTTTTTCCAGGGAGTTTGCCATTCTCGCCTTTCTTGCAGTGGGTTCATATTTGGGCCTAGCCGAAACCTCACATTTACAAAGTACGAATGTTACAGAATTTCCACAAAAAGAAGTGAAAGCAATTGCTGATAGCGAAAATAAGTTTACAAGGGATTTATACGTGGTAAGTTAATAGACGTAAGGGCGTAATATTAGCAGTATTATAACTAGGTTTTCCATACAGTAGTGTATATATAATCAGGAAGCAGGGCCCCAAGGGCGAATGCCTGCAGAAAAACCCTCTCATAGAGGAAGAAGAGAGCCAGAATCAAGGTTGAAGGTTTTCGAGATGCCTGGATACTCTGCGTTTAAAAGATTGGAGGTGATAAACGGGGAAAGATGGGTTGAGGAAGAATATTCCAGAGTTGATGAAAAATTTAAAATATCGATTAAACTTTGCGTTAGAGAGTTGGACAGAAAAGGGATGAGAATGTGTTAAAAGTCTAGTAATGCGTGCTCTCCTTAAAGGAGGAGGCATGCAGTTAGAGAGTTCAGAAGAGCAGTGTCCGTTATAATACTGACAGTAAAGAGAGAGTGAAGCAACACTACAACGAAGAGAGAAGGATTGAAGACAGTCAGTAAGAGGAGGGGAGTTGATGAGACGAAAAACCTTTCATTCCACCCAGTAAAGTGGAACTGTAGGGGTTGAGTCACCCCACACATGAAAACGTACTCCATACGGTGGCGGACAAGACCCCTGTACAGAGACAGGAACTGAGTTGGGGTGAAGAAACTGCGGAGTCGGTACAGCACACCTAACCCATTAGAAGCTGTTTTAGAAAGAGAATGTATGTGATTTTTCCAGGAGTGATCATGGGGAAAAAGGAAACACCAAGAATGTTAAGAGAAGAGGAAGGATTGAGTTGTGTATTGTTGAAAGTAAGGAGATTGTCGTGTGGAAGATTACACTGGTCTACAAAAAAAAAAAAAAATCTGCTTCTCCCAATTTAATGGGTGATCTAAACTAATTTTCGAGTGCTGAATCTGAAAATCACATTAGTTTTTCTCTATCGGATCAGGTTATCTAGATATCTGTAACCCTTATTTAGACGTTTACCGGCAGAATACACTCAAAACTTGAAAGTTCAGTATCACAGAGAGAAGAAATTTTTGAAAATCTACTTATAAATCTACTTTTATTTGTATTTGTGGTAAAACAGAACAGAACAAAAAAGGATACGTACACATGCATTATTACATATCAACCGCTACATATAGTCCACTTTCTTAGAAGTGAGTTTTCTTGGATTTGCTTCTATACTCAGTAGAGTAGAGTAGAGCCTTCCCGTTTTAGCATCCAGCAAAAGTCACCAAGCATGCAAGGGTCCCATCGTCCTTGCTAGTTTTTCCATCATTGCAATGTCCTGATGAAACCGTTCTCCGTGTTCATCTGACACTGAGCCAAGGTTATCTGGAAAGAAGTTCAGATGGCTGTGCAAAAAATGGATCTTCAGAGACATTCTAGCCCCAAGTTGTTGGTATGCATCCAGCAGCTCGGTGACCATTGCTTCATAGTGAGGGGACCTTGTTGAGCCTAAGAAGTTGTCACAAAGATTCTTAAAAGAATTCCAGGCTCTTAGTTCCTTTGCATTGAGTGCTCAAAACTGTTATCCTTTAAAAGCACTCTTATTTGGAGACCAATAAAAATACCTTCTTTCATCTTCACATCACTAACGCTAGGAAATTTGAATGAAATTTTGAATGCAGCTTCTGTGTCAAGCGCTTTGACAAAGTTCTTTATCAACCCTAGTTTGATATGCAGAGGGGGCAAAATAATCCTTTCTTGATCAACTAATGGCTCATACTTCATATTATGTTTTCCTGGCACAAAGACTTCACGTGGTGGCCAGTCCTTCTTTACATAATGCTGCTGTGTTGCTCTACTGTCTCATAAACATAGAAAGCACATGCACTTGGTAAAGCCACCCTGCATTCCCCGGAGAAGTCCTACCACTTTTAGGTCTCCACAAATCTTCCACTTATATTGATCATACTTGATTGCATTCAGAAGTATTACCATGTTCTCATATGACTCCTTGAGATGAACTGAGTGTCCAATTGGAATGCTTGGGTGAACGTTCCCATTGTGTAACAAAACAGCTTTAAGACTCCGCTTACTAGAGTCAATGAATAGACGCTACTCGTCTGGAACATGTTCTGTTTTAAAATACGAGAATAAATTTTCCAAATCTGAGCAGTAACATAGCTGATTTACAGTTTGAAAGTAGCACGATATGTCGGAGCTTCTCTTGCGAAAAGAAGTAATGCGCACATCACCCTGAACTAAGTTCCACTCATTAAGTCTCGAAGCTAAAAGTTCAGCCTTGCCCTTTGAAAGATATAAGTCCCTAACCAAGTCATTCAAGTCTCGCTGAGTTATGAAATGTGGTTCAGAAGAAGATTCTGGACAGTACTCTGTATCAGAAGATTCATTTGCTTGTTCTGACAATGCTTCCTCTTCAGATGATGTTGGCAGAAGATTTTATCTGCTGGTGGTGTTGGAATCGGAAGCTCATCACTATGAGGAACAGGTTTGATGGCAGAGGCTACCACAGGATAGTCAATTTTATTCCTAGTTTTTGATGTAAGGCCAGCTACTTTGCTCTGACAGAAATAGCAATCGTCAACATGGTTCTTTTGCTCACGCCAAACCATAGGTACTGCGAATCCCATACCTTTCCTTCTACCATTGAACCAGTCACGTAAATTTATTGCACAGTTACTACAGCAAACATGTGGGGCCCATCTTTTGTCTTGGTCACCAATATGACAGCCGAAGTAGTGATAATACGCTGTTCTTATCAGAGGAGTCATATTCCTGCGCTGTGAAGGTGGAGTAAATAGACCACAGATGTAACAAAATAAATCTGGACTGTTCACGCAACCCCTTGAAGCACACATCATAAATCTAAAAAGTAAAAACGCAATTATTGTGTTTTGTATTGAAGTAAAATGAACTTCTTCATAAAATTATTGAACTGTAATCATAAAATTAGTATAAAACAGTACCGTATAAAATATCATATTCTGATAAAACCTGACCTAATGTGCAAAAATGAAGTTCATTTTCGAATCAGCACCCTATAATTAGTATAAAACAGTATGTTTTTACCGGAAGCAAAACTGTTGTTAGGTTGTGTTATTATTGTACTAAAAACTCCATATTGACATTAATAATAAAATAAATAAATACATTGGTTTTACAATTTACAATGACAAATAATTGTGAAGCTGTACTATTTATTTTATTTTATTTGGCCCTTAAGCTTTAGGATGTACTGGGCATGGAGTGACTGTTGGGAGGGTCGGTTTGTGAAGCGGGTGAAGTGAAAAGTGGAATCATCGGCATAGGAGTAGATTAAGGCATTGTTATTATTAATCAGTGAAGCATTGTTTCGAATTTAATCATTAATTAATCAAAAAATATTTTTAGAAAATGATGAAAAATTATTAATTTTCCCCATAATTTCAGCCTCATTTTACCATAAATTATGTAATGTGGCATTTGAATTTGGCACCTGTTTGCATGTATAAACTGGCTAATCTGCTCATACCTGGTTTCGTAAAATAAGGCAAACTAAATGCAACAGAAACAGAAACCATCATTGATTATATATTAGAAAATTTCATCATTCATCGCCAATATTTAAAGTAATTGAGGTCCCTTATGTTGAAGGTATTTTTTTTCTTCAACAATGTAAACAACAACAGAATTTTTCATTAAAATTTCTAGGCCCTGGTGAGTGGTGGCCTATTTGAATAAAAAAAATGGATATACAATTTGGGTTTATAAAATTATAAAAATACTTAAAATAAAGTCATCATAATAAGCTGCTTTAATATAAACATTATAAAATACAACTTAACCCATCAGCTCCCAGCGTCAATAATATTTAGAGATTAGCTAGTTAGAGAAAATAGAAAATATATTTTATACAATTACTCTTTGAAATGACTATAAAGTAATGTAAATAGTGTTTTTGTATGTTCAATTTTCTATAAATATAGATTTTGTTTTGTAATGAAAATTTTTAAATGTCAAAGAATCGGTAAAAGAATGGGCTAAATTTGGACGATGCCGATGCCGATTAATCAGTACATCATTTATGTATATTATTATATCTCTTCCCGACCACTCCTAATAGAAAGCTATAGTGTTGAAATATTAACTACATTTCAGGCACTCTCCGGAGAAGATGGAAACTTGTTTTTTTCTCCATTCAGTATATCAACAGCTCTTGCCATGGTTTATATGGGGAGCGAAGGAAGGACAGAATCTCAGATGCAGTCTGTCATGCATTTACCTCCGAATAAATCATCCATCAGGAAAGCATTCCATGATCTGATGACTAATTACAAGGTAAAATAAGACTTACATTAATCAGAAAACTTATTGAAATGTCTCTTTTAATTAAAATGTTAACTGATTAATTTGGGTTTTTACTTTAGCCACAGTCAATTAAAGGTGAGTGGTCGTCCGCCGCTTCGCCGTGACGTGATACAAAGAGCTGTCCAGCATTAGGCAGTATTGGTGTTCGAACCCACGACTTAGAGGAATCTCAGCACTGCCGAGAAAATATTTCAGAAATATTTCAGTGAACTCTTGGTTCACTCATAGACGAAACCAACGAACAAATTTACGATGACTTACAAATGACGGAAGTTTTAAGTAAATTCTTCTCTTCCGTTTACTAACGAAAGTATGAACAATATTCCCGTTCCTGTAATCATGCTCAGTGATGATCATTTAAAGCTTCACGATTTTACCACAAGTGAAAGTGAAGTACTCTCGGCAACGGCTAAAATTAATCCTAATGAAACTCCAGATGCAGATAAGCTCTATCCTAGGGTACTTAAGGAAATGAACTGCGCAATACTCTCTCCTCTTACATATATATTTAATAATTACTACTACTACTACTACTAATAATAATAATAATAATAAAAATAATAATAATAATAAACCGTCACAATCTGGAGAAGTTCCGTTCGATTGGAAACTTGCAAACATTGCGTCAATATTTAAAAAAGATAGGCCAAATCGCTTTCGGGAAATTATCGTCCCATGAGTATGACTTCAGTAGTTGATAACCTTACAGAGACAATCGTTCGAGACAAAATAGTTAATCACTTAGAAATGAATAATTTAATCAAAGATTCTCAACATGGCTTTCAACGTAATCGTAATCGTTCTTATCATGCATAAAAAGGTGTTTTAAGTAAGTGATAAGCAACAAGTTTTTGGTGAAAGAGAAGTAACAATTTATTGAAAATAACATTTTATGGGGTAATATAGGGGTGGGAGGGGTTAGTGCTGTGCTGGTGTTACATAATTTTTTTAGGGAGTGGTTGGATAGGTGTAACAGAGTGTTATGGGGAGGTATAAATTTTGGTGGAATAAAGCGTTACATAATTTTTGAATGGCCCCATAGGCCGTGGTGAAGCGATGGCATTTTTTTTTATGCAGGAAGGAGGGGCCAAGAGCAAATGCCCGCAAAAAGCGCCCCTCCCATAGAAGGGAATAGAGCCAAAATCAAGGCCCCGGGTTTTCGAGATGCCTAGACACTCTGCGTTTGAAAGCTGGGAGGTCATAGACAGGAGGAAAAATGGATTGAGGAAGATTGTTCCAGAGTTGACCGGTTGAGTAGATGAAAGAATGAAAATACCGATTAACTCTTGCATTAGATAGTTGGATAGAAAAGGAATGAGAAAGTTTAGACAGACTGGTACTGCGTGCTCTCCCTAAAGAAGGAGGCATGCAGTTAGAGAGTTCAGAAGAGCAGTATCCGTTATAATAGCGATAGTAAAAAGAGAGTGAAGCAACATTGCGGCGAAGAGAGAGAGATTGAAGACGATCAGTAAGGGGCGGGGAATTGATGAGACGAAAAGCCTTTGATTCCACCCGGTCAAGTAGGGCTTTGTGGGTAGAGCCACCCTACACGAGAAGCATACTCCAAACAGGGGCGAACAAGACCCCTGTACAGAGAGAGGAACTGAGTGGGGGTGAAGAAACCGCGGAGGCGGTACAGCACACCTAACCTCTTAGAAGATGTTTTAGAGAGTACATGTGATGTTTCCAGATCACGAGAAAAGGAAACACCAAGAATGTTAAAAGAAGAGGAAGGATTGAGTTGTGTGTTGTTGAAGGTAAGGGGATAGTCATGTGGAAGATTGTGACGAGTAGACAGATGGAGGAACTGAGTTTCTGAGGCATTAAAAGCCACGAGGTTTACTCTGTCCCAATCAGAGATAACAGAAAGATCAGAGGTCAGGTGCCCCATAGCCGCCCCACGCGAATCATGGCGTGACTGTGGAGAGGGACGCTTTGGGAAGCGGGTCGAGAAGTGAAGAGTGGAATCATCGGCGGAGGAGTGAATAGGACAGGAAGTGCGAATTAAAAGATCATTAGTAAATAGAAAGAAAAGAGTGGGTGACAGGACAGAATCCTGAGGAACACCACTGTTAATAGCTTTAGGAGAAGAACAGAAGAGCATAACCACCTTCATCACCTGACTTAACCTCTTTTGATTTTTATCAATGGTGGCATGTTAGACTAACACGTATGTATTGTGACAAACCCAGTAGTCCAGCAGAATTCCATCAAAGATACAAAGGTCGCTGGATCCATTTCACAAGGGTATTTAGTTCATTTATATTTTGATATAAATACGTGTTTCTCATTTACTTCTAAAGTTTGAGAAAAATGAATAAAAGTGCACCAGTCATAATAAAGTTTTAAAAATTAAAATGACGGTAAAGAACATATATTCTGGCAGATAGGGTCCAGTCTTCTAAAAATGCTACGGGCCCCACAGATACTTAAAACCCCTGCAAATGCTTCATCAATATCTGTCATCCAGTTTACTATTGTTGATAGTCTTCTTTTGTAGCATTTGTGAAGTTGACTTTGGCTATATTTTGAACTAATAATTGTTATTATTGTGAGGGGGATACCAACTAAAGGATATCTCTTATTTCCACAGAAAAATGTCTCCGAGTATGAACTGAGAACTTCAAACATGGTTTACATTTCAAATTTGCTTTCTGTCTCGGATGATTATATGTCTGCACTGACCCATGATTTTTTAAGCTCCTCAAAACTGGTTAATTTCAGTAATCCTGAGCCTGTTCGCAAGGAGATAAATTCTGCAGTGGAAAAAGAAACCAACTTAAAGATCAAAGATGTTATTCCTCCAGGTAAGGGATAAATTTGTTTGTTTATTTCCGTCTCATCTATTCATAATTAGAGTTTCGAATATGATGCCTTAGTAAAATATAAAACTTAATATTTCGCATTCTTATTAGATTGACCATTTTATTCTGATTTTTTTCTATTGCATTGCTTTGGAATAGGTGACATTACTTTTATGGTTTGTACCAATGCAGTACTTCTCAAAGGTTGTGGTGCCAGCCAAAATTTACAATTTCACGTCCTATTTCTGTGTATTATTCAGACTGAGTGTTGTGCAAGTTAACTAACATAAGATTTTGCAGACGAACAGGATACTTGGATTCCTAACCAGCAAAGTGCTTTCCACCCTTGATTTGTTTTGACAATTATGAGACATTCATTTGGATTCAAGTATTAGATGTTACGATGTCTACATTTTAGTGGAGAGATTGATAAATTTTAAAAGAAGGATGAGTCTTTTAATATTTGTAGGTAGAAAATGTAAATATTTGTTAAGAAAAGTACATTTTATGATGGAGAAATGTATAATATTTTAACTACAACAGATTAAAAATTGGGAAATGTCTAGTAATACTTTCTCAAATTGGTCTTTATTTGTGTTCTTTCGACGCCAAACGAATTCGCAAATATAGGAGTCAGTCATTTCATGTTTGGTCGCACTTTGCCAATTATTGCGTCTTTTCAACACATTCCAAGTGCTCTCGATTTGTTGTGTATTAGGTTAGGCTAGGTTGTATTCTAGGTAGCTTACTTCTCTCAAATAGTTGTTAAAATCAACCACATTAGAGTGATTGATGCCGAGTTCATCCTCGCAAAATTTTACGGTCTTTGGACCACCAATAAATATACACAATAATAATCTATTCTGGTTAAACTATTATACAGTACAGGGTGATCCGTTTGGGTATGGATAAAATAAAATTGATGTGAAATGGAAACAGTAACATTGTATAGTTTAATATTTGTCAAACAATGCCCACAAAGATGGTAGATTGTGACAAACCTAATTAGTCTTCAACATGACCCCCCCCCCTTCCCGACACGACAGAGGTCGTAACGAGAGGCTAATTCTTACGACCACCTGCATGTTGTTTAGTGATAGACCCCGTTTCTGCAAATGTGCGGTACCACTGCACTATGGAGTCGTATTTAGGAGCTTTTCAAACACCATACACACGGCGAAACTTACACTTTACCGCTGTCACACTCTCAAACTTAGCAAACCAAATGACACACTTTGGACGTTGTTGTGCATTCGCCGCCATCTTCGAAACTGGCATATGTCTCATAAGTCTGACAGCAGATGGCAGTCGTACGTCTGACAGCGGATGGCATAGCCTATTAAAAACTCCCACATTTTATGACCACACGTGCAACAGATGAGCGCTGTATCACTTCTCGGTAGATTCTCACAGCGTTTTTATTTTATCCATATCCAAACGGATCACCCTGTACATTTTTCCACCATAAAATGTACTTTTCTTAACAAATATATACATTTTCTACTTACAAATATTATTTTCTTTTGTTTTTTTCATAGTGCTTCAAACCGAAAAGACCCTAAAGGATCGACAACTCGTGAAGGTGTCATTGGTGATTTAAAATTTTTGGTAAAGGCGGCAAAAGGCTCCAAGTGTAACTGCAGCAATTAATTGAATGAACCAATCTTGTGGAAGCTGATTGTGATTGGCGAGACAACAAAATATACTTGCCGCAAATAGAACAAGAGATATTTAGTTTTTGGATTGGTTGAACTGGGAGTCAAGATTGTCCTATGCAGTGGCGCTCATACGTATTCGTACAGGGAAATATTCAGTTATATCAGTTATATTCGTCGTTATCTTTTGTACCATGCATAGGATAGATATGAAAAGGTTACCTTTCGTTCGGAAAATTTTAACAAACAAAAAAATTAGTTTAACTCAAACATATAATGCAAAACATCAAAGAATTTGAGGAAAATAAAAAAAAAGTTAAAATTCAAACATTTCCTTATATTTACTTACAAAATTGTTTAATACTTCGGGGTCGGGGCCGGATTAACCATTAAGCAAAATAAGCCCGTGCTTAGGGCATCAAGGGAAGGGGGGCACCACAGAAATTTTCCATTGTCGGATTTACCATGGATTTATTATACTATTATAATCGCGGCTTATAGCCTATAAGCTGTTGAAAACTGAATTATATATATTCATTTTCTTTTCTAAGTGATGTGCCACATAATGTCACCACTTCATCATCTACTGAAATTGAAAGGTATTCTCAGGGTTGTAAAAAGATGATTGATGCTTACCCAGAGGACTTGAACACTAATTTCTCTGCTGAGCTTCAGCAGTTTCACTCATATGTGTGCCATAAGTTCAGTGCAAAAAAAAATGTAAAAACAAGATTCAGTCATGCTGAACTTTATAAAATAATTGTAGAAGACAATATTGAGTGTGCCTTCCCAAATGTAGAAATTGCCTTTCGTATATTTTTAACATTAATGGTCACAAATTGCTCAGCTAAGCGTTCATTTTCTCAGTTGAAGTATATTAAAAATACCAACAGAACAACTATGCAACAAGGCAGGCTGGATGCCTTATCTCTACTAAGTATAGAAGCAGATGTGTTACGTAAGATTAGTTTTGAGGATCTGATCAAAGACTTTGCAATTAAAAAAAGTAGGAGAAAACTTTTCAAATATAAATGAAGTGGAAGTATACAAAAATAAACATTATTTTCCATCTTACTGTAAGTTTTGTTTCATTTCAAAAAATAAAATTTTATTTTATGGTTTATTTTTGTTTATATTTTGAATTACATATATATGGGGCACCAAAATCTTTTAAGTGCTTAGGGCCTCTAAAGGTCTTAATCCGGCCCTGTTCGGGGTCCACCTTTTGCTTGAATGACTTCCGTGATTCGTTTTGGGTATTTTTCTACGAGGCTTCGACATATCTCAGTAGATATTTTAGCCCATTCTTCTAAAGCAAATTGTTGCAATTCATTCAGATTCGAAGTGTTTCTCTCGCGAACAGCTTTTTTCAAAACAAACCAATAAATTTTCGATTAAATTGAGATCTTGGCTTTGACCGGGTCACTCGAGAAACTTCAAAAGAAAAGGTAATTTTCCTTAGTAATTTTTAATGAGGATTCAGAATATATTAATATTTTTTAATGGTTTGGAGTGGCGTTAAAACGAATATTATCCGAATCTTGTAGTAACTTTGTCGTTTAAAACAGTTTGGATTTATTCTAAACATTTATCACGAAAAGCCCCAAACATGACCAAGTTTTCCATTCTGCCATATATTTATTTATTTAAAAAATACTAATAGCAGGGTGTTATTTAAGGCGAGTGTATGCCTCAGAACAAAAGTTTGGGAAGTACTGGGTTAGTGACGTGAAAACAAAAGCAACTTTATTTCTTCAATATAATTTGAAATAAGGACACAAAATAAATATTTTACATCTTAGGCTACATTTTTAGTAAATCATGTTTAGTTTGTCACAGTTATTATCTCCCATTATAGTTGTATGCGTATATTCCTATTCTCATTATTATTATTATTATTATTATAAATTGAACTTTATGCCTCCAGGTATATTTACGGCATTAACTCGCATGGTCGTGGTGAACGCAATTTACTTCAAGGGTTTTTGGGTGCATCAGTTCAGCCCCTTTCTCACGCAGCGGAGGCCCTTTTGGGTAACTGCAGACGTGTCCGTAGACATTCCTATGATGTTCATCGACAATGATTTCAGACTAGAAACAAGAAATGAATTAAACGCCACTCTTCTTGTTTTGGATTACAAGGTATTGCCTTTAATTTCGAAGCTTACTTCATTATGATACGATGGACGACAGATAATTACTGTTTAACTTTTCATGTTGATTTATGTGATAAATTCCTTAGGGTATTAGCAAGAGTTGAATAGTTTTTGGTAATTATGCAGCTAAGGAGCGTCGCCGAGTTCGGTGATATTTTTTTTCTGCATTTTTTCATGCTTTGTGTAGCAGATATTGTCAATAGTTGTGGAATTATGAAAAGACACCAGTTTTAAGGTGTTTTGGATAGACAAGTACCACTGCACAAACACGAAAAAGTAGCAGAAAAAACAAGCTTTATCACCAAATAATGCAGAAAAAAACAATAATTAATTATCACCAATTAAATAACTAAGGTTAATTGAATGCTCGGTTAGGTCAATTGTACGTCATTGACGATTGGTTAGGTTAAGTCGTGATATTTTCGTTAAAAGTCGTGATATTTTCGTTAAAACTAATTTTCGTTAAAATATCATGACTTAACCTAACCAATCGTCAAGAGCATACAGTTGACCTAACTAGGCATTCAAATGACCTAACCTGGCATTCAATTGACCTAACACGGCATTCAGTTGACCAGGGTCAACTCACAAGTAGATAGATCACAGCACTGCATTATCACATGCTCACACTACAACAATAATTTTAGAAAAATGACGATGAACTTCGATATAATTAAGACTGCAAGTTTCGTACACCATGTTGGAATCTAGGCTGCGAAATGGCGCGATTCTAAACCTGGGATAGAGCCAGGTTTAAATTTGATTGGCTGGATGACGTCACGAGAGCGAGTGTTGCTTGGTGATTGGTTGACGTCCGCTATGTTGATCATGGCGGCGACAGCGGCAAATTCGAAGTTTTTCTAACATAATTTCCTTAAACTTTACCATAAAATGATATTTCCCCATTATATAATTATTTGTAGTGTGATGTACATATATTTCTAAAGTCGAAAAGGGTAGTGTATATTTATAAAGCCTCGACGCTCCTTCGTTGCATAATAGCCTAGTTTTTTGATATATCATATTAAAAATCCCAGGGTATTTTGCACTTAAAACGAAGAAATGTAACTGTGTGGAGTGAACGTTTTGATTAGTGTAGTTAACCACAAATTATGGAGTGAGAGCTGCCATTTGAATTTGTATTTGGTGTCCGTTTTACGATTATTCGGGTAAAACTTATTTGAATCCAGTTTCTTGGGTGTCCATTGCAGTGATAAGGGGATTCTACTGTTGAATAAATTGGCTTTAGGTTTTAGTCACTTGAATAAATGCTGTTTAGAGTGATAGTGAATATTCGTTAAGCTGTAGGTCCCCTCCGGGGATATGACCTTAGATGTTGCGATGGAGGTCCAACAACCCCAATCATTATTATTACACTGTGAAGAAACGTGGAAACATTTTAGGTTAAAAATCGTCAGGATTTTTCTCTTAAGACAGAAAAATATATACTTTTAATTGTTATCAGAATTGCAGATCAATTTACCACGATCTTCTAGAAGTTAGCCATAGAACGTAAAGGTAGGTGGTGCCACCCATATAGCTACAGTATAGCCACCCAATGTGCTAATGCTTAGGATCAGGTTTCTCTCTGGGTTCACTCCCTCTCCTCTGTTCGTGAGGAATGGTTTTGGATGTTACATTTTTAACAGCTTTGGTAAGATTTTACTTATAAATTAAACAACTTTGCCTTTATTTCGTTAATGTTAGACCAAGTAGAATAGACGTATAGGATACAGTATACATTTGTGCACCGCACTGTAGTAGTGAATTCAGGCGGTCTATTATGGATGTTAAATTCCCACAGGGTGGTCGATTGAGCTTCATGATTCTCCTGCCCGACGAAAGAGACGGTTTAACCGCGCTTGAAGAGAAGTTGGCTTCGGTAGATTTTAGAACACTGGATATTAAAGCAAATGCCAAGAGAACCATAGTCGTAATTCCAAAGTTTAAACTGGAAGAAACCCTTGATCTGAAACCAGTTTTAAAATCGGTGAGTGACGTTTGCCAAAGTACTCTTTCAAATTATTATATAATAATGTTATTTTACTGAGTTTTAACACGTCCGACCGTGTTATTTTGTGGCAATCAGTGTAGTGTAAAGCTGGGGTTTCAAAGGACGTACCTATATCCGTAGGAGTACATGTTAGATCTTTCAGGGGTACACAGTGAGCTGACAAAGTAGGGTTTTTCTAATTTTCTTTGGTAAATGCATTTTTTCAAACATCTCAACAATGCAAGTTAATTATATATATATATATATATATATATATATATATATATATATATATATATATATATATATATAACCTTTGGTTAGTTTCCGCCCGAATTGTTCATTCCGACGAAGGTCAAGCTTTTCACTCCACCATAGACCTACAGTTTAACGTGGAATCCGAACCACGCCCCACCAGCAGCCCAACGTCTTAACCACTAGGCCACCCAGGGTACCCATTTATCTACCAACCACTTTCTTTATTGTGTGGAAAGATAAAAAGCTGGATTTTGCTGCGCGCCGGCTCCCGTCACCGGGTCTCGAAACCAAGGCCGATGGATTCGTAGTGAGCGACGCTAACCACTACACCACCGAGGCGCATATACAGTATATACGTCTTTACTGTTTGAACTCCATACATATACAGGGCGTCCCAAAAAAATGTATACACTTTAAATAATTATAAAGGCAGTGTTTATTAAAATACATTTCATTTTCAAAATGTAATAGAATCTACAGACATTATTTAATTGTTTTGTCAACGCCTGTTTTCAAACCGACGTCCGTTCTGGTCCAGGCACTGCTGATAACGCGAAGCAATGGAATCGCAAACATCACGAAACATTTCGTTTGGTATTTGTGTGCATTCTCGTTCAATGGCTGCTCTCAATTCAGCGACTGTTGCAGGTTTTATAGCGTAGACTTTGTCTTTTAAGTATCCCCATAAAAAAGGTCTAGTGGTGTGAGGTCTGGTGAACGCGGAGGGTATTCTACGAAACCCCTTCGTCCAATCCACATCCACATCGTGCCAAGTACCACTCGCAATACTCCACTCTTCGGTCCGGATCATCTTCATTAATAGCATGGACTAATCTTGGAATGTAACTTTTCCATTGACAGCGCTTCAAAATGCGTTGGACAGACGATTCTGAAATTCCTACCTCACGACTCGCTTGCCGCACAGATTTTCTTGGACTTTGGTGATACGTTTCCAGTACTCTTTCTTGCTTTGTGGGGCTTGTCGATGTCCGTGGTCTTCCGGAACGCTTCTTGTGGACATTCTGAACAGTTCCATCGGCTTCAAACTTATCTCTAATTCGAGTGATGGTAAGTCGCGTTGGTGGATCTGTTTGAAACTCCCTCCTAAACTGTCTTTGCACTTCAACTGCGTTTTCACACTTCCAGTAGCATTTTAGAATGAATTTCCTTTGTTCAAAGCTTAGTCTGACTGCCATTATTAATTCTAATGGGTTTAACTTGGAAAGAAAGAAACATCAATTGAGCTATCAGCTGTTAAAGTGTGTTTACATTTTTTTGGGACGCCCTGTATATGTATATATGCATTTTTCATAAACAAATAAAAACAAAACATCTTTATTGCGGATCATTCCCAATCCATAGCTCTTCACCTAACATTCAAATACAATTTTAGTAATTAACCTAATATGCAAATATAATCTTTGTTATATTAAAAAAATAAGCCATTGTACACCAGCAGTTGTTTATAGAGGTACACGAAGGCACCTTAACTTTTCAATACTGTATGCGGTGGAGACAAGGTTGAAAACCTCTTATGTAAAAGATTCAGTTGTGATTCATTAAAATGAGTATTTCTTTTGAAAGTTCATCGGGCACAAAGAGTCACAACATTCATTGTCTTATTTTATTTACCAGATGGGCATGACCGACATGTTTTTGCCGGAGTTGTCTAATCTTTCGGGCATTTCGAAGGAGGAATTGTTTGTCTCAGATGTAGTTCACAAAGCATTCCTGGAAGTTAATGAAAAAGGATCAGAAGCAGCTGCGGCTACAGGTTAGTTTTCCACTATTAGAAATGATTTTATTTTCTTTGTATTTAAGTGAAATGCAGTTTTTGCTTTAGTAGTACGTTGTTTAATGGAAGGATCGGAAAAGGCAGCAACTATTGAGAAGCTGGTAACGAGTGTCTCGAACCCACAGAGCTTGTGTTAACCCACTCACCCATTTAGTCCCTAAAAAAGAAACGTGTTGGCAAATAATGCAAAGATTTTTCTGGTTTTGAATGGTTTCTTTACGGAGACAGGATGGCAGTAACTGTCACGTGTCATCACTCGACGAAGGTTCGAGTCTCGTTTTAGTTTTAGGGGTTTCATTTAATATTTTATGGTTTATATCTGTACTTTATTTGCCAGGAATTTTCAGGCGGATATTTTAAACCCAGGGTGACTAGATTGTGCCATTTTACATTTTACACCACCACTTCCCGAAGATCTGTGAAATTAAGCGACTTTGACCTGATCAATAGTTGGGAGCGTATCACCCCTCTGCGTTCAGATACTGTAGCGACCCGTGGTCCGGATCCACACAAAGCTGTAGGTCCTCTTCGTCCCATGCCCTTTGCCGTTACAGAGATTAAACAAACCCAAAAGGATAGGCCTTAAAACTTTTAGCTTAGTTAAAGACCTAGTTGCACCTACAGTGAATTTGTACAGGCTCTAACCAATCACTACAAACAACAAGTGTTTCTTATCTATGAACGTTTTAACTTTCATTGTAGGCATCAGACTGCAAATGGAAGCATTTCAGGGTTTGTTGGTGGTACAAAAGCCTATGCCTGTACTTGCGAGTTTGGTGATAAATTAGACGAAATGCTCAGAGATAGGTTTGTAATGGGTCTCAAAGAGGAGGCTACTCAGAGAACCATATTAACCATAAAGGACCTAACTTTTAGTCAGGCTGTAGAAGTAGTTGCGTCTAGAGAAGCAGCCGCTAAAGATGTTGAAGGTTTTGGCAGTCACCAGTAAGGCCCAGCAAGTAAAGAACTTTAAATCTTCTAGACCTGGCAGATCTAATGAGTATACTGGACAACGTAATAAACAGTATAAATGCAAAGAAACTTCACTTTTCTACGTGAAGGTCAAATTATTCGTTTTTCTGTATCCACCCGAAGAGGATACCAGTGGGCATCGAAACTGTTGCGGAAATAAACTCTGTCTATGAGAGGGTTTTTATTATCATTATCATAATAAACAGTATGCTACAAATACTACTAAACCTACTAATACTAATTCTGAGTAGGATGAAAAACACCACTGGAACACCACTTGAAGAAGGACCGTCCTTTTAAAGAGGCATTTTGTCGAAATTATAATAAAATAGGCCGCACAGCTAAAGTTTGTTTTAATAAAACAAAACAAAAGGGTGAGAATTTTAATTTTAACATTTCCAGTTGTAATCCTCCTAATGGTAATATTTCGAACATTGGTGAGGCATATATATTTTATGAGCAGCAAAGTGGTAATAATAAAGGTCCGTATGTTATAGAAGTGGTCCTGAATGGAATTACGGTTCTTCTAAAACTAGATGCAGGTGCTGCCCGAACTGTTGCAGATGTCTAAAACAGTTTTTGGCAACTTTCAAAAATACACCTAAAGTACTGTATACAAATCTCAAACCATACTAAAAAGATATGGTAATATGTAAATACCCTTATTGCGGAGAAGTTTTGTGGAGGTTTCACTAAACAAGAAAACTTTACCTTATCCCCTTAATCTTTTTAGGCTGCGACCCAAATTCTGGTCGCGGGGCTAGCTCGGCGACCCATGCTTTCAAACAGTTCACTTGTAATTGATAATAAAATGAATAATTAATGGTAAAATGATTAGGAACAACATAAATAAATGCTAACTGCCACTTTAATGACCCAATCAAATTGGCTTTGCGACCCAAAATTGCTCATTCACCCTTCTATTGGTGGATGAACAAGGACCTACTCTATTAGATTGTGATTGGCTCGACTCCTTACGTTTGCCTATTTACAAAACTTTGTGAAGGGGTGGAGCAAATGTGCATACTCTCACTAATTCATCCGACATAGACTCGTTGTTAACGGGGGTTTCTTCTCTTTTCGAGGCTGAAGTAGGCAAACCAAAAGACCATCAGGTCTGTATAGATGTGGACCCTAGTATACGAGTAACTCCGAAATTTTGCAAGGCTCCTCTATTTCGCATGCTTTGCGGGAGAAGATAGATTTAGAAATCGATAAACTGCTGAAAGATCGAATTATTGAACCAGTCACACACGTTAAGTAGGCTGCTTCGGTGGTTCCTGTACTAAAACCCGACAAATCAGTGAGGTTGTGCGGAGATTACCAAATTTACTGTTTAACATCAAATAGAGCAGTTCTTCTAGATTGCTATCCTATTTAGCTCTAGCCGGGGTAAATATTTAAAAAAGCTAGATATGTTGCAAGCTTGCCCCCAGCTAAGTTTACACGAAAACTCCAAGGAGCTAACTAACTACTATAAATACACCGATGCCTATACAAATAAAATAGACTATACTATGGAATAGCGTCGGCTCCGGGTATTTTCTAGAGAACGATGGACCAAGTTCTAGGTCACATTCCTGGCGTATTTTATTTTTTAGATGATGTCCTGATCGCAGGTTCATCTAAAGAAGAACACCTAACTAGATTAACAGTATTTTTAAAACGTTTCCGGCATGCTGGACTTAAGCTAAAAAAAAAGTGTTCTTGGGTTACACATAAGGTTCCATATTTGATGTTTGTATAGATGCCTCAGGCATTCATTCAACCGACAGCGGATTAATTAGAAGCGATAAAAAATGTACCTCCACCCCAAAGTATCACAGTTACAAGCTTATTTGGGTCTCCTGAGCTCTTATAGGAAAATTTTGTCTAATGCAGCGACTTTCCTGGAACCCCTAAATGAGTTATTATGATGATGGGGAACAGTGGAAAGGCACAAATGGAACCGTTTGAGACTTCCAAGGAAGCCCTACTAAAGTCTACTCTCCTAGTGAATTACGATCCTAAACTTCCTCTCGTCGTTTCAGCAGATAATAGTTCTTATGGAAATGGTGCAGTGCTATCTCACCACATTGATGGTTTAGATAGTGTCCTAGAAGCGAAACAGATAGGCCTAACTGATACTGAAAGGCGCTATTCACAGCTTCAACGTGAAGGCATAGCTTCAGTATTTGCAGTAAAGAAATTTCATTTCTGCCTTTGGGGTCATGAATTTCAATTAATCACTGACCATAAGCCTCTTTTAGGTTATTTTTACCTACTAAAAATACCCCAGTTATGGTCTTAGGTAGGATTAAAGTCTGGACATTGATCCTACAAGCCTATAAATTTCGCTAAGTATATTTAGTACATCGGTCGGGCAAAGATTTAGGTACAGCTGATGGTCAAAGTAGATTCCCCTTGGAAAATCCGAATGAATGCGTACCTGTACCTGCAGAATGGGTTCACTTGGTGAAATTTTTCTACTCTACTTCGGTGACTGCGGCGCAGATAGAGCGGTGGACCAAATCAGACCCTATACTCTTTAGAGTCATCTATTATTGGTCGGTTGGTTGGCCTACTAACGTTGAGAGTGAAGTACAGCCTTTCCATCAGCGTCAGACTCTCGATTCAAAATGGCTGTCTCCTATGGGGCCATAGAGTAATAATTCCGGATGATCTTACAGTAGGTCGAGGTTAGTGAAGGAATTTCATTCTGAACACATGGGGCAACTAAAATGGAAGAGTTGGCTTGAGCTTATTTCTGGTGGCCTGGTTTAGATGGAGAGTTGGAATCGTTGGTTCGTTTCTGTCAAAACTGTCTAGAGAACAGAGACTTTCCTTAGAAAAGCCCTTCATCCTTGGGAATGGCTTACTATACCCTGGCATAGGTTTCTGTTTCCGACTTGTTACGTCCAAATGAAACGTTACAGCAACGAGTTTTACGCCAACAAGAGAAACAGAAGTTTTATCACGACACTTAAACAACGAGAGTTATAGAGTCGCAACCTAAGGATCCGGATTTGGTTCGCAACTATGGTTCTGGACCAAAATGGGTTCCTGCAACGGTTCAAGATAAAACTGGTTCTCTTTCCTTCATTTCCTTTAAGTGGTAATTAGAAGATGGTCGTGTATTAAAAGCCATCAGAACCACATATGGGAACGTGAATCGCATGATGACCAGAGCCCTTCTGAGGGGAGGCATAAACGTCCCCGAAAATGGTTCAAATAGTCTGCCTATGCAGGTCGATCCTATTCGTACATCATCCCTGCTCCGCAGATCGACTCGGGTCTCTCACTCCACCGACATACTTGTCTTGTAGGGGAGGAGTGAGGTGATATATACAGTGTGTGTGTATATATATATATATATATATATATATATATATATATATATATATATACACTAAAGGGTTAAAATGGTTGTGGTACATACGTATGTTAGTCTATGACTCTATGTTCTTGTTTCCTTTATTCGTGCCCTAAAACCATGAGCTTACCTTTATATGTAGATAAAATGTAACAAAATTCAGTAGCTATCACGAGCAGCAAAGAAATACGTCCTTCCTCGGCAACAGCACAAGGAACTCGATCTGTGGGAGAGAGAGCTTGTACGACATTTGTGTGTGGGAGGAAACTCGCATGAAATTTGTTCTCAAGAACAAACTAATGTAGGAAATTTCGAAGTCCTAAGCGCCTTTTATTCCCACCCAATTCTTCATTATAGTCATGGGGTATACTTGGATTTGTTAAAGAATGTATTCATTTGAATGATGTACAGTATTAAAGATGTACAATTTTCATTTCAGCTGTTGTCATAGGAGTGAGGACCTCGCCTCGTCAATTCGTTGCTGATCATCCCTTCTTCTTCTTCATCAGAGACAGACTCACTAATGTTATTCTTTTCGTTGGAAGGTTCCTCAAACCTTGAAAGATTCACTCACTCATCATTCATCAAGTCATTTTAAAAAATTATTTGAAGGTGACTTGGAACTTTCGACTGGTATGAACTTTTAAGTCGCCTTTAATTTTCCTCTTAATTTTCATTCCATAACATTTTCTATGATTCAAAAGTTATTATATCTTATGTTTTGTTATATCGCATCTGCTCTTAATTAACGCAAACTTTGACATTTTAAAGGTTTAATTCATCTACTCACGAAAGTATTAAATAACGTAAGTGGTGAGTTAGTGAGAAGTTTGTGTACACAATTTCTCATATAGCTCTGTAAAGATATAAATTTGACATAAGTATTTTTGGGCCTTTTGTACTTGCATTACAAATATTTACATAATACCTACGTGCCTTATACACTGAAACTGTAAAAAATTACTTAGTTATTCTAATATTAATCTCGGATCTTTTTAGTTTGGCATACCGCGGATTTTCGAACTGAAAATTTGTATACTAATAAATTTTTTATTATAATAATGAAAATGACATTATTTTGCTAGAGAAATATGCGCAACATACGAAAAAAAAAATGCATTTATAAATTATATGCGCACTAGTTTGCATGGCGCATGGCGTGACCGTTATCTAGTTTACTGGGAATATGTCACACAACGACAGAAGATTTTCACAATTATGTACGAGAGGTAAGATTGATCTATTCTGTTTCCTTTTTCCTTCATGCTTATTTTTATAATAAATATTATTCACGTGTTACTTTCGTGAAATAATTTTCATATATATCGAAACCTATGGTAAAATTATTGAATGCCCGGTTAGGTCAACTGTACGCCCTTGATGATTGGTTAGGTTAAGTCGTGATATTTTCGTTAGTTTTAACGAAAATATCACGACTTAACCTAACCAATCGTCAAGGGCGTATAATTAACCTAACCGGGCATTCCATACACGCCTGTAATTAATTTAATATATTTATTTCTCATTTAGGTTAGGTTAGGTAAGGTATATGTAATAGTTAGATCAATCTTGCCTCTCGTAAATAATTGTGAAAATCTACTGTCGTTGTGTGACATATTCTCAGTAAACTAGATAACGGTCATGCGCCATGCAAACTAGTGTACATTAAATGCAAATTTTGGATCACCTGAAGATCAGGGCCCCCAGCCTTCTTTAGTTAGCTTTATAAGGCTAACTAACGAAAATATCACGACCTAACCCAACCAATCGTCAAGGGCGTACAGTTAACCTAACGATTGGTTAGGTCGTGATATTTTCGTTAGTTAGCTTTATAAGGCTAACTAAAGAATGCTGGGGGCCCTGATCTTCAGGTGATCCCAATGTTTTTGTATGTTGCGCATATTTCTTCGGGAAAATAATGTCATTTTCGTTATTGGAATATAATAATTTATTACTATACAAATTTTCAGTTCGAAAATCCTCGGTACGCCAAACTGAAAAGATCCTTAATCTCTACATCAATTTTAATTCCAAGTATAAATGTTACATATTCCTGTTTTTTTAATCTCGGAAAAGCTTTATTAGAAAATGTCTATGTCCGAGTAATTTAGTGACAATCTGTCTAGTTTTGTCTTTTCCTTAATGTTTGTAAACGCCTTTTCGCTGATAACGACAATATCAATATAATAAGAGTATTTACGCGAAATGATTGTCTTTCATCCCTTTGCCGACCGGTATATATTTCTTTGAACTAAAAAGTGTCGATGTTATTGTTATTTAAAATTAAATATGTTCGTAACTAAGCCACTTAAATGACCCATTTTGGGTTCCTTTTTCGACAACTAAACGATACTAATAATGAAAATGAAAAAGAACAACTTTATTGGCAGACCATTAGTCCATATGACAAATATTAATAATAAGAACTGACAATAGAGTACAATGACAGTTGAAATACTAAGGATAGAAATACAATTAATGCGAGATAGTACAGTAATATCGAAGTTTAGTGGAGCTACAGACAGACATGTAGACATAAACATGTAAAGGTATTTGTAGAACCGTTGCATCATTGTACAATTTATATTATTATTTCTGTTGGAACAAATATGTCCCTTGGCCCTCAAAGGGTTAAACAGTGCTCCTAAGATCAATTATAATAAAAGAAAATGGGTATCTTACGCTATCTTACAGTAAATGTGATTTCATACTGAAACACAGATTAGTAACTAGTTGCGTTGCAGCACTGGACAAGAGAGACACTTCCGTGGTACTGTAAACAGCGTGTTACTGTGTTTGAATAATTTTCTAAGTTTGTCACATTGAATGTTTATTTGTAAGAGGTATTTTTGAATCAAGTTCATTCATTTCTCTCACTGCTGTTGTTATTTGTGAAATATTCTCGAAATTATAAGTTATTAAATTGTTATATTTTTGTGAACTGTTAATTGAATTGTTTATGACGTCATTCGTTCACAATAATAAAAAATTGTTAAAATTTTGAACCAAAATAGTTTGTATTTCCTTCAATCGTTTATTTTTAAATTTAATAATTATAAAATGAAATTTTAGTTCGTAATTATTAATTGATTAATAATAAGTGGAATGGTTATATCGGCTAAGACAATAAAAGAATGCAGCCTCACAACTTAAACTAATGGTTCAAATGAGATTAAATAAAACCGCACTCAGTCGGAGTATTCCATACACTTCCATCTTGAAGAAATGTGTCCAACGAATCTACGTTGCCCAAAAACAAAGCTACAGAAGCAAAGTGCCGGGTGCCTATCCCGATTTCCTGAGAATCACATGTGTGTATATATATATATATAGTTGTTATAGAAAACTACAATAACCGTACATTGATTTTATACGTGCTGCTTAAAGTAGGGGTCGGGGAATCTAACATTTTTTTAGGGCGATTGGTTTCTATGGCCATTTTGGCTGCTAAATACGAATCCGGCTAGTTCTTGGACTTAAAATGAATTTTTTACCTGGTTCAGTGGTTTTTTTTCAAAATGGCGGCCAAAAAAATCGATTTTTTGTTTTAATGATTAAAAAAACACTACCCTTCACATGTAATGTCTTTTCATATGTTTTCATGGTCGCTGAACTCGAAAATCAACAAATGAGAGACATTAGGAGTGTGGTTAAGCGGATAGATGACGAAAAATTTGAAAAAAATGCCCGATCCATATCGAACATAAAGGATGAATGAGGCCTCCCACCTCCAAACCTTTATAACTGATAGAAAAAAATAATTAGTTGATAAATGCTTGTTATATTTTTAATCATGGTTATGTTCATTCTTCAATGTTGTTAAGTATCTATCGTAATAGTGATGTTTTATTTAGGCTTACTTTAGTGTTTTGGCTTGTTCTGGTGTTTGGCTGCTTTCTCTTTTGTGGTTTCTTGTACTATCAATGTTGTGCTAATTTACTTTAATAATAATTGTATATATTACTTTAACAGTAATATACTGTAGTGTGTATATATACTTTAATAATAATAGTAAATAATATATCAAATACAATATTTGATATAATCTACTTTAATAATAATAATATATATGATACATCTAGCATGACTATAATTTGTATTACCTATCATATTTCGATGTTATATGCCGGCTAATGGGGTTTTACTGTGCTTGCAGATCCTAATGCTTAGTGACTGCTGATTGATAATGATGGCTGGTGAAAGAAAATCACGCAGTGCCGCCAGAAAAGAACTTTTTTGGGGAAACCTACACAGAAGTGGACGAATTTAAACCGACTGGAAAGTTGCCACCAGGGACAGTTGTGATTGGTAGGATGCTTGCACTTTGCAAAAAAGGAGTAAAAGGCCAGAAAAAGTCAATGACTCGAGATAATGCCAGCAAGGTAGTTGCAAATGAACTAAGCCGAGATTGGATTAATAAAAATATCTATCCCATGCATGAAAAATAAGTGGCGAAAAAAATAAGAGACGATTCTGAATATTTTAACAAACTGAGAAAGAATGAACGCTGCCACCAAAAACCTAAACGTGTCGAACGGTACCAAAAAGCGAGCGGCTTTAATGATCAGCTCAGCTCACTAAGAATGCCTACAATATTAGAACTGACGATGAGGATTACGAAGCAGAACTTGCAGAAGAATTTGGGGTCAAAATGACTGATGAGGATAAGACTTTTTATTAGGATAATTGCTTTGGTGCGTATAAGGCCATATGTACAAATGCAGCACCAAAAGATTGGGCGAGACAGAAGAAGAGGAAAGAAACTCGTGAAAGATCAGCGGAGAAAAAGCGAAAAGCAACAGAAAGCAACTTGAGAGAGCAAAGGGAGGTAGAGGGATCAGAAATTATTGAAATGTTAGCAACTTCAGTCGATTCTGAAAATGATCCGAGTTTTGGAAAACCAACAACGGCAAAGACAGTTCCTTCTACTGATCGTAAACTTCGCTCATCGGAAGAAGACCTAAGCAAGGAGAAGAGTAAAGAACAAGAAGCTGCATTTCCGACAGTGAAACTCAAAACTGGCAAAAAAAGTCTGAACGAAAACTTGATGCTGTGTATAGTCCAGTGTCTTGCCGAGAGGGGAACTTCTCCTGAAGAGCTTTCGAGAGTGAAAGTAAGAGTAGCTAACATGGGTTTTTGATCAAGATTGGAAGATGAAGGCAGATGATAATGAGAAAGATTGTGAGGGTGAGATGGAGAGTGAAGGCGAAGAGTTACAAGTCCGTCACCAGTATTCAGACTTGACGTATGTATTTCCCAGCCGCAGATCAATAATGCAATACTTGGAAGATGCTTTATACTTGAATCTAGAGTACGTCGCTCAACAAATCCTCAACAAAGAGGATAACATTGTGAGTGTAGGACTTGACGATACGACCAAGGCTGCCGGCCACCGGCTGTATGACTGAAAGCTGACCACATCACCATCGCTGGTCCATCTGGCATGAAAAAGTCGCTGACAACTGAATATCTGGAAAACGTCAGCCATTCCGGAAAGGATGGAGCCAGAGCTTACGAATTCAAATTGAGTTGTCTAGCCGTACTAGCAAATTCTACCACTGACGAACTCAAATCTCAAATAGACTTCTGGATGTCTGAGCGAGCTAGCGAATGTGGAGTACTTTTACAGCATCTTGGAATCGAATCAAACCAGATCTTGAAGTGCTGCGCCCATATCAGTTTAGGAGATCACGCTATAAATAAAATGTTTAAAAACACGGAACAGAAAATCGGAGTACATAAACTACTTCAAGTTACGGCAGGAGAAAAAGTTTTCTCTTCTCCTGGTTCTTCCATTCATACTTTGGGACTCATTGCAATTGCTAAATTGCTCTCTCCCAGCCACGCCTCCCATTCGGTATCCTTATATAATGACTATAAATCTTGGATGGCGGATAATGGATTCAAAGGATTCGTGGCAAACCGGCTTGGGAGAATCGCCGAGTTAGCAAAAGAATATTTGGCAAGGCGAGACTCCATCCAAGCTTTTTTGTTGCCGTAGTAGATGTCAACAGTAACAAGTTAGTTCTCGCGGTGTCAACTTTCATCCAAAGTCAATGGTTCATGTGTTGTTCCCAGATTTACGCAATGATGGGTGAAGTGATGATTTTCCCTATGATGGAGCTTTTTGGAATTGACAAGAAGGGTGACGAGAAAAGTGAAAGAACTTGGTCTGGAGTAGGGATTGTTTCCCGGGATCCCGGTTGATTTTATGTGCGGGATATATCCCGGGATTTTTTCCTTCATCCCGGGATATCGGGAACGATTCTTGGAGATAAAATCGCCAATAGAAAAAACATTGATTGACTACAAAATGAATAATCCAATATGTGAAGCAGAGTATGTTGCACTCAATGACATTGTGCGTGCTTTGAAACCTGTCGAAATTGGATCAGAAAAACTTTGCAGCCGCGATGCGACACTTCTTAGTGCTGAAGGAGTTTTTTCTTTCATCATACAAGAACTTTCTGAGCAAGATTCTGGTTTTTCAAGAAAAGTTAAGGAAGCGTTAATTTCAAGACTAAATGAGAGGAGACAAAAACCATTGATTGGATTATTGAGGTATATAAAAACTGGAAAAAAGCACAGTAAAGTGAGTAAACCAACCGTAGAGACCGAGTTGCAAGCATTACCAAACAAGTCTGTCTTATTAGTAACAGCAAAACGAATAATAACACGCCTTGTTGATACAAAGCATGGATTTTCTTCGTCTGATTCATCACAATCTGAGGAAGAAGAAGGAGCTGACGGCCAGAGTCACCAGACACTCTCTCAGAAATTGGAGGGTGCAATCAAAAATGCTTATTCTTTACAAGGATATTATTCTTTACAAGTGTTGATTTTCTTACAAATAGCTGTCTTGTTGCACTCAACTGTCTTTTAAGCTAGTTATTTCACACTCATAGTTACCTAATGGAATATGTTTAAATAAATAAATGATGAAATCTTTATAATTTTTGTATTAATTCCTTTTTAAAAGTATAAAAAATTTAAATACATATAAAATAAAAATCCCGGGAAATCCCGGGATCCCGGGACGAAGACAGATTTTATCCCGGAATCCCGGGATAAACAAAATGACTCAAAACGACAATAACTACTCTGGAGTAAAACGTTTCTGTGAAGGTAAGATGGTTGAAATGAATGACTTGATGGCTGTAAGGAAGGAACAAGCCAGATCTAGTAAAGATAAATTTGAAGCTCTAGTTCAAAAGGAAGTCATTGATACTGTAAATAATCAGCTGTCTTGTATGGACTATTTAACAAGATCAGACGATGACGCTAATTCAGACTTGATGTATGCCCCTCTGACAAATTTAGGATGCTGAATCAGATTTTTCAAAACTTAACAACCTAATCAGGGCCAGTGGTGGTAGCACATCCATTTCAAATGCACTCGAGAAAAAATGTTATTGTGACTTCTGATAGACTCTTCGTTCGAATCAAAGTCTCTTGAGGATAGGAAGGCATCCTAGAAATGGGCCAGGGGTTCAGAAAAAGTCAAGAAAGTGAAGAAATTAGAGGAAGATTTTCTAGCTACTGTGCATGCTGCAAAGAAATTGTCCCTACTGAAAAAAGAAGAGCTCAAAAAGAAAAAAGCTGGCAAAATATTGGCGGTTTTGGAAAATTGCAAGAAACATGGAGGCCCTATGACTCCAAACAACCTAGATGCTCTATACAAACTGAACGAAAAGCAGCTCTTCACAGAAATTGCCTATTTGAGACTCACCATCACACCAGATATTCGTCAAATGAGACGTGTTAAAGTGAAAGACGGGAAATTCAAAATTGAAAAATTTAGTGTGATGAACTGAGAAATTCTATTAGGAATGCCTTATGACCAGAGGACAATGTTACTAGTGATAATGATAGGTTACTGAACAATGTGTTGTAAATATGATGATTTCACGATTTGAATTACATGACTTTTTAATAAAATAATACCTTTATTTTCCATTTTTTGCCTATAACCGCTAAACCACGCATCGAATGTCTCTAATTTGTTCATTTTCAACTTCAGCGACTCTGAAAACATATGAAAAGACATATTGCATACGAGGGGTAGCGGTTTTCTTAAGCATCAAAACGAGAAAACTATTTTTTTTGCCTGCCATTTTGAAAAACAATCCACTGAACCAGGTCAAAACTTCATTTTAGGTCCAAGAACCAGCCAGATTCGTATTCAGCAGCGAAAATAGCCATAGAAACCACTCGTCTTGTTGAAAATTTAAAAAAAAAAGTTATTATTCTCCCATCCCTATATTTTTTTTTTTTTAAGTTCGGGAAGAACCGATTCGCCTCTATTTAAAAGGGCATATCTCGGCGGAAAAACAAAGAAAAAGTGAGAGGAAAGACAGAGGAAAAAGAAAGGGTGGAGGGGGACAGTCGAAGTGGAAAAAGACCAAGGATGACAAGGACTGCAAGGTCGAGCCCCATCATCCTTGGGTGCTAGGGCCGGGAGGGCGCACGTGAAACCTCCTGGAACAAGCACGTACAAACGAGCACAAAGAGCACTCAAGAGCACGAGCTTAGAACCCCCTTGCGGGGCCCATCCCTATATATATGAGGTTTTCGACACGAGGACGAAACCACCTACAGTATGTGCTTCACGTTTTACTTCAGCCTCTGTATGAAATCGATGAACGGTTATTATGGGTTTCTATTATCCATTTAACTGAAGGGTTAACTACAGCATTTTCTGATGAAAGTGGGAGATAAAAAAGTTTCGCTCGAACAAGGAAATTTTTGGCAGGAGGGACGCACTCCCCTTTAGTTAATTTGGCGCCCCTTTTGGTCAATCTTGGTGCTCCTTCCAAATGTTTTATTTTTTACAATTTATTTTAATTTCTGAAAGCAACAAAGTATACTTTTTAAATTATAAAAATATCAACACCACCCTCGTAAATACCTGGCAACTTACCTTTCAATTTTATTTTTAGAAACTGTGTATAAAAATATTTCCCTTCGTATACTCAATTAAATTATGCTTTCCAGTTTTACATATTCATTTATTAATGGTTGTAAGCATTTGTAGACACAAGGTTAATGTGCTTGGGAACCCTTTGCGTAGTATTCACATTCACGATCTTCCTCTCTCTAAATGATTGATTCAGGTAATACTTTGAACGGATGGATTAGATAACGTCAATGAAATTAGTTCCAATATTTACTACCAGAAACCTAGTCATTAACTACATCTTAGTAAACGCTAAATATTTGCCTGCTGGTGCTTAAAGGGTTAACATATGTATTTTTAATTCCAGTGTATGTAATTATATTTATATCAGACATGGGCAGTAAATACTTTAGATGTATTTAAATAAATACATTACTTGAAAATAAAAGTAATTAAATACTAAATAAAATTCAGGTTTTCAGAAAGTATTTAAATACTAAATACATTACTCCTAAAATGTATTTAAATACATTTCAAATATAATTTAGATACTTTTCAAAAAGCACATAAAATCACTGCAGCCATGTTACCAAAGGTGGGCAGGACCGAGTTCCAAAAGGACAGAACTCCAGGAACTCGGTCCTTTTTAAGGACCGTGAGCGGGAAAGTCGGTCCTTTTCTCAGTGAGGACCGACGGTCCATTTTTAAGCAATTCCGGACGGTCCGGTCCGGACGGTCTTTGTCGTGATTACTTTTATTTATTTATTTTCTCCCTTATTTACACTACTATCGGCTCTCTATTTCATTTATCGCTTGCTTTCTCTACACTCGTTTTCACTGTACCGTATAAATTTGGTAGCCACGCCGAGACTATGAAAGCCGTTACAACACAAAGGGGGAAGGGGGGTTCATTAACACTCTTTTAACACTTGTTAACATTTTATTTAATTCCGAAAATGCTTTAATTAATTTGAGGGGATGCGAGTAGAACATTTTACTATAATAATTTACGTCGGAGAGGGGCACAAAACAATTAATTTGATGTTTAGATTACATGGCCCCCAACTTTACGCTTATCGCGCTACCGAAAGACTGACTCTCTTTGGGGGTAGTCCGCTCTCTGGGCCTCTGTTCAGGATTGCCAACTCTTCCCATTTTAAACAATTACAATCTAACAAACATACTTTATCGTAATTTCACAATTATTAGTAAATAATTTACATTAAACATTATCTTAATTAAACAAAAATTAATATTCTTAACTAGGCATTACTACACTCGCATCACCCCTTTGAAAATAAGTTTTTCATTAGGAAAACTTATTAATATCGTTTAACAAATTTAGTAAATTTATTCAACAAATTTATATATTTTGAAATTTTTTTTTTTTTCTTTAACAAATTCAAAGTTGATAGACAAGAAATAATTAGAATGACAAATTCCACACATATATTTTGTATCATATTATAAAAATCGAAAACTTTATAATTTTCACATTTGCATAAAATAACATTTCGCACTAATAATTAAATTACAACCTGTAACTAATCTACACATGCCAAAAAAAATAACGGAAAATTTTCTTACGTTGGTTACACAATTTCAAGTTCACAATCTATTCCAGCGATTTCTCATCAAAGATCGCTTTACATTTGAAACAATTATTTGTATAGTTATACAGTTACTATCAGGGCAACCTAGAAAAAATATAAGAAAAAGTTTACATAAAATACTGACCAAGAGCGCACATATTATTTCACGAAAAACACAACAAATATGGGCAATAATCGCACCCTTTCACTTATAATTTCATTACATAATAATCAGTACATTAATTTGCAGGACGTTGTTTAGATCACAATCCGCACGCTGACAACGGACTTCAATTTTCAATCGCAGCTCTCCTGCTCACTTCGCTAGAATGCAAGGGATTGCATCAATCAACATGCAACAGGGCAGCACGCTATAATGGTTCCGCTCTCTCTCCAAATGGCGAAAAAAAAACAAGAGAGACGTCCAATTCTAAAAGGATCAGGGGGGGAGATATACTGAAAGCGGGACCACGCGCTGGAATTGGACGGAATTTGCAATTCTAGAAGTCGATGAAGAAACTCGCCTTGTCTCATCTCCACTTTTGTCGGTGAATGTTGCTCTTCCTACGTCCAGCTGAAAGACTCTTCTACTGGCAACAATCAAACGATCACTCCGCCGTAGGCCGTTTCCCAACGAACCTAGTGTATGTCTGTATTGACAGTACAGTCGTAAACACCCGTTCAAGCTCTCGTGGCTTGCCTACCGCGTGCTACGACACATATTTAGCGAAGCATTCGAGCAGCGTGACCAGCTACTGCCCGAAAAATACCAGTAGACCATCTTCGATCGAAACTTTCGTGTGCCAAGACCCTGCACACGTAAATTTCTCTTCTCTTCTCTTCCGAAACTGTCCTGCGCCAAGTCCCTGCGCATTCGGTTCCTCTCTTCTATCTCTTCTCTTCCGAAACCATCCTGCGCCAAGTCCCTGCGCAGTTGGTTTCTCTTCTCTCTCATCATTGGTGATCGATCACCTATCCGGTCGACTAAACTCAATGGATGGAACTCGGATTCAACTTGGTTTCCTCCAAACCGAGCCTTTTGAAATTTTGAAAAAAAAGTTTATTCGAAACTTGTTTCTGTACTGCTTATCATTTATTTAATATTTAATTTACCGAATTTTCTCGACAGTTCACTTCGAAACAATAACTACACATTTGCTCTGGCCAAATTCACGGAAAAAAATATTACACATCTCAAAATTTCGCAAAAATTTAATCACATCTAGCTACCAATAAGGTCACTTATGGCAGTTACAGCGGAGAAGATAAAAAAGGTCATAAAACGCACGAAACAAAATTGTACAGTATAAATATAAAAGCGCCCAAACATAGTAACTGTTAGCATAATTTAAGAACTATTATTGTTCAAACTACCGTCAGAAATCACATCGATACTTTTAAATACAAAAGACAACAATGAACCCCAGAAACTTCATGTCATCACTTCTCTGACAATCATGAACCCTCTTGCCCTTTGAGGAGGAGCACACTAATACGCCACAAAAACGTTACTGGCTATCTAGAAGGCTCCATTTCCGAGGGGACACTCGAGCCAATGTTTTAAATGCATTAGTTAACCCCCGTTATTAAAAAGTAAAAAAGATTTAAATATTACTACCAAAAATTATTTTAATACAGTAATTCCAACTTGAAACTCTAAATTTCATGAATCCAACTCGTAATTCACAATTTTCATCTGAGACAACTCTCTCCTTCAACAGAAACCCCAGTATGGTTTGCAAATCACAAAAATCCCAGTAATTTATCATTTCCAAGTGAAACTACAAAGTTGCATCGTTATACTAAATAAGAATAGATAATATGCACTCAAAAATACACGCAACCTACTGTAAACAAACACAAAACATTGCATAATTCAGAGCGGTCGCTTTGTTTGTAAGCGAACCTCTATACAAATATCCCTAACCGAATGAAACCGCATTATATCCTGACAATTTTGTAATATTTTCCATGCAAACGCTCGAACTAAAAAAAAAAGGACATTTTTCATTTCTAATACCCAAATTAAAATATCAACTCAAAACATCCTTTTCACAATACAATCTAAATTCCAAATAAAAATTTTACCATTGTCATTGAACTGGAAGAAAGAAATAAAAATCGGCCTACCTATAAAAATAAAATTGAATGCATTTATAAAACGTAAAGAAACTATATGAAAATTTTCTACACCAATTTCTGTAATTCAAAAATAATAATAATAATATCCAGCTTTCGTAAAATATGTGTACCGTAACTCACATTGGCGGCCAAAATAAAAATAAAATTTACTGCTGCACTTTCAGGCCTATAATTAATAAGTTCCATGCTACGCGTGGGAAGAGCTATTAAGAATTTAAGTCATAACATTTGTGCTTCTTAATTAAGGAAAATCCTGTGATTATTTATGTTAAACCAATTAAAATTTTGTTAAATAACTAAGAATTTAATACTCAGACATATACCGTAGTGACGGTCAGTATCTGAACGATATTTAATGATAGGCCTACAAGAAATCTTTCTTTAGTACAATACAATAGCCATTTTACAAAATATGTCGGAATTGTCGTGAAAATGAACGGAAGGAACGGAAAAAAAATAGATAAATCAGCCTACCTACCAAATTTTACGTGTGTATAAATATATAAAATTATATATATAACTAATATATACGTATAAGTTAATATGGAAGTGTATAATTAATGAATATATAAAAAAATAAAAAAAAAATTTATAGAAAATTTCAGAACACAATTTCCCTATTTCAGTTAAACGAATTTAGCTTATTTTGAAGTCTAACACAATCCTATACGGCCAGCCTATAATCTGACAATTTATTATGTTTAAGATTATTTTTCGACTGTCCCTTAAAATGTAACGTAATCCTATTTTAGCGCGAAGCGAAGCGAAGCAAAAAGCCCGTAAACCTATATAAACAATCATTATATACAACCAATCGAAATATAATCAAAAATCTACTAATGAATCCCAGAAAATTTTACATGTTCATGAAATGTCTTACAATACTATATATGTATATATACCTAGAAATGCGGTACAAATTTTCGCTGAAACATTTTCAAAATACCATATAAAATGTGTATCACACTGTATTTAAACTAACATAATTCACTTGTACAAATTCAGTAAAATTTATTTATTAATCGTTATTCTTATTATTATGATTATCACAATTTCTAATTCCAAAAGTTTTAAACACAAAAAAGACAAACGTAGGTAGGTTTGAGGACAGGAGAAAAGGTGAACGAAATGAAGTGAAAAGAATTGAGTCTCGGCAGCAACGAACGATTTGAAATATACCTCTCCGACGGGCTGAACGAAAGCTAAGGAATTAGGAAACAAACGACTCTGAAATTTAATGTTAGACTCAAATGTTTTGACAAACGGAAAACCGACTCTGTAACGACTAAAATAAGTTTTGAGTCTCTAGGCTCAATCTCAAACAACAAATTTTGACGCGCAAAAGTTTTTGAAGCGACGTGACTCAGAATAATTTGGAAAATAATGGGCGCCATTTTGAATTTGCAATGAATTTTTGTTTAATTTGATAATTACACTAAAACGGGTAGCGAAACAGAATATCCACTAATTTTCTTTATACGGAGAACGTGAAAACGATCGTGATTAGTCGAAAGAACACGCACAAATTTTGAATTCCTATTTATCAGAGACGAAAAAAATAATGCATAAGCCTAACGGAGTGCATGGGTTCGTATTATTAAATTGATAACAATTTAATAAGGTTAGCTGCCACCAAATATGTCGTGATTACTTTTATTTATTTATTTTCTTCCTTATTTACGCTACTATCGGCTCTCTATTTCATTTATCGCTTGCTTTCTCTACACTCGTTTTCACTGTACCGTATAAATTTGGTAGCCACGCCGAGACTATGAAAGCCGTTACAACACAAAGGGGGAAGGGGGGTTTATTAACACTCTTTTAACACTTGTTAACATTTTATTTAATTCCGAAAATGCTTTAATTAATTTGAGGGGATGCGAGTAGAACATTTTACTATAATAATTTACGTCGGAGAGGGGCACAAAACAATTAATTTGATGTTTAGATTACATGGCCCCAACTTTACGCTTATCGCGCTACCGAAAGACTGACTCTCTTTGGGGGTAGTCCGCTCTCTGGGCCTCTGTTCAGGATTGCCAACTCTTCCCATTTTAAACAATTACAATCTAACAAACATACTTTATCGTAATTTCACAATTATTAGTAAATAATTTACATTAAACATTATCTTAATTAAACAAAAATTAATATTCTTAACTAGGCATTACTACATCTTTTTTAGTGATTTTAGTGTGTTTAGTGATTATTTGAAGTTCTAAAGAAGATGGATCGTTTCCTCCAGAAGACTCAGAAAGAGACTGAGACTAAACTGAAACTTGTTTCAACACCTGGAGGAGACGAAGAATCTACTGATGTTAGTGCTTCAACTTCAAGTCAAGCAACTGGAGCTCCTAGCGGAAGAACTGAACCCGGCAATCCCTGGCCGTACCTGGACAAATACTTTGAATACCTGGGCCCCAAGGGTGAGCAGAACCTGGAGTACAAGTGCTTACTGTGTTCATCAAGTTTAACACGCCTATCCCATCCAGTGCCGCCGTGGAGAGGCTCTTCTCTTTGGGGAAGGACGTCCTCAAGCCGAAAAGGTCAGGGCTCAGTGACAGCCATTTTGAAATGCTAGTCTTCTTGAAGGGAAACTCAAGCATTTAACATAACTTTTTTTCATCATTTATGTATTGTATTAATTATAATTTACGTTAACAAAATTAAAGATTTCCGGTCTCTTTAATTTCATTTTTCATTTTAATCAAATTTTTCACTTATATTATATATAAGGACCGAGGACCGAGGACCGAGTCGTTCCTAGGTCCTATCTTCAGAAAGGACCGTGACCGGGACCGTCGGTCCAGCTTGAGGCAAGGACCGGGACCGTCGGTCCTTTTTGAGGCCCGGGTGCCCACCTTTGCATGTTACAAATGTTGTCCTCGTCTAATATGATCAATAGGCTAAGGCTAATTGCATAGTTAGGGCTGAACTTTCCATAACCACATATGACGATGCTTCAGGATAAACTGCCGGCTGCCACACTGCATCTGAGAGTCTGTGACAATCGCCACGAGAGCAGGCTGGAAGTTCCATTTTTCAAGGTGTAAAAGCGAGGAAGAAGTCAATGCGAGTTTGACTACAGCTATTGCTGTTTGTTGATGTGTAACCGGACTTCTCTAATTATCTGGTCAGAGATGAGCATAAATACTTTAAAATGTATTTAAATACTAAATGCCACCAAATTTGTATTTAAATACCAAATACATGACTGTAAAGTGGAATGTAATTAAATACTAAATACATTACTTCAAAAATATATTCAAATACAATCTAAATACATGCTAAATACATTCCATTTTCAGTGTTTATTATTGTTATAATAGTTTGAGCCTTCCTATCCGCAACAAAGACAATCCAAAGAGAGAGCAACAAAAAGAAGGGACTACATAAATCATATAAAGATAACACAGTACAGTTTGGAACAGTTACAGGAAAAATAATTAAATTCTCGATTTACAAAAAAACATGAGAGACTAAACTACTCCCAATAATGGAAAAAAAATCCATCCACCCCGTATCTAAGCACTTTCATTTAACTACATGTTCGCCTTCATCAGTGTCAAGTTCTTAAAAAGTTCGTCGGACAGCTTCCCTCTCCTGCTTGAATGAATCATTCCAGCAAAAGAAAAAAGACGTTCTTCTGGAGGTGATGAAGGTAGCATAATGTTGTACTTGATGAAGGTCTTCTGAATGGCTTTGTGGTTGAACAGGCAGGACAAATTGGTATCTGCATCGTTCAAATATTTGATGACGGCCATGGCTAGTTTCCTCTCCAGATTGTGGTGATAGTGTCTTATCAAAGTGAAAATACTCATCATCATTTTGCAAGGAGAGAGGTGAGCCCCCTTTCACATCGTCGGTCATATCTTTGACCACATTCATGAACTTATCTTGAACAGTTGCTGTCGTGGTCTGGTAATCCCAGTTCTTTTTCAAGCCTACCCATCTGAGCTTGAAGAAGGGATGAGGGACTGCTGCGTCAACTGCATCATTAACTCTGAGTTCAAGATTCATATAATGAGAAAATCTAGTCTTGAAACTCTGAATTACTGCGGCAAGAGGATTGCAGTATAAAGGAATTCCAAGGAGTCACTCAAACACATCACTCAAACTGAGATTTTGCAAATGTATTTAAAAATGTATTTGAAAATATGTATTTACTGTATAATTACAAAATACATCAATAATAACGTATTTAAATGCTCATTTCAATACCCTGAAAAAAATGTATTATAAATACAGTATTTAAATAAATATTTAATATTTAGCAAATACATAACTGCCCATCTTTGTATCTGGTCATTCCCAGCTGTTTGTACATTCTGTGTAGCAGGTAAGTCAGTGACGTGCACAGACTTTCAGAAGGGCAGGGGCTCAGTTGAAAAAAGGGCACTCCCCTAACATTTTTAAAATGAAATCCGCAATGCCATATAGGCTATATATATGTATACACACACAAAGAAAAATTTTAAAATTGTATGTGGTAAATATTCTTAAATTCCATTAAATTCAATGTATTATTTTTGTATATAAAGCTGATTAAAGAAAATAAATTAAAATTTGTTGTAAAAGGCATGTTTTTATTGCAAGATTTTCAAAAGATATGAAGATATTGAAATATTGGAGTGTATTTACAATTATTATTCAATTATTATTCAATTGCTTCAAAAATATATTTCCCTTCACTTTTATTATCTTAGGCCTAATCTAATCTAATCTAGGCAGTAGACCTAATTAAGCTTTTGTTAACCAAATTCACAATATTTAATAGCATGCAATTTCTAAATAGTTACTTTACTTATAACTTTTATAAGTATCAATCAGCAGGATAAAGGGCAGAAGGATCTACCGTAATTGTCGTCCTTGCGGAAAAATTGCATCGTTTTATAATAATAATCTAGGTATTTTTATTCACTTTTAATGAAAATTGTATTGTTTTTAAAAATCAATTTCATATTAAAATGAAAAGGTTATGATATGTTGTTTAATAAATCATTTATTAATTTAATGAAATTCATGCCAGTACTAAAACCCAAAATCCATCGTTTGACACACTGGTGTACTGATGGGCCTAGCCTAGTACGGGACGTGGACGTTTTTACCAACTTTACGAGTAATGTCATACAATATTTTTTGGAGTAATGTCACACTGCTTTGGATTCCAACTTACCATAATTATCAGTGAGAAATCACTAGTTAGCTTAGGTTAACGTAAAATAAACAACAGTAAACAATACACCCACATACCCGAGAGACGCAATCAACAGTGAACAGCTGCAGTCAGTGTTACCACTAGGGACGCCCTCCCTGATTGACAAAATAATAGTAATGGTATGTTAAGTTTATTATTCTAATAAAAAAATCATAGATCAAAGTAATTCCAGTTTTGAAAATCTGTTGAAGTAGCAGTAACTAAATAAAAATAACTAATTAATTCAAATTTATGTCGAATCAATATATTTAAGAATTTTGACTAAAAGGGCACTTTTTATATGAAGAAGAAAAAGGGCAGGGCTCAAGCACCCCAAGCCCCCCCCTGTGCACGTACGTGCCTGAGGTAAGTGCATATAACATTGTTTTAAATCTTCACACATAACTGGGATTTATGAAATATTTAAATTTAGTTTTTTGTCCTTATATGACAACTTGTCCTTATATGACAATTTGTATATGGTTTTTTTCTCACCTTAACAAAATAAACACATTTCATTATGTTATGTTATGTTATTATTATTGAAGTTTTTACAAGACTAACTCCAGTTTTAAATTCAATTTGTGATTTAATTGGGATTATGGTCAGGTCATCGATAATCTTCGGTGTCGTGGGGCCCCGTGGGGAACATTGGCCAAAGGCCTGGGTAACACTTGCATATTATTGCCTTTGTTAAGTCCATGGCACACGGTTTACACGTCCGGGCTCGTTATCCAAAGTATAAATGCGCACGACACACTACTGGGCGTTGTGACGAGTGAAAAGGGCAAGTCCGACGGGAAGGTGGTCTTGGTGGATGGGGGCCGGCGTGGCGTTCTTCTGGCGGCTGGCGGGCGGCGGCGTGGGGTCCTTCTTGGTGGCCGTCGTGAAGCATTTCTCCTGCGGGAGAAGCATCAGCTCGCCCGCCAGTTTGCCGAGCTGGGAAAGGGTGAGGTCCTTTCAAGAGAGAGAGAGAGAGAGAGAGAGAGAGAGAGAGAGAGAGAGAGAGAGAGCCGCGATAGCTGGAGCAATCGCCGATGGGGGAACCTGGATGAATTTGTGTCGCACCAATTCGCCACCGACTCCTACTTTTGCCGCCATTCGGTATATTTCCTCCAAGAAGAACGACGGCCAACTAGTCATCAAAGGGGAAAGATCAGTTGGTAAAAATAGGTCTAGTTTTGTGCGTTCAGATAAATTTAGAACTTCGTTTTTAAGGAAAGAGAACTGACGTTAGGAGATGACGGAGGCGGTAAGACCAGTGTTCGAAATAGGGCAATGTACGAGGGTTGTTCAAAATGTAAGTTTACAAGGCTAATTACCGGTGCATTATGCGTAGTACAATAATGTTGTACACCAGAGTCTAAACGGGCGTCCATGGAATGGAAACATCCGGGGTCACCACGAACCAAAAAGTTCAAGATTGCACCATCAACTGGTAAGGTGATAGCCATAGGTGTACGGCACCTAATCTTTTTGGGGGCCTGATACAATTTGCCCGAATTTTTAAGTTACAACTAAGAATGCCCGAAATTAGATAGTTAATGTAATTAACTATATATATATATATATAATATATATTATATATATATATATATATGTGTGAAATTAGGATCATCACAGGCTCAGGCTCCCTCACTCCAACAGGCCATTAGAAGCACTAACATTACCAAAGGATACATGTCATGCTTTGCAAAATTAATTGTATGATTTTTTCTTTTTTTATGCAACTTCCATGATGTAGTGTAATCCCTACCGATACTTAGTTAATTTTGATTAATAGGGCATAAGACTATATCAACTATTTTATTCATGCATAAGAAAGATAAAATTTGTGAGCCAACACAACTTAAATAAATTTAGTAGCACCTACTGTGCTCACAATGTAAAATGAAAGTTGAAACAACATATCTTGAGAATATGAGAATAAAAACCCACTCTAATAGACAGAGTTTATTTCCACGACAGTTTCGACGCCCACTGGCATCCTCCTCGGGTGGGTTTTTATTCTCATATTTTGACCTTCACGTAAAAAAGTGAAGTTTTTTGCATTTATATCTTGAGAAATTAAAGAAAACACATCAGTATAACAATGGAAACAAACATAAAGCCATTCCTGCAAAAGGGAAAATTCTCGAAATAAGCAATTTCAATTTGTTGCTATTTACAAACTAAATTATGAAAAACTTCGAAAAAGTATTTGCAAAGTCTTATAGCCCCTATTTGGGCTAAATACCATAGTAAAATCTAAGTTAAATCTGGAATAAAAAAATAGCCTATAAGTACTAATAACAGCTTAATAAGTATATACTTAATAACAGCTAATAAATGAAAATATGAAATTATCTTATAACTTTCTGATCCTGAATTTATAATATGATATAAGGCTAGCATTTCTCCAACTTTTCAAAGCTATTATTTTTTTTCATTTTGCCCGAATGCAGAGCCAGTTTGCCCGAATTCACCCCCCCCCCCCCAGCTCCCCCGGCTCGTACGCCTATGGTGATGGCAACGTTTTTTTGAGGACCATAAGGTGTCTTGCATAATTCATGCAAAAGGGACAACAATAAAACTTTACAGCGACTCCGCTCGGCTATCAGTAGAAAACATCCCTGGTTTCTTACTGCAGGTGTGTTGTTCTTGCATAACAATGCACGCCCTCACACTACAAATCAAACACGCCAACATTGTAATCATTCCACTGGGAAGTCATAAATTATCCCCCATAGTCCTGACCTTGCACCAAGCGACTTCCATTTGTTTTCAGCTTTAAAGGAACACCTCGGAAGTAAACAATTTCAAAACGACCCTGATGCAGAAGCAGCCGTATGAAACTGGTTAATAAAAACTAAGGACCCTACATTTTACTCGACCGGTATCGGAAAGCTTGTCCCACGCTACGATAAATGTTTAAATCTGTTTGGTGATTATATAGAAAATTAGTTGATAAGCTGTTGTTGAAATACTTGTAATAATTACTTGCCTTGTATAAAACAGTTTCTTCAAAAAACACCTTGTAAACTTAGTTTTTGAACAACCCTCGTATTTGGGGGAGAGGGTTAGAATTTGACTCAGAGACTCACCGTGTCACTCACGCACATGTAACCCAACAGTATAGGCTTATAATTGAGGATTTACCCATTTCGAAGAAAGAAAGCAAGACCAAGTGATAGTCCACTGTAATAATTGTGAAAAACAAGGATATTACCAAAAAAATTCAAAATATACTTCCAGAGTATATTTACTGTATGCAGAGGCGGCTCTACCGTAAGGCGAACTAGGCAACCGCCTAGGGCCTCGCATGTGCAAGGGCCTCGCGCAAAACCGCTATAAAGAATTCTTAAATTTGAAGAGAGAAATAATTCAATATTTAACCCTTTGTCGTTCAGTAGTTATTTATATAACCACCACGTCCTTATAATTTATCTGCGTATTGCTCAGTTTGAGAAAAATTTAACCTCTACAGTTTAATCATCATGCAACTGGCAGCAGCTTTATCATATGTACAAATGGTTCTGCTTGAAAACGGGTAGTTGTATTTACACCTTTGTGCGTGAGAATTCTGTGTAAGTAACGTTTGAATCATTATTTTATTAACTCCAGTATTTTTAGTATTATGCGACACCTATTAGCGTATTCTTTAGTCTCTTTTCTGATGAAATTGCGATATTGTGTACCAAACAGACTTATATGCGACTCAACAGATGAAGACATAATTATAAGCATACTTATGAGCGTCATCTTGGCGTACAGACTATGTTGCATGGCCTATTTTAGCGTGCAGTATTGCACACTTGTGCACTACTGATTTAAAATTCTGCAGTATTGGATTTTAAAATGTGCAGTATTGATACGCTGCTAGTTTACCAAAGTAAAACACAATCTTTAGAACCAATTAATTTATAAAAAAAACTATCCATAATCTGCTCATAATCCATCATTTCGCCATTTCCAGAATATATATATCCATACTCTCTGCTCATAACACTGGTATGCATATAAATTTTTTTGTCTGCTGTGAGGGTTTTTTCAACTCGTATTATATAATTCGACCATGCTGAATTCGAAAATGACATTGGTTTTCCTCAATCAGGTCAGGTTTTTCTCTATTGGCCATTTATTATAAGTCCAATTTTATCCCCAAATTTATTGATTTTTTTAGCTTAAACACTGTAGATACGAGTAATATTATAAGAACACTCGTGAAAAATGAAAACATTGTGTGAATAAATACTTTTATTCATACAATGAATATGGAAAAAAGTTTATTGAGGAAGGAATGAAGTTTTTTTGGCTTTCCGTCTGTGTTTTTCTTCGGGCACGTCTCGCTTCAGACACCAGCAATAGTCCGCCAGCATATTGATATCCCAGTTTCCCTGGTACCTCTCTTCCATTATTTGATATCTTGGTGAAATCGTTCACCCTGTTCCTCACTATAATCCCCGCAATTTTCAGGAAAATAGTCCAAGTGGGGACCACAAAAGGGCATTTTTATGGACATGCGCGACCCATGAGCTTTGAAAGCTTCCATCAAGTTTTCGACAACGGACTCGTATTCTGGACTTCTACGCTTGCCAAGAAAATCAGTGACAACTGATTTGAATGCCTGCCAGGCATTCTTCTCAGTTGGAGTCATTGCGTTTTCGAACTGAGTATCCTTGATCAAAGTTCGAATTTGAGGACCATCACAAAACCCCAGCATTTAGTTTAGCATCAGATATATGAGGAAATTTACTCTCGATATATCGGAATGCTGAACCCTCCTTATTCATTGATTTGATGAAATTTTCATCAAGCCCAGCTTAATATGAAGTGGGGGAGCAAATTTTTGTTGGTGGTACAAGGGGCACTGAAACGACATTATGCGACCAGGTTCAAAATTCTCTCTGGATGCCCATTCACGCTGTGCATAGTGCTTCTCATCCGCTCGGCTATCCCATTTGCAGAGGAAACATGGGTATTTCGTGTATCCCCCTTGCATTCCCAATACAAATGCCACAATCTGAAAAAAAATGAAAATATTTAAAGAATTTAGAGAATTTGTTCTATCAGATAAAAAAATCTATGCATTGGACTGTATCACTTCTGTGGGGAAGTTAAGTGTTCTTATACGCTCTCAAATAACCTTTGGAAAAACAACATAGTCAATAGCAATAGTTTACTTATGATATTAGTATTACCTTCAAATCTCCACAGATCCTCCAGTTATGTTGTCGCATACGAGAGCATCCAGTAAAATTTTTCATGTTATCGTAGCTCTCAGTAAGTTGTACGGAATGTGCTACAGGGACTGATGCAACCCTATTCCCAATGTTGAGAAGTACTGCTTTCAAACTTCGTTTAGACGAGTCTATAAATAGCCTCCATTCTGATGCGTTATATGGCTAGTGATGTGAGTCGTTTTTTATTGTGTCGTTTTTTTTGTTTTTTTTGTCGTTTTTTTTGTTTAAAACGAAGATAGTCTGTTTTTTTGTTTTTTTTTGTTTTTTATTGTTTTAAACTTATTCCATATTTTTCTTCCTTTAATCTAATAAGTATATTAGTATTACCTATAATTTACTATACTACCATGCTTATACGGTTATACCTAGTATATGTATATAGTCATCTTTTAGAAAAACTGAATCACACAAAAAGTATATAATAGAAAGGAAAAACAAACCCTCATTTTTTATATGTATATACCTATATTTTTTAACTATAACATAAAACATTCTTCCTCATTTCAAACAATATACATAATTGTGATTGGCAAGAGTACCAGTATATATATTCCAGATCGAAAAAAAAAATATTCACCTTTTTTGGAACCTTTTTGTTAACCTAATGTTGGTTAACCTTCATTTCCATGGAAGAATCATCACTAGATTGGGTAGAGCATATATGCTAGTTTCAATATCACAGGTACTGGTATAATATCCATAATACTGGTATAAAACAATAGATATAATTGTGATTGGCAAGAATACCAGTGTATATATATATATATAATATATATATATATATATATATATATATATTCCAAATAGAAAAATAAAAAAAATATAAATATTCATCTCTTTCTTTAACCTTTGTGTTAACCTAATGCTGTTTAACTTTCATTATCTGATTCTATTTCCATTGAAGAATCATTATCACTAGATTGATTAAAGCAAATAGTTTCAATATCACAGGTACTGGTATTTATTGCAGATTTGGATGTTGACGAAGCCAATGTAGCACCATGTTTTACTTCACTTTCTTGGAATTTTGCATTTTGGGATATAAATACTAGCTTTGCTGCTCTGTCTGTGCTTAATTGGTTTCTTTTGGCTGTATGGATATTACTGTATGTGCTAAATGATCTCGGAGGTAATGAAAGGGCGAAATAGAGGTGTATGAGTTTGTGTAGGTATATATGTGAGTATGCATGCGTATGTATCAAGAATTCTGGATGTATGCATGTGTATGGGGTATACAATAGATATAAATGTGTATATAAGTATTTATGTATATATTGGTATATATGTATATGGGTGTATGTGTATATATATATATATATATGGATGGTCTCGTGGGGGGGGGGAATATGTCATCGCGGGTCTAAAGGATAGTTAAGTGGGAGATTCAAAATCCGAGGAATGGATGGGAGAGTCCTGGAAAGGTTGGACAATGGGCAGTCAGCTCCCAGCCAGTGTTCTCGCAAGTTTAATGGATCTCAAGATACAAGACTTTCAGTGCAAGAAAGAGGCCAGTTTTTTCTGTAAATAGGCTGAAAAGGACATTCTATACTGGTACCATATGGCCTATTTTATTATTTATTTATTTATTTTTATAATATATATCATTGCAAAGTATACCTTATAATTAAATTGGCAATATCTATATTAATTATTAAAAAAAACAAAAAAAAACAAAAAAAACAGAAAAAAAACAAAAAAAAAACGACAAAAAAAAACAAAAAAAACAACAAAAAACAAAAAAAACGTTTTTTTTACATCACTATATATGGCAGGCCCAAGGATTCGATTAGCCCCTCAACATTGCAGCAGTACACTAAGGAAGAGGTATTTTCGTGCACTGCAAAAAACTTGCGGAATTCTTCCTCTCGTTTCCTATACCAGGAGAATGTTGTTCCCGGAGCCAGCAAGTTGTCCTCTCGAAGTCGTGAGCCCAAGATCTCGGCAGCTAATTTGGAAAGTCCTAAATCCCTGGTAAGATCATTAAGTTTGGCCTGGTTGAGAGGCCTCGGCTCATTTGAAGCGGTATTTTGAGGTATATACGACTGGGACTGGTCATTGGCCATTGATTCATCATCAGAATCATCGAAGTCCAGGGTTTGAGGTGGATCGGGTATTGGAATTCCAGGACCATGGGGTACAGGTCTCATAGCAGAAGGAATGTCAGGGTATACAACAATGTGTTTATTCTTCTTGTTAACTCCTGAAAATAGAAACACAGAAACATGGATATAAAACTTGCATATGAAATAGAAGAAGCATTCAGACAGTGGCGGCTCGTGAGGGAAGGCTGCGGTCTGTAAGATATGAAATAGGTCGATGGAGTCTGTATATTTTCTTTCTTTTTCATTCATATTGTCCCTTCGGGGACAATATGAATGAAAAAGAAAGAAAATATACAATCATTGTATATGTAAATGTAACTTGTATAACAATATGTATGTGTAAATGTATTTTCTATAACAATATGTATATGTAAATGTATGATTACCATTATGGTGAATATTATGCTATATATGGTGAATATTACATTATGGTGAATATTATGTCAAGTTTCATACGAGGATTTCAAAATATTTAAGAAAAATAAATTTATAAGCCCACCTTGGAGGTTTGTCATGCAGAAATAGCAATCTGTCACGTGATCCTTTCCTTCTCTCCAAATCATGGGAATTCCAAAAGGCAAAGATTTCGCTCTGCCTTTGCTCCATCTTCTCAAATTTTCAATGCACGTCTTGCTGCACATATGAGGGGCGAAAGTTTTGTCCTGGTCCCCTAGCTTAATTCCAAAGTATGCTCTATACATTGTCTTCACAAATTTAGTGATTTGGGACTGGTTATTTGGCATGGTAACCGTCCCACATATGTAGCAGAATCTATTGGGATCATTTTTACACGCTCTATTCATTATGAAATATTTTATCTATATGCCTGAAAAGTACAAAAAGATATTATACAAGTGAAACAAGTGATGATAGATGTTACTGTTCCAATTCCGCTTTGACAAAATCACGAAAAATTCTATTTTACTTATGAGGCCATAGCCGGATAACCTGAGCTGATTGAGAAAAACGGATTGCAGATTCGAAATCAGCAGGAAAAACTCTATAAGAATCATTTACAAAACCCTTGACAGCAAAATTGATGCATACCAGTGTAATCCATCATTTCGCCATTTCCAGAATATATATATATATATATATATATATATATATATATATATATATATATATATATATAATATATATATATATATATACGGTATATATCGGGTGGTCCGAAAAAAATGACGCATTTTTTAAAAATTAATATCTCAGTAACCCCCTTCCTTATCATGACAATTTTTATATGCAAGATACTTTCAAACTTCTTTTTTGAATGCAAGAAACGGAATTCTGATATCTTTTATAGTTTTCTCGCAATTAACAAAAGTAACAACATGGGTCAAAAAAACAAAAATCGCAATATAATATCCGTTTTTTATACGATATCATTTTTATACGATATCATGCGATATTTTTGCAAGTTATTACAAAACTCTACAGGAATGAACAAGTCAAATTGTGGATATTTTTATTTTTTAACAATTCGTCAGTACCCTTAATGATGTTGTCAGAGGAAGATCGTATTCTCATTAAAAATTGTTACTGTGAAAAAGGATGGAAGACTGGAAGGTTATTGCAAGAGTTTCCCGGCAAAAAGTGGAAAAGGCGTGCAGTGGAAAGACTCTTAAAGAAGATTCGCGAATCGGGAAGTACTGCCAGAAAACCAGGAAGCGGTAGACCTAAAACAGCTTCGGTTCCAGAAAATGTGGATTACATCAACGATAAAATCTGCTCTCAAGAAGATAAACCAGGAAGTCATTTGTCACAAAGAACAATTGCTAAACATTTGAATATTGGAAAGACTTCTGTACACCGAATAATTAAAGCACAAAAACTAAAAGCCTTCAAAAGAATAGTATCTTCTAGAAAAAGTGATACTGTTAAGGATAAAAAAAAACAAGGTGCAGAAAGTTACTTGATAATTTCTCTGTCGTTGATATTAAAAAGATAGTCTTCACGGATGAAAAGGATTTCACTCTAGAAATTCCGCGAAACCGTCAAAATGATGTTGTCTACGGGCGTGGTAAAAAGTGTGACATTTCAATAAACAGATTGTATCATGAAACGTCAAGATTCTCCAAAAAGGTTATGATATCTGCAGGGGTCTCTTGGAATGGCAAGACAGATGTTCATTTTATTGAAACTGAAAAGACAAAGGTGAATTCTGCAAATTACATTGAACTTTTAAGAACAAAATTGTTGCCGGATTGTCGTCGCCTGTATCAAGAAAATGATTTCATATTTCAACAAGATGGAGCACCGTCGCATACAAGCTACGCCAGACAGTCGTTTCTGATTAGCAATACACCAAAATTAATAACGAAAAATGAGTGGCCACCACAAAGGCCAGATTGTAATCCTATGGACTACTCAATTTGGGAGTTACTAAAAGAGAAGGTTTACCGAGGTCGACGAGAAAAATTCACCGAATCAGAATTAAAAAGTAAAATACTCGAATCTTGGCAAGAAATTGGCATTAATGAAGTAAGAAGTATATTTTTGTGTGGAAGAAAAGACTTAGATTAGTGTGTCAACAGAGTGGTGGTCCAATCGATCATTTACTGTAAATTAATTAGTTAAATTTCTGATTAAATTTTTCCTTTCTCATGATATTCGTTTTTTTGACCCATGTTGTTACTTTTGTTAATTGCGAGAAAACTATAAAAGATATCAGAATTCCGTTTCTTGCATTCAAAAAAAAGTTTGAAAGTATCTTGCATATAAAAATTGTCATGATAAGGAAGGGGGTTACTGAGATATTAATTTTTAAAAAATGCGTCATTTTTTTCGGACCACCCGATTATATATATTATATATTTTTTGTTTCTTTTTTTTTTTCTATATGGGATTTATGTCCTGAAATAAAGTATGATGATGATGATGATGATATATAAGGCCTATATATATAAATTGGTTAGTTAGGAATCCTAAGTAACCAATTTATAAAATCGAATTTGTATTTAACCCCAATTGTATTTTACAGATTTTACCCATCGCAAAAATGTCTAAGAGCGGAAGAGAACGTGACAAGGGCAGAAAATTTGAATCAGGTTATGCAAAAAGACGAAAGCGGGCGACTTTGGAAGAACGCAAAGAAGAGTTACGTGGTTCAATGCTGAAATATTTAAAGGCGGAAAAAGTAAATCAGTCTGAAGTTGCAGTTGAGGATGAAATGAAGAGGCGGGAAATATTTTGGCCCCAAGGAGAAGATTCTCAAAGCACATCCGTTCACTGTGAGTATAATAATGCTCTGATAGATACATCTGATGAAGTGTCTACAAAAAATTAGCAAGATTCTGTTAACGTTAATATATTAAAATCCGGTGATCTTAACGCAACATATAAATCTATTAGTTACGATCCCGGTGAATGGATTTTCCCAATACAGGATGTAGATAGAGTAAATTATGTAACTTTCCCAGTGGATGATAAAAAGAGGCGTTTCTCCTCATTCCATTAGAATTCTAAGCAACAAGGAAAAACAAGATAGGCGTTGGTTGGTTTACTCTCCAAGCAAAAACAGTGTTTATTGTTTTGCCTGTCGTCTATTCTCATCCTCAAGTGTAGCGTATCTCACGGCTGCAATGATTGGAAGAACCTCAGTAGTCGTCTCAAGTCTCACGAGAACAGTTCAGATCACATAGTGTGTGTCTTGAAATGGTTGGAATCAGGAAAGAGGCTGAAATGCGGGAAGACTATTGATACAGCGATTCAAAATCAAATACAGCAGGAAAAGCAACGCTGGCGTGATATTTTGGAAAGATTCTTGGCCATAATTGAGTATTTAGCATCGCATAACATGGCATTTAGAGGACATAGGGATAGTTTAGAACAGGAAAGAAGTGGAAACTTTTTAGACCTGGTTAAGTTTACTGCGAAGTTTGATCCTGTTCTCTGAGAACACTTACATCGCATAGAAGATAATAGTCTTCATAATCATTATTTGGGAAAAACCATTCAAAATGAGTTAATAGCATTAATGGCAAAACATGTTAAACTTGCAATTATTCAAAAGGTACTTTCATTAGTAGTATCAGTGGCGGATCCATACGGGACCATACCGTCTTCCACCGTCTTCCGGAAGACGGTCAGAATTTGGAGAGTACTAAAATTTTGATACACATAACAGTTAACTCCGGAACTGTGCAATGTACTTTTATTGCACAGGCAAAGTTAATGTTAAATATTTAAAATTGTTTTTTTTTTAATAAAAAAGTAATATATTGTGATGTGTACCATAATTATTCTCTTGTATCGAAAACAATAAACGAAAGAATTAATAAAATAAATTAAATTTATTGCGAGTCAATCTCATCATCAGGTATCCTGTCTGATAAATTAACTTAACATCAATAACATAGTTATTTTATTATACAAAAACATGATGTATTTCGATCGTTTTAATGAGACGGTAACGTAGGTGATGTGTATTTGTATTCTCATATATTAAAAAATAAATAAAGGATGAATAAAATAAACACAAATAAATAAAGGATGAATAAAATAAACACAAATAAATAAAGGATGAATAAAATAAACAAATAAATAGGATGAATAAAATAAACACAAATAAATAAAGGATGAATAAAATAAACACAAATAAATAAAGGATGAATAAAATAAACACAAATAAATAAAGGATGAATAAAATAAACAAATAAATAAAGGATGAATAAAATAAACATAAATAAATAAAGGATGAATAAAATAAACATAAATAAATAAAGGATGAATAAAATAAACATAAATAAATAAAGGATGAATAAAATAAACATAAATAAATAAAGTATGAATAAAATAAACATAAATATACTGCAAGTTATCACTCAGGTATCCAATTTGACAAATTAATTTTGCTAACAATAATATACTGTAAGTTACTAACAGACGAACAAAAGTAAATAAGAAAGCAACAGAGTAATAAAGAACAATTTTAAAAATAAAAAATAAAAAAATTGGGGTCCAACAGCCCTCACTTTCGTGTCCCCTCCCCCTCCCGGAAGACGGTCAGTTTTAGGGGCTAGATCCGCCCCTGAGTGTGGTACGATATTTTACTGAAAATAAACCTACTGTAATTAGTAAAGTTTGGCAAAAGTGTAATATGCAGTTGGACACGGCATTGAAACATTTTGAGGAATTTCTATGCTGGCTAGATGATGATAATTATCAAAGAAACGGATTTCACTCTGCTCTAGTGACTGCCAATGAAATAGCTGATGAATTGGACATTTCGATGGAATTTAAACAACTTACGCTAAGTAAGAAGAAAGTACATTTTGATTACGAATGTCCAGACGAAACTAGTGCTAACCCTGCAAACGTTTTCAGAACTGAATATTTTAATGTCATCGTCGACGTGATTCGTGCGAGTGCTGGACCTCGATTTGAAGGGTTAAAAACCTACTCCACCAATTTTGGTTTTCTCTACAATATTTCATCTTTAAAGAACGAGTCTTATGAAGAACTTTTACAGTGTTGTAAAAACTACGAGTGCTACTTACGCTGTCTGAGTCGTCCGACTCCGATATAAATGGCGAAGAATTATTTGAGGAACTAAGAATGTGTAGCAGGACTGTACCTCCAAATGTAGACATTTATGATTCACTAAAATATATTATAGATAATAATTTTTGAAGTTTATCCTAATGTTTACGTAGCATTAAGAATTATATTAACAATTCCGGTTACAGTTGCTTCAGCAGAAAGATCTTTATCAAAATTGAAAGTAATAAAATCTTACTTAAGATCTATTATTATGTGTCAAGAGAGATTATCGGCATTGGCGATTCTGTCTATTGAACATAGTTTGGCTTCAAAATTAAATTATTCCTCTGTTATAGATGAATTTAGCACTACCAAATGCAGAAAAATGAAATTAAATTGTAATTGTACCTATCCAATAAATTGTTGTGATCCTACATTGATGTTTTATTTCACTTAATAAGATCTGAAATTTTCTTCTCACGTGAAGGGGCCTCATGTATGACTTTCGCCTAGGGCCTCGCTATCTCTAGAGCCGCCTCTGACTGTATGTAAACCAAAAGAAAACAGCATCAACAGTACACTGACATGATCATGGGAATGATGAGGTTTCAGATGTCTTAAACCTACTGTAATACATTCTGGTAGCACAATGCATTATACCATAGCATAGGCCTATTAGAATTATGATAACTGGCCAGTGATGTAGTCGAGACCACCACCAAGTCCGAGACTGAGACCTGATCCTGTGAGACCACGATCGAGACCGAGATCAAAGGTTCGAGATCGAGATCTACCTTCCGAGATCGAGACCCTTAAAATTCGAGACCGAGATCGAGATCGAGACCAAGCTCATGACGTCATTTTTTTTAACATTTACAATTGGCAATTGCGATTTTTTCTACGACGATCGGTACGTTGTAAATATAAGTGATGTGAAGGGTTGTCGAGTTGTTCTATGCTTTATTGAATTTATCGGTATTGTTTTCTTTATGCTGTATTTCTTGCATTATTTTTGTGTGAAGCATTTTTTTTTTCAAATACATATTGGATGGGAGGATAATCGTTTTATCAGGCCACAGAGGTTGACACGCCGTTTGGCAACACTAAGTGGCCTTATAATATATACTTAATTACTTATATATAGAATATATATAATTCTCTATTTAGTGTTTCCATTTTCAATAAAATTAATCTGACGGGGGCGGGGGGAGGGTCAAATTTTTTTGTAGCGCTAACCTAAAAAAATCCAGACCCCCCCCCCCGCCCCCCGCAAGACAAACGTGGCAACTCAAAACAGGGTGACTGATTAGTGAATACCTAGAGTCCCTTACTTTTACAAACTTTCATAAACATTCTGAACTGTATCTGTTCAACCAAGCCACCATCATGAGTATGCCAATAACATGTATTTTTCATTACGGTCTCGAGAGGTCTCGGGGAGAAAACCGAGACCGCGTCTGTCGAGACCGAGATCGAGACCGAGATCTAAATAGCGGAGACCGAGATCGAGATCGAGATCTGCAAAATGGGTCTCGAGATCGGTCTCGAGACCGAGACCGATCTCGAGACCTACATCACTGTAACTGGCATATACAATTATGTAGCTAACAATAGAAGAACAGCAGTTGCTTTATATAAATACGAGTATATTTATATATAATACGAGTATATTTATTTATATGTAAATATAACACTTGTTTCGGTGCTGGTTAAGTGTGCGGTCTACCTAGCTTTTAGTTAGCCTTATAAGGCTAACTAATGAAACTATCACGACTTAACCTAACCAATCGTTAGGTCAACTGTACGCCCTTGACGATTGGTTAGGTTAAGTCGTGATAGTTTCATTAGTTAGCCGTATAAGGCTAACTAAAAGCTAGGTAGACCGCACACTTAACCAGCACCCTTGTTTCATATAAATTAAAACTTGAAAGCTTTAGATATAGAAAATTAACCAGCTTTTACAGGAGCCACCCTGGATCCCCTTGGAAAGCACATTTCCATGGGTCCCATGTAGATTTTGGGGTGTCGAACCCTCCCCTCACTCCCTTCCAGGGCCGTACGCAGGATTTCTGCATGGGTGGGGGGGTTCAGAAATCGAAAATTTCTTTATGATCGGGTTTCATTCGCTTAAGATAGCAATGTAATTGTTTAATACTTGTGATCATATGGTGACACATATTTTAGTGAGTTAACGTTATTCTAATCATTATTGTAAAATAAAACGCAAATCTGGAAAATTTCAGGAAGTCTTAAAAAATAGATTTAATAAAAAGGTATTTTATTTTGCATTTTACAACTATTGCAAACGTCGAGTAGATTTCATGAAATCATCTAGGATTTCATCAACACTGATGCTGAGGTCCCGATGAATGTTAAGAGCAGCGAGACCATTCAAACGATTCTCGGACATGCTGTTCCGGAGATACGTTTTTATTCTCCTAAGTGTAGAGAAAGATCGTTCGGCGCTCGCGATCGTTACTGGGAGTACAGCTAGCACCCTCAAAAGTGTATGTACTCTCAGGAATATTTCAGCATTGCATGTCTGCAGTGCTTGCAACACATTGAACATGTATTTGTCTTGAGCCATCAACCTCTTTCTCCACTTCTTAACATCTTCCTCATCCGATGACCTGTTGACATTTGCTTCCGTCAGTCTCCTCCTCCACATCAATACTTCCCCCCTCCACTCTTCTTTACTGATTTGTGAAATGCGTTCATATGCTTGCCAGAGACTCTCACAAGCGTTTTCATAAAAAATTTCATCCTTTTTTTTGGAAAAAAAAAATGCTGAAAGTTGACAGAATCGCTTCATGTTTGATAAAGCGATTCTCAAGATGCGTGATGAATAATTCGATGAACGGAATGAACATGGAAATTCTGTAGTAGTCAGTGGCTGAGTCACTTGGTACATTGTCCCGTTGTGTTTGTAGGCCGCAGCGACGTGGCGTTCGTACGTCAATATCAAGCTTCACAGATCTTTTGAACACTTGAAAAACATTTTTCGAACTCTTTCTCTGCATCTTTCCTCATTTCGTTGAGTTCTTTTCTAGCATCTTTGGCCAAAGATACCACCACCTCGGCTAAATTTAAATCTTCCGTTTGTAATATCCTACTCAACGGCAAAATTATCGTGTGAACCGAGAGCACAACTCTGCAAGCTATTTGAAACTCGCATGTTTTAATGGCACATAGCAGCTGAAATGATGCGATGCAGCTTTTGTGTTCTTCCAGGTCATAATTTTTGTAAGACCTGCGATAACTGCTGGTTGCAGATCACTGAAAATTGCAACAGACTCGTGTCGTTCCGCCCATCTGGTGGGACACAATTTCCTCAATTTTGTTGCTCTTGTCTCTAATTTTTCATTGTTAGCTATTTCTTCTTGTAGAATAGCCTGTCTCTTGGGTGAATTAAAAAGTTGTATACACTTTCGACAGTCCCAAGGAAATTTCTAATCTGCGGAATGTCGCAAGCTGAAAGCAATGTCTGAAAATCATTTTAAGCTAAAAAATTTAATATTTTGACCAAATTCGGTGGGATCCTCCCCTTAACGAAGGCTTCACTGATAAATACGCACAAAAAATATAAGTAGTGTAACAGAATACTAATTAATAAGTCTTTTTCAAAATTAGAATAAATATATATATATATATATATATATATATATATATATATATATAGGCTATCAGCCTATCACTTGTCCATTAGGCATAATGCAGATAACAATAACTGAGGTTAAAAAGGCATCTTACCTACCCAGGTTCTACATGGTTGTCCATTTTCTCTTTCTTCGTAAAATAATTAAATATGGTGTTTTCCATTTTCTTTCTTTTATTCATGGTCACTTGTTTTTAATTAAAATTGCAAACGACAGAAAATTTAGGCCAAACTATCACAACAATGACTAAACCAGTGTTGCCAAGTGACTGAAACAGAAAATCACGATATTTTAGCATAAAAATTCAGGAAAATTACAGAAAATTCATGATGTTATCCCACGTCGGGCTAACATCATGAAAAAGAGAAAAACTATAGTGTTTGTCATTTGCCATTACTTATTCGGACTATAGTGGATTTAATTTTCCCAGAAGAGTTCCTTGTTCCATGCACGGTCTGTGTGTATCATAAAAAACCTCACGAGGGAACCATTCGGAGTTTACTCCCATATATATATATATATATATATCCGCCCCTATATATATATATATATATATATATAATATATATATCCGCCCCTATATATATATATATATATATATATATATATATATATATATATATATATATATAGGGGCGGATTTAGGTTTCCTGGCGCCAAGGGCCATACTAATTTAGCCGCCCTTCGGACACTTACGAAGTTACCATTACCAATAAATAGTTATTTGATATAAGGGTTTTCAGTAAAACGCAGTCAAATGGTTTAGGCATTTACTCTAGCAAAATATATTTTAATATATAAGATATTTTTTATCAATCATACAGGGTGTCCCGTAAGTCTGGACCCATAGGGCAAAATTAATAAAATTACAAAATAGTCCCAGTTTCGCTGGACATGCGTCGAAGTGACTTCTTGGGACTGACAGCGAAGCTAGCCAACACATTGGTACTGGTTTCGTCTTCCGTAACAGTCCTTGAAGGTCCTCTGCGAGGCTTGTCAGCTACGGATCCAGTTTCCTTAAATTTGGCTATCAACTTGCCAACACATCTGTGTGTGATTGGTGCGCGGTCTGGATGCATATTGTTGAATTCTTCGGCCACTTCCCGGTGACTGCGGGTCCCGACCAGCAAAATAACTTGAACTCTCTCCTCTCTAGTCAGTGACATGGTTTACCTGCAACATAATAAAAAAATATATTATAAATCCCTATGGGTCCAGACTTACTGGACACCCTGTAGTATATTATATATATATATATATATATATATATATATATATATATATATATATATAACAATCCCTTAAATGTGTGAACAGAAATGCATTGTAGGTTATCTTTACGATCTTTATGTTTAGTTACGAAATCGACCGTTGTAGAATACTGAAAGTAGTTTTCGCCGAGATTGCTGAGCAGCGAAAATAAGTGGCCAATTTTTGGCTTGATAATCTATTAAGTGTAAACAATAAATCTGAAATAAAACAAAAATAATTAGCTTTAAAATAAAGATATTATTAAAATTAATATAATATATTAAGGCCAAGGACCAACTTTGAAATCGACTTCGTTCAAATGTAATGAGATATATTTTTTTTAAGTGGTATTAACTTTTCTCCGTTTTTTTAGCTAAAAAAAATACCAGAAATTTTGGATTTTTTTCCCTACCTAAAAAGTGCTTTCTCGTTACCTTTCTTGTTGCGACTTTTCCTCCAGAATTTACTGCCCTCAAAATTTTGCCGCCCCCTAAAATTTGCCGCTGTGGGCCATGGCCCATTTGGCCCATATGTAAATATGCGCCTATATATATATATATATATATATATATATATATATATGAGGAGATTGTAGACACCAATCGACCAGGGAAGTACTCCAGGGGGGGGACGTTAGACAGAAGATAGAGACTGCGGGAACTCCCGTTTCTCCTGTCACTGTCCTCCTCAGCTGATCTTTTTCCGTGTCTCATCTACCCTGTGAGCAGTCCAGCATGCTCTCAAACACACATTTCTCTCCCTATTTCTCACTACAGACACATGTACACATTCGTCAGCCAGACCCCTTACTGAGCGGACGCATTCCCTGGGGTCTCTGATATTGTTTCTACTTTTGAATATTGTCGATTAATTTACTTTTGGAAAATTTTAAATTTTATATACTTGTGTTTATATTCACATTGTTATAGTTAAGTAACTGAACATTAGTGGTTTTTAGCGATTTAGAAGTTTCATAGCGTGCCGGTTTAATTTAACTTAAACTTGTGACGGTTATAAGCGTTAACTACTTTAACTTGCGCGATGCCGTCGCAGAAAGTGTCGTGTGCTAAATGTCGGGTTAATCAGTGGTATACGGATTTTAAGGATTATAACGACGGCAAGCCCGTAGCCAAGGGGGGCCCAGGGGGGGCAAAGCCCACCCTGGAAAATAATAAGCCCCCCCTGGGAAAACTCAGCACTTTATAAGCAGTATTGTTATTCGAGAATTTTTTTTGTATTTTGGTTCTAAGAGGAATAGGTGAAGTGATAAAATAACGTTTATGTAATTATGTTTTCTGCAGTATATTTCGATATTCACAAAAAATTACATTAAATTTTTTCATTGTCCCCCCTGTCAATTTCTCCGCCCTCCTACTGATTTGGTCTGTCTACGGCCCTGAACGACGGTCCTATGGCGATTACCGAGAGATCGGGGTACTTGTAGGTTATCTCCCCCCCACCAGTTTTGACAAATATTTTTGTTAAAACTAACGGATCAAATGTAGAATTCGGACCCCAGCCTTCTTTAGTTAGCTTTATAAGGCTAACTAACGAAAATATCATGACCTAACCTAACCAATCGTCAAGGGCGTACAGTTAACCTAACGATTGGTTAGGTTAGGTCGTGATATTTTCGTTAGTTAGCCTTATAAAGCTAACTAAAGAAGGCTGGGGTCCGAATTATTCTACATTTGATCCAAACTAACGAAAATATCACAACTTAACCTAACCAATTATCAAGGGCGTACAGTTGATCTATTAGTAAATAGTAAATACTATTCCAGAAACAAACAATGTTATAATTAATAATAGATCAACTGTACGCCCTTGATAATTGGTTAGGTTAAGTCGTGATGTTTTCGTTAGTTTTAACGAAAATATTGTCAAAATTGATAGGGAGGGCGGGGGGTACGTAAGGTACGCGAGGTGACGGAAAGACTTGCAACGCTTGATGAGGGCAGGGGTAGGGATACAGTTGACGAAGGCCGAACCTATACTAACGTTGAAGACGTTATTAATTTAAAGGGTGAGGTGAGGAACCTAGTTTCTAGTATAGGTAGCTTATCGGAAAGGTTAGACAGAGTTGAGGAAGGGGTTAAGGTTGGTCCGAGATTAGTAGACGTGGAGGGATTTAGAGAAGTTAAGGGTGGAGCTAGGCCACGTACGTTAGGTGATAGGAATCCCCCTCCTATCGAGGTTTCGAACCCTTTCGCCCAGCTGGATAGGGATGTGAACGACGGGAAACTATTTTAATTGGAGACTTCTTAGTGCGCCATCAGTGGCGGATCTAGCTAGGTGCAGGCGGTGCAGTGCACCGGGGCCCGGACCTTTGGGGGGCCGGTTGGTTGATATTTGATAACACCTTGGTAAGGAAAAATAATAATTTTTAAGTATTTCATATAAAAATTAGATCTAAATGTGCATGAAAATATGCGTCCTTTAAACTTGTTTAATGTATTTAAATGCATTTATAAACATGGTTATCTTCTTTCGACTACGGGCCCCTTTCTGGTAAAACTGTATACTATATATGTTAAATACATAATTGGTCATCTGAAATGATGTCTGCAATAGATAAAAATCAAAATTAGAATTCAAAATGCTGAAACCATCACATTATTCTACTATTTGGTATACTAGTATATTACTGTATATACTATACTACACTGTGACACCACTTATTTCTGATCGCACGTCGACGCACGAAAAGAAACGTTTCAAAACGTTCAGAAATATTCTTCTTCGTTTGGGATCTGTCGACTCGACACGCAGTGAAGCGTCAGTTTCAATGGATGAGACGCTGAGTGGATGAGTGTGCGAATAAAAATTACGTTAATTGATTTTCCGCAGTGTATTATTGAATACTAGTGACTATCAGTGTTGGGCACTAAAGCGTTAATCCGATAACAGTTAATTAACGAAGTTAACTTTTTTAACAGACTATTAACGGAAGTTAATTTCCATTTATCGTTATCGGACCAGTTAACTTCCGATAGCTCGATATTTAGTCTGTTAAAGTCCGTTAACACGTTAACTGCGAGGAGTCATTCACGGAAGATCACCGCTCCGCGAATGAATTCAAACCACCATAACTTCAGTCTGCTTCCAGATCTCGCAAGGGGAGGTTGTGCGCTTTTTATTGAAGGTAAGAAGGTTCTTTTAACTTAGTAAAAGTCCTATAATATTATATATATATTAATACGTATGGAGATACGTATGGTAAAATGTACGGTTGAGAAAAATTAATTTATAGTAATGACTAGAGTTAGGATTGATAGGCACTAAAAAATCAATAATAGGTAGGCAAAAAGGCACTAAAGAAGCCCTAAAAAAGTCGCTTAAATAGGCACTAAAAGCTAAAAAAAGGCACTTAATAGGCATTTCTATTTTCCCACTATTCTCTTATTATTGTTGACTTACAGTAAACCCATTTGCAGTTCTGATGAATATCAGGATTTTTATTGTAAAAAATAAAATAAACATCTCAAAAACCATCAAACATTTTATTTGAATCAAAGTAAAATCAAAACATTTAAACTATCTTCTTACAAAAACTCAACTAAACTATAAATTGAAATGGCAATTGATGATTAAAATTTTTCAAGGTTCTGTGGCTTAAATTGATATCGGCTGTCACTCAATACATTTTTATCGAGAAAACGACCTTCCGACATCGCAAGACGTAATTGGTGCGAACTTCAAAGATGCTAATTCGCTTGGCTCAAAGTCCAGAACCTCCTGACACTCTCCTTTGAACACTATTGAAACGTTCACGTTTGCCAACCAGGATTGCGTCCGAGAACATTTTCAAATTTTGCTACCACTTCTTTCCCTACGTTACCAGGAACCTGGCTCAGCTCCTTCCTTAAATTTTGAACTATTTCCACTGCTTCAACAAACGGCAGGCCTCTCTCCTTCAGCTTGGTTATGGTCCCTGGCACCCGTCCGAAATTGGCCATGATGTAGGCCAGGTCTCCTCGAAGGGTTAGACACGATAAGGCCTCCTTCGCTTCTCCTATCACGACTGCCTCATGCTCGTCTAAGTTTTCAACGACCTGCAACAAAAAACAGAATTAAGATGAAATGTGCTTTGCTGCTTTTGAAATGGCTGTAGAAGAATGTACTAATTAAACTGAATATGTTTCGTACCTTGGCAATTTCGCTGATATTTTCAGCATAATACATGGCAGCTTGAAGCCAGGAAACCCATCGAGTCAAAACTGGCTGAGGTGGCAAGGGTGTTTCTGGAAGAGCTGCCTTGAAAGCAGCAATTCGTGAAGGTGCCTTGAGAAAGACCTTCTTCACCGACGATACAAGTGCATTTACGTTCCGAAAATGTTCCCGGATGTTTTCTGCCACCCGATGGAGAGCATGAGCCAGGCAAGTCACATGCTGAAAAACATTACTGAAAAAAAACTTAATTACTGTGCCATGCATTAAAATAAATCAAATTAACAACAAACAAAAAGCTATTATTCTCTATTCATTATAAGAACCCAACTTAACTTAATAATTTCTTTAGATACCAATCTTTTTTTTTTTTCAGAAACTACAGAAAACGACAATTTTTAGGGTAACTAAATTATAAAATGCATTAGTCGAACGTCGAAGTTGGTTGTTCGATTAATTAAATTAATATTAAAATAATTTAAAACAATTTGTTTTTCACCACTCTCTACCAATTTATCTTTAGGATGCTATTAAATTCGTAAAAGCTCACATTATCACTCATTGTTGGAGCGTCAAATTCCCTCGCATGCATTTGTTTACATCGAGTGGGTTTGTTATTTTGGATAGAGAATAAAAAATGTTGCAACGTACCTCTTTGGAACAAGGTTGGCAGAAAATAACTCTACCATCCGTAGTGAAGTTTGAGTCCTTCTTGATCCACTGCCTGAACAGAACACTTTTGGCTGTCTTGTCCTTAGGCATTTTTTCTCACTTATAAAAAAAGCTGTAAGCACAAACGTGAGATTTTATTTAGCAAAATCACTTGAACAAAGACACCACGTTGCACACACCAAACAAAATGATCGAGGCCGAACGCTTCACAATGACGTATTGTGATCTGATTGGCTGTATTTGGCTGACGTACTGTGATCTGATTGGCTGTGCTGGTTGCCTCAGGACTAGCCTCGGTTTTTCTATCCCCTGCCCTATTTAGGCCTACAAGTTTAAAAAAAATGCGAGTTATTTTGCTTTACTTAGTACAATAAAATTAAAAAAGGCATATATAGGCACGTATTTTAAAATTAGGCACTAACCATCAAAATAGGCGTTTATAGGCACTATAACATTTAATTATATACATCCCACAGTCCCGAAATGGATTTCTCTAAAAGAAGCCTATGAATCTATAAACGGGAATAAAAAAGGCAAAAAGGGCAAAATCCGGTCTCTAGTAATGACTAATGAATAAGTATTTTTACACTGCGTTAGTAAATCTCTAAAAAAGTATATATAGTATGTAAAACTTGAATAATAATTTTTATTCACTGATTGTAATATTGTCGTCGAATTAAATAACAATTGCGTATATTACATAGACAAAATATTTTATAGACAAAATAATTCATAGATAAAATAATTACATAGAGAAAAATTACTTCTATTGAAAATTCACAGAAAAAGGTTAAGTAAAATAAAATATTTTATATAACGTAATATTATATATTATATATTATAATATTATAATTATTATTATTATTTTGAATTAATTTTGCTATTTTGTTTGAATTAATATTTTATTAGTTTAGTTACATATTTTATACGATGATATTTTACTTTTTTTAGGTTCTTCTGTATTATCGTCAACTAGACAGCGTTCAGTTCTCTCTTACCAAGCATTCTCTACAACTTTTAAATTTCAACCATGGAGCACCAAGAAGAAGTTCTCGACATTGAGATCGCCTCTGTCTCAGGCACTTCTGAGTCTCAGTCTGACCAGAAGCCTTTCCAAAACCCGTGGCCCCACCTGGAGCGCTACTTCAAGCTTAGCCGTCAGGACAAGCATAACAACAAAATACTCTATTTTGAGTGCCAAAAATGCCTCCCGACCAAGAAAATTGTTAAAGGCCATGTCAGCAGCCTTAGTAATTTTACCTTTCAGTTCCCGCCATAATAATTATCTGGTAAATTAAAATTTAGTTAATGGTTAACAAGGGTTTCAAAACATGTAATCAGTACATTTTTTATTAAAAATAAAAAAAAAAGTTATTAAGCAAAAAAGTTGCAAAACTTGATAAAAATACAGTTAAATACCTATTTATTGTTGGATTTTGCATAAATAAACATTTTCTATGGGTTTTAAAGCTTTTTTCCTTGATTTTTTAAATGTTAGTAAAGAAATAGTTATCGTTAACGGATTATCGTTAACTTCCGTTAACTTTGTAGTAAAATTATCGGATTATCGTTATCGGAGTTAAAAATTGGGGTTAACGGATTATCGTTATCGAAGTTAACTTTTTGGTTAACGGTGCCCACCACTGGTGACAATAGTGAATCACTGTCTACTACTTTTTAAATTTTACAAAAAGTTATTGTTATTTGTTACTCAGTTATTGCTAAAATCAATAAATTGAGGTGAATTAGAATAGATAGAAAATACAAATTGATTGGAACCAATTTTAAGGGCCACTTTGAGTGGATCGAAAGGTTTTTGTGATTCATATGTATAAACTAAACTAAAATCTAAATTTTGTGGGGCCCATAAATAATTTTTGTGACACTCTTGCTCTCCGCCACTGTGCGCCAAATGGATAAAGAGTTCGTTAAACGGAATCCAACCAAGAGGAGGAGGGTTTGTCTACCAGGGGCCAGGGTTGACAGAATTAGAGACGAAATAGATAGGATTGATGTTGCCTCCCGTCACTCGATGTTGTTGACGATAGTAGGGGGCAACGACTCGTATAGGCCCGATACGAGAGTGCCTGACCTTTTGGAGAGATATAGGGGGTTAATTAGGTCCCTGAAGGCAAAGTCAGATATAGTTCAAGGTATTACACTTAGGCACGGTTTGGGTCTTAGGATTACGTCAATAACAATATTTTTGAATACTAAACTAGAAGAGATTTGTGCTGAGGAAAATGTACCCTTCGTAAAACTCTGGTCAGAATTTAATGATCCTAGCCTTTTTTTTTATAAAAGATGGGGGTGCATTTCAATGAAATAGGGAATGCTAGGCTAGGTAGGTTAAACGATGAGAATGTTCGAAAGTTGTATAGGTCGAAGCCTTCTTTAAACGTTGTGGGTCCGGGAAACGCGTGCCCGACGTGAAAAATAGTTTAGCACGCCGATCCTTGGTAAAAAATAATTTAAACGTCTTTTATTGTAACGCGCGTAGTATTAGAAATAAATTGAACGAATTTAAGGCGATAATTTATTCCGGGAACTACGATATAGCCAAGTTGCTATAACCGAAACGTGGTTAAATACCGTGACTCGGGACTTGTTGGGGGAACGTGATTTAGCGGGTTTTAAACTTTTTACTAATGATAGGTTACATAGGATTGGTGGCGGCGTTTTGCTGTACATTCGTAATTCCCCTAGGGCTATCGAGGTTAACCCTTTAATGACGGATGGTACCTTAAGGTCCACCAGAAATAATAATATAAATTGTACTACAATGCCTCGTTTCTATAAATGTTTCTACATGTTTATATATAGATGTCATTTAGTTGTTGAGAAAGAAACCCAAAATGTGTATCATTTCAGTGACTAGTTACTAAAATATTTAGTTTTGAATAACAATAAAACCTATACGTTTTGGTAACAAGAGTGACCGCATATGCTGCGGACTAGTCCTTAAAGGGTTAAGATAGATTTTCCGGCAGCAATTAATGCGATATGCGTTGAAGTTAGGGCGCGTAGTATTAGTTTTAATTTTGTTGTTGTTTATAGACCTCTCGTTCAACCCCTCGATACCGATACTAGATTTTACTCACTTCTTAGTAACTTTATTAATAATCGGAATAGTATAATTGTCGGAGACTTTAACTGCCCTAATGTTAATTACGAGACTTTTACTGGTAATGAGGAGGGTTTGAGACTAGTTGAATTCATGAAAGATAATTTCTTAGGACAGATGGTTACCGAACCAACGCGCGGTGACAATATCTTAGACGTGGTGATGACGAACGACGATAATATAGTTGAAGGTTTAGAAGTAGGTGAGAGTTTGGGATGTAGCGATCACCAAATTATTAGGTTTAAGCTATTGATAGAAAACAGTAAGGATAGTAACGTAATAGAAGTCCCTGATTTTCGTAGGGATAATTTTGATAGTTTTGCGGACAGGATGAGAGTAGTGGACTGGGATAATTTATTTATGGGAAATAACGCAAATTTTCTTTGGGAGGCGTTTAAAGAAAGTTTTTTAAATATCAAAAAGGAGTTTATTCTGCGTAGGCCCAAGCGCGCTAGAAATCATGGTAGACCCAAGTGGTGGACTAGGGAAATTGGCGAGTTCATAAACTAGCGTAACAGAGTGTATAGACTTAATAAGCGCAATGGCACGGCAGCTAACTTTAATAGATATATCGAGCTTAGACGTCAGGTTAAAAGATCAGTTAGGAATGCTAAGCATAATTTAGAGATACTTATAGCTGCGGATAGTAAACATAATCCAAAAACGTTTTTTGAATACGTCAATAATCGTAAGCTGATAAAAAATAACATAGGCCCTCTAGTGGACGTTAACGGCGCTTTGGCTTCCGACGCTCAGGCGATGGCGGGTATTTCAATAACTTTTTTGCGACAGTTTTTACCGTAGAAGACGTAAATAATGTCCCCGACGTGGACGATATCGTTCCATTTAGTAGCGAGACTATTTTGAATTATATCGATATATCAATTATATCGATAAGCTAAAAGTTAGCAAGGCTCCAGACCCTCACGCGCTTCATCCCAGACATTTGAAAGCAGGGCCCTATCATGGGTTCGGGGGCCCAGGGCACATTACGTAAAGGAGCCCTAATAAAAAACAGATAAATCAGAACATCATTTATCATATTTCATCATATTAACATCATTTTATTTCAAAAACACCAGTCTCAATTAGTGGGATTTTCGATCCTTGTAGTCTAAGAAAGCATCAATTGTGCGATCAACATCGATTTTCTTCATGACATCACTTTTCCTTCTCTATTGGGATCAGAAGCATAATTTTAGTTTTCAAGTTTGCGAATTTAATATAAACATTATAGGGTGGATCGATTTTACATTTCTTTCGATTTCCATATTCTAATAGAGACAAAAACTTGCGCATGCATGAGAAAATAGCCTCTGCAAAATCTTAGCTTAATAGGTAATCATCTTCTGCCCCCGGCAGAGCGATGAAAATCATATTGTAGTAGTCAAAAACGTATTTTTAAACCCTAGCCTAGAGTCATAAAATTTTGCGTGTGTGTTATTTCATGCCTAAGCAACGATATAAATGCTATGGGAAATATATAAATGCATTATTTAAGACAAAGAGCCGATCTGAAAATATGTATATTATACATATTTTCAGATCGGCTCTTTGTCTTAAATAATGCATTTATATATTTCCCATAGCATTTATATCGTTGCTTAGGCATGAAATAACACACACGCAAAATTTTATGACTCTAGGCTAGGGTTTAAAAATACGTTTTTGACTACTAAAATATGATTTTCATCGCTCTGCCAGGGGCAGAAGATGATTACCTATTAAGCTAAGATTTTGCAGAGGCTATTTTCTCATGCATGCGCAAGGTTTTGTCTCTATTAGAATATGGAAATCGAAAAAAATGTAAAATCGATCCACCCTAATAAACAATCGTTAAAACATGATAGGTGAAAGCTAAAAAATAAGCTTGCTTTTGTTAAAATTTGCGATATTTTGTCGACAAATAATAGTGAGGTAGGGGCTTTGCACTCAATTTTGAACTGGGCCCCCCAAAATTTTAGTTACGCCACTGTGTGCATTTAATTAATTAACTAAGTGTCCCGGTTTGAGGAAAGAAGATTATGGTAAGCCTATTATTAAATATATGTTAATTAAATATAATTATTAAATATATATTAATTATTAAAAAATATTAACTTATTAGACATTTAAAAAATGAATGAATAGTAACTGAACAATGTTATCACAACTATCAGTGATAATTTATCAAAAATATTCACTAACACTAAAAAGAAGTGTGCAGCAGAACCACAATCACATGTAGATTCAACTAAGCAATGTTGCCAATTATTATTACTGAAACTCTGCAAAATTACGACAAAAACCTTAAAAGATTGAACTTGATTTGAAATCCACGATTTGTAATATAAAATTCGATAAAAATATCTTCAAATCTTAACTCTGTTTTTTTTTTAAAGAATAAGCTAAAAAATAAGTCATAAGCCATTGCCCAAATTTTCAAGCCCCCCCTTGATCCGGGCCTGCCAACCGTCAACGCCAATTTCTGATGATCTGTGTTTAAGTTCAAGCTCTGCATCTGCTTCTAAAGAAAATGAATCATCTTTAAGAAATTCTACCAATTTGGGCAAAAATAATGCTTTTGAATATTTTAAAAGATCTGGCGAATCAAAGGAAAGAAATTATATCCAGTGTCAGATATGCTTGAAACAAGAGGCAGTCATCAAAATATTTCGTAAATCAAAAAGAATACTGAGGAGGGAACTGTTCCACGCCAATAAATTCTTCGCGAACATCTGGAAAGTGAGATGCATGCCAAAGCTGTTGATGCTGAAAAGATATCAAATTTAACCCCATCAGTCAAAGCCACTAAAACTCCAATAGAAAGCACAATCACTACAGTAAGTCCAATAGTCATCTGAAAAACAGTGGCCAGTCTTATGATCAATGTGTATAATGATGCCAAGAAGCTCACGCTTTCTGCATGGAGCTGGCATGCTCGAGAAGTTGCAAACATGATGGCTGCTACTGTTGATGTATAAAAAGAATTTGAAAACTTCAATCCTAAATCTCTTCCTTACAATATGTGACACCAATTCAACACAAATTTTTTTTACACTGCATTGTAATGGCTGACAAAGATCAACTGAAATCAAAGATTGATAGTTGCTTAGCACTTTCAATGCCATGTGATAGCTCAGTCGACAGGACAAAAATTGATAATTGCCATGTTTTAGCAAAAATTATAAACCAGGAAGGAAATGTAGACCTTTTGTTTCTTGGTCTTGAAGAACCCAGTGCAAGAGGTACGGATGGATATATACAAGTAGTAAAGAATGCTGTCAATCTAACAACAACAACATGGCCAAATGTTGCGGGAAAAATGACATCCCTTACCACAGATAGGACCAACATGAATACTGGAGAAAGAAAAAGTCTATGGGCATCATTAAGCAAGGAGCATGAAGAGTATGGTTTGTCATTGCTTAAGGTTTGGTGTGCTGCTCACCGAGTAGATCTTGCCTGGAAAGCGGTCTCGGAAAATGTCTCAGAGATAAAGTTTATGTTTTCAAAACTGGTATCTATTGCGTCATTTTTTTTCATGTGTCAAGAGTGCGTTCCAGAGAACTTCGTGATGTTGCTAAGGAAAATTCATCCCAGCTTCGTGAAATACCTAAGCTGTTTGAGGTGCGTTGAAGTGAATTCACTTCCTCACTCTTCGACTCTGTTTTATTCTCTTGGCGAGTCTTGGTAAAATATTTTGAGATAATGCCTGATGCAGTATCTCAAGGTTATCACCCATACCTGACAAAAGCAGATAACATTTGACTCATGGCTTTTCTTGGAGATTTGCTGTTTGTGTTTCCAAGATACCACAAAAAAATGCAGCAAACTTCAACATCACGTATCTGCCAAAATGGAAGTCTGATATTTTGAAACGGCTTGATGAGCTCAATCAGTCATCTGTTTTAGGTGGATGGGAAGCAGAATTTCATCACAACTACCAAGTTGGCATAAAAGAATTCTATGGTATACAGCTTAAAGAAATAAAAGAACACCTTAGAAAAGAAAATCATTTGTATGTAAGTGAGAGTGAAAAAACTTTCTCTACAATGCGACTTGAGATATTGGAATCACTCAAGCAATTTCTAATGGAAATGTTAGCATTTGATGAAACCACTCACAACTTGCTGAGGTGCTTTATTACATTCAATGCAAATAATGATGAAGTAATGGCAGTTCACAAACAAAGAGCATATGACTTAACACTGGCAAATATTTCTGAAGAGTACCGTGATGCTGTCAAGATCATTGGTTCAAAATCAATTTCATTGCTACAAACTGTTCAATATCTTGTCAAAAATCTAGATACTATTAAACCTTGGCCATTGTGGTTGCCAGAATTGCCATAATTCAAGTAAAGGGTCCTACCATACATGGGACCCCCAAAATAATTAAGAATCCTATTATTGAGTAGTCTCAGATTGCATCTAAGCGCACCTTTTTGTAAGAAATTTCCCGGGCCCTCGGCGGGCCACGGACCCTGGCCTGCAACCATTCACCCCCTCGCTTGCAGTGTGTGCACTATTGAAAATTTCTTAAAATAGGCCCTGCAAAACCGCCATATAGGTAGGAGGTACACAGTATCTGAAGACAGGACATTGCACAATAACACCACATTAGAGCTGTTTTGGACCCTAGTAATGAAATTATATATATTCTTCCGGATTAACATTTGGTTGGTAGGTAGGTTACGCGTAGTAAACATAAAATTGGCACTGCACCATTTTGGTTCCCTACATAGCATACGAAAAATATTATTATAAACAACAGAGAGTTTATTCATAGCAGTTTTTGTATAGTTCCGCCACAGATGGGACGTATACAATGCAGTACAGTAAGTTATAAAAAGATAAGTTTTAATTGATTCTGAACACATACCAAATTTCCTTACTAGCATGTTACCCTGTACATACAGCTTTTTACGTTGCTTCTCAATATCAAGTTCATCTCGCAGCTCGTGAGTAATTATATGACCTAAGTATTTACATGTGTCTTTGACAGGTATTGTCTGACCATTCATTTCGAAAGACCCACTTGATACATGTTTCAGTAGATTACACCTAAAAATCAAAATACAACTCGCCTATCATTATAGGTGATGTCATATTTCCTGGTGAGAGCTATCTCAATGCATATAATCAGAGGCGGATTAAGACACCTCGGGGCCCTGGGGCAATGAAGAATATGGGGACTCCGCTCCGTACATACGCTTCCTCTTACAAGTTACAAACGTTGTTTTTCATTAAAAATACACTTAGATCTACAGACATGTGTTTTTTTTTATAAATTCCCATTCTTTTAAATATGTAACGATTTTTTAATTATCTAATATACTACAGGGTGTCTCAAAAGTCACTATCTATTTCGGTGACATTAGATGTTTTTTTTAAAAATGCTATGCTGGCATAAAGATATGTACTTCTGGTGCAAATTTGTGTATTTAAAAAAAGTTAATTGGTTTATTATCTTGACATGCTTGAACAATTCCTCGAACCTCAACTTCTTACTGATGGCATTCTTGACACAGTAGTTTTTCAGCAGGATGGAGCACCGTGCCATTATGCAATAATTGTACGTGATTATCTTGACAGACGCTTCCCCCGTCGCTGGATTGGTCGTGGAGGAACACAACCATGGGCAGCACGTTCACCCGATTTAACACCATTAGATTTTTTCGCCTGGGGTTTCATTAAGTCTAAGGTGTACACTGGTAGAAGAATTAGTGATGTAGCCGAACTTCGAAATCGTATTACCGATGCAGTTCAGAAAATAACACCTCAAATGCTGGAAAGTGTGTTCCGGGAAACAACTTATCGCTTTGAGCTCTGTAGAGACACTGATGGTCGCCATGTGGAGACAGATAAATAAATAGCACTAATTCTTTGTGGCACTTACTTTGAAATAAATATATTTTTCATGTCTTAAACCAGTTTTTCGTAATTCCCATTATTTTTCAAAATAGATAGTGACTTTTGAGACACCCTGTATTTCAGAAATTAAGCCTTATATATATATATATATATATATATATATATATATATATATATATATATTTTTTTTGCGCACACCTACAGGTCGCTACAATTGGTGTAGAACAATGCGGTTTTCACCATTCGATGCGTCTTTTTATTGTGCAGTGCCCATGCTAAAAAAAAATTCCCTAACATAATTCCTTCCCCCCTTTTAGGGGTACAGTTCTTCCCATGCCTGTACACGCATTTTTTTAATTTTTCATTTTTAATCATAATTTTGGCACAAAATAAGTCAATATTTACTAAACATTTAATATCATTCGATTCACAAAAGATTTTTCGATTCACAAAAGATTTTTCGATTCACAAAAGATTTCTTTATCGATTCAATATAAAAAATTACATAATTAAAACGGGCAATTTAAATAAACACGAGTTTAAAGTTAAACGAGCCACACTCGAAATTATTTACCGTGACTTTTGTGCGTTTTATTACTGTGGCTTTTGTACAAATAATTTTACGTATGCACAAACAATTTGATAGGATATTGATTTATCATTCTATTTTTTAGTTATCATAGAAATACGTTAATTAAGTTATCTGATTAGATGCGCTTTTATAGTTGAAGATCATTTTCAGAAAATTATTTATTTTCCCCACTTTAAAATATTACAAAATTTCTATTAGGTATCCTAATATCATTATGCCTGTCGCTGTAAGTAAGAAAATAGCAATTATTTTCCATTTTATGAAAATTTCGGACCCCCTAGGCCTACAAAACCAATTTTCCCCTTTTCTTTATAAAAAATTGTTGATTTTCGGAAGTCTTTCGGTTATAAATTTGTACCAGTCTATTGTTTATCTATAATAATAATAATAATAATAATAATAATAATAAAGACGTGTGTGTGTGTGTGTGTGTGTGTGTGTGTGTTCCAGCCATCAGCCATAACTCCAAAATGGAAGCAGTTACAAACATGAAACTTCACACACATATTGATTAGGTCCCGAGGTTGTGCACGTGGGTGTTAATAAATTAAATAATTAATTTTAAAACATTAAATGACGTCATCAAGATCATTACGAAACCTATGGTAAAATTATTGAATACCCGGTTAGGTTCATTGAATGCCAGGTTAGGTCATCTGTACGCCCTTGACGATTGGTTAGGTTAAGTCGTGATATTTTCGTTGGCTTTAACGGAAATATCATGACTTAACCCAACCAATCGTCAAGGGTGTACAATTAACCTAACCGGGCATTCAATTAACCTACCCTGGCATTCAATTAATCTAATCGGGCATTCAGTTTACCTTAAATTTACCTTAAATTTACCTTAAAGCGCTTCTGCCTCAAGGGTGCGCTGCTCCCACGAAGTCCACTCATCGCCTCCTGAGGCGGGGCCACGACGGGGTCGCCACCCTTCTTTTCTCTTGCTCCTGCCATACGATTTGGTCCCCCATTGAATTTCTGGGGGCTGGTCTGGCAGAGGAATACCCTGACACTGTGGGTTGGTCGGGTATGTTGGCTAAAAACATGTCCAAGTGTTTTTTAAAAGTATCTACTGGGACTGCACTTATATCTCTAAGGTACTGAGGCAAGGAGTTAAACAGGCGAGAACCCTGCCTAGAGATACTATTATATTGAAGGGTTTGAATCCTTCTCAGACTGTTTGGTGGGAGGTGATATTTTTTACACATTCTGCCAGTTCTTGTTAAGGTGGGCACAATTGGTTCATTATTGGGGGCAACTAAAAGCCCTTCTAGAATTTTCCAGGTGTAGATTAGGATGTATCTCTCAAATCTTCTCTCTATGGAATAAAGGTTGAGGCCTCTAAGCCTATCCCAGTAGTTTAATTTGTTTTTACTCACCTGTTGCCCATCAGGTTGTTTAATATACGAGGTAAAGGTTCTTTGTAGGCCCTCAATTTTTTGCAATTCATTCTGTTTGTGGGGAAACCATAATTGAGAGCAGTAGTCAATGCGTGGAAGGACAAGTGATTTCCACAGGGTAAGCATGGTCATACTGTCCCTAGTTCTGAATGTCCTCAGTATATATCCTATTAGTTGTTTGCATGATGAGGTTACTTTGTCAATGTGCCTGTTGAATGTTGCATCTTCAGATAATATAATCCCTAGATCCCTGACATGATCAGTTTGTGCAATATCTTTTCCTGTGGGTCCAGTGAAGTTGAATTGTTCTTTCAGGTATTTATTTGGTCCATACTTAATTAGTTCAAATTTGTCTTCATTGAAGGCCATATTGTTTGCATCTGCCCATGCATATATAGTTTGTAGATCTTTTTGTAGCTCTACACAGTCTTCTTTTTCTGTAATTGGTCTTAGTATTCTGGTATCATCTGCGAATGACAGGAGAGAGCTTCCTAGGTTACAGTTTATATTGTTTAGCATTATAATGAATAGAATTGGTCCTAGTACTGTGCCTTGCGGCACTCCACTAATCACTTCTTTTTCTATAGATCTTGCTCCATTTACAGTTGTTATTTGTTTTCTGTCAGAGAGAAACGCATGGATCCATTTTCCTACTTTTCCACAAATACCAAGCTCTTTTAGTTTATGGAATAATATACCATGGTCAACCTTGTCAAAAGCTTTTGCAAATTCTAGATAGATGACATCAACATTGTGGTTTTCTCCCAAGTATTGTAGGATTGTATTGCAATGGTCTATAAGTTCAGTAAGGCAGGATCTCTTGTGTCTGAAGCCATGTTGAAAGTCTTCTAAGAGATGTTCATTTTCTATAAAACTGACAATGTGCCTTTTCAGGACTTTCTCAAATATTTTAATAATATGGGAAGTCAAAGATATGGGTCTATAGTTCTTGGCTTCCTTTCTTTTGCCTCCTTTGTAGATTGGGGTAATATTTGCTTGTTTCATGATTGGTGGTATTCTACTGGTGTCTAGTGAGGATCTCCACAGGATTTTCAAAGGCAGAGATAAAGTATGTTTGCATTCCTTAAGAATCTTGGCTCCAATTCCATCTGGACCAGGGGCTGAACTCCCCGGTAGCTCTGTTATTGCCTGTTGTATATCTCTAGTGGTTATTTGTATATCTTCCAATAATGGTCTGTCTTGGTCATTTTCTTCTCTATCAAAAAATGCTGTAGTTTTTATTTTCTTTGCTACTACAGGGGTACTCCAGCTTAAAGCATATTGAGATTGTAAAATGTTTGCCATTTCCTGTGTATTAGATGTGAGAGTTAGTCCATCTTTAGCAAGCAATGGGCCAATGCTCGTTTTGATAACTGCTTTGCGTTTAGCATAGCTAAAGAAGAATTTGCTATTTTCCTTTATAGTGCCAATAGCTTTGTGTTCATTATCAATATTCTCTCTTATGGTTGACTCCTTTATTTTAAGTTCTAACATCAGTATCTGATTCGGGATGTTACTATGTCTTGTATCACTTAATTGCTTTGTCAGTTGTTTAGATAGCTTTGTTCTCTTTCTCATAAGTGTCCTTCTGTATCTGTGCTCTTTTGTCCGGTGTTTCTGTGCACTATCGTTTTTCTTTGGTGTTTGTTTGTATAATGCTGATGACAGCAGGTATTGTATTCTACTCCAGCATTCTTCTGGCTTTAGGTTTTCTAATTCATCTTCCCAGTTTATTTCTCCCGACAGCTATTTATTGATGTCCAGTCTGACTTTGCAGGTTTAGGTCAAGTATGGCAAGTTCATTTGGCATGGTTCTTGCTTACATTTGTGGAGGGACAAGTTTGTGAATATGTGCATGACATTGTGGTTGGAGTGTATAGTTGGTGTTATAACAATGTGGTCAATTGTAGTTGCATTATTTGTCAGCACTAAATCTAGGATATTATTTTTTCTAGTTGGGCAGTGGACATGTTGTACTAGGAGCAGTTTTTCCATAAACTCATTCAGGTGTTTTGATTTGGACCTTTTTGTCCCTGATTTCATACCACCATATTGGTTCCAGGTGCAATTTGGAAGATTAAAGTCTCCTGTAATGATTAAGTCTTGTTGAGTCTACAATAGCTGGGCATTGCCTGATTTTTTCCAGAACTTCAGTGAGCTCTAGATGGGAGCTATCTGGGGGGCTATAGATATTCACTAGTATTATGTCTTCTTTATTTATGCTGAGCATGATGATTAGGAGTTCACAGGCTCCATTTGAGTATGCCATGAGCAGTTCACTTTGAATGTTTTCAGGGATGTACATCAGGACACCACCATTTAGACGGTCTTCTCTGTCACATCTATGGTTGACCTAACCAGCCATTTAATTAACCTAATCGGGCATTCAGTTGACCTAACTGGGCATTCAATTAACCTAACCGGGCATATATATATATATATATATACACAGAGCTGGGCAATAAATACATTGAATGTATTTAAATACTAAATACTAAATACATGGGAGAAATGTATTTAAATACTAAATACTAAATACATTTTACGAATGTATTTAGATACTAAATACAAAATACATCAATTGTATTTAAATACATTTGTAAATACATTTTAAATACATACAAATTTTAACATATGCATTCACTAATTCACTAAGCCATGACACGCACACGATAAAGAAATCAACTGCTTTTGACTAAGAGTGGCACACAACTGATTGAACTGACACGTTGAAACATGAACCATGCTGTACTACACTGTCGACGCGTCGTACTGTGCTAGTACAGAACGTGTATTAAACAAGTAAAAGTATTTACATTTTTATATTTTGAGTATTTAAATACATTGTATTTAAATACTCATTAAAGTATTTAAATACTATATTTAAATACATGAAAAACAGTATTTATAAATACAGTTCTAAATACACAAATGTATTTAAATACGTATTTAAATACAAATGTATTTAAATACTGCCCAGCTCTGTATATATATATATCGTTCAACATCCACCCCGGCAACGCCGGGTCGCTCCGCTATTATTGAATACCCGGTTAGGCTCATTGAATGCCAGGTTAGGTCATCTATACGCCCTTGACGATTGGTTAGGTTAAGTCGTGATATTTTCGTTGGCTTTAACGAAAATATCATGACTTAACCTAACCAATCGTCAAGGGTGTACAATTAACCTAACCGGGCATTCAATTAACATACCCGGGCATTCAATTAATCTAATCGGGCATTCAGTTGACCTAACCGGCCATTTAATTAACCTAATCGGGCATCATTACTATTATAATTTAGCAAAAATGTGTCTGTCTGTCTGTCCGCAGAAAAAACTTTTACGTTTCTGAATCGATTTCGACCAAACTTCGTATGGTGGATGGGGGTGATGAGCAATGAACGAAAATATATGTGTGACCAGCCCCCCACCCCCACCAATTACTGGGCCCGAGGGCCCCCAGCACCGCGATAAAACTATAGAAAAGAACGCAGCAATGAAAATCTTGAGCTTCACATTGTGTCAATATTTGTGAAGCTTAAGATTTTCATGACTATAGTTTTATTGACCAAATAATTGAACCCCCAGTAATTAGGGGCCTGCGACCCCCCAATTACTGTCGGTTCAATTATTTGGTCAATAAAACTATAGAAAAGAACGCAGTCATGAAAATCTTGAGTTTCACATCCGAGTTCATCGTATCAAGATTTGTGAAGTTTTAGATTTTCATGGCTACGTTCTTTTCTTGTAGTTTTATTGACCGAATAATTGGTTCGCCAGTAATTGGAGGGCCACAGGCACCCCAATTACTGAGGCCCAAGGTGAGAGGAATGGGAACGATATCCAGATAAAAGGCTATTGATGTTCAAAATAAAATATGCCGTAGGCCCACAATTCGGTTTGGGTCGAAGGTCCAAGCACCGCAGATCTAGCAAAATCGGCGCGTAGCGCCGATCTTTTGCTAGTTGGACTGTTTGGATGTGATAGAAGATTGAGGGAAATCTTTGTTTACTGTGAAACACAAGTTATTTATGCAGAAACTTTAAATATATTTACAGTATTACGTCGATACAATATATGAGAAAGAGAAAACTTCATCAACTTGAGTAGTCTAAGCATCATCATCCTGTTTGCATATACGTTTTGTGTTTCGTATTTATCAATTATTACGAAAGAATTCTTTTATAACTTGAAGAGCCTAATCATTTTCATTAATCAGTAAAGTAACATAAATATCATCAACTGTTGCTGCAAAATAGAAGTCAACATCTTCCTTCCTTGACTAATCAATTTTAAAATTAGAAAGAGCCGTGTTGAGCAGAAAACTGAGATTTGTTTATAAAAAACGTCTGAACAGGTAGCGAGAACAACGTGAAAAAAGTGTTAGCAGCTGACGAGGAAGCTTCTAAACAGTGGCTGCATCCTCCAGCGCAGGACACGTCAACGCGAAGAGGTGACGTCAAACCAAAACATCAACGCGCTGGTGGCCAAACTTCCTCAAATCTCCGTGCAGCGGGCTGTCTACGGTTGGCCAGACTGGCAGTCGACGGCCTGTTGCGTGGCACGGTCAGAGTGCCGATCGGCTCCCGGGGCCGGACCTATTCTCAGCGTGCTATTTTTTCAATTACAGGGAACAATTGCGTGCTCCCCGAACTACTCTTACTCTCTGGCGACATTAAGACTAACCCAGGCCCCACTACAACTTACACATGTCACCATACACAAAGACAGACACAATAGCACCATGAGACACATACAGAAGTATAATATTAACATATTACAGTACAACGTAGATGGCCTCACAAACAAAATCATGCAGCTTAGGGAATTCGTACACAAACAAAACATTCACATAGCACTTAACAAGAAACAAAACTAAAACGCACACACAAAACACCCACCATCCCTGACTTCACGGCGATCCGTCAAGATCGTACTGGGGGTAACGGGGGTGGACTCATCACTTACATACGTAAAAGCATTAGCTACACTGATGCTACCCAAAACATTACAAACACAATCCAAGCAGATAACACGATAGAAATACAGGCAGTTAACATTAAAACACGCGCAAAACACAACACCACACTAATCAACATTTACATCCCACCAGATAGTTCACCTCAGGTGCCAGCCAATTACAATCCACAGTTACACAATCTTGCCTCTCTCACTAATGTCATCTTAGGAGGAGACTTCAACGCCAAAGACACTAGTTGGTACCTGCACAACCAAAACAACACCAGAGGCGCCAACATAGCCACACAACTAAACAGCCTCTTCATTCTTAACAATACAGAAGAACATACACACATACCACATCAAGCAGGATACTCAAACTCCTCCCCAGACATAACGTTCTGTTCCCCCTCACTAGCAACACACACACAATGGAGAACAGAAAAACAACTGTCATCAGACCACCTGCCCATCATCATTACAACACATTCTACACTCTGCCCCAACAGCCTTAGGCACACTTACAGAAATTACAAGAAAGCTGATTGGGAACAGTTCAAAATACAGACTGAGGAACAATTCACCACATTAAACAGCACACCCATCATAAACATCGATACAACACTCAAGACATTTAATCAGATTATCAATAATGCAAACAAATACATACCCAAGGGCAACATTAGGAAATACAACCCAAATTACACTAGAGAAATAGCCCACCTCATAAGGCAACGTAACAACCTCAAACATAACACACAAACACCACACACAGAAGCCATAAAGCAGCAGATACAACAGCTCAACACAGAAATAAACAACAAACTCAAAGAAAAACAAACAGAAACATTCAGGGAATTCATAACAACATTAAACCACTCCACAGATACATACAGGCTATACAAGACTATAAACAGCATTACCCACTCTAACAGCGGCATTCACACCTCACACGCGGCTATCTGTCGCAGCCAAAATAATATCCCAACATACACACAACAAGCTAACATTCTAGTTAATCACTACGCAAAGATAAGTCACTTAAACAGAGACAACAACCAGAAACACGCAGACAGACAAACAGCCAGACACAAGAAAACCTACAGACTCGACACGACCATTACACCCTTCAATACAGACCAGACCACCAAGATCATCAAAAACATTAAAAATTCGAAGGCTACTGGACCAGACAACATATCTAACATACACCTTAAACACTTGGGCCCACAAGGAATACTAGCTCTCACAAATATCAGCACATATTCATACCAACACTGTATTATTCCTGACATATGGAAACAAGGTAAAATTATTACACTACTCAAACCAAACAAAAATCCAACAGAACCAGCTTCCTATAGACCCATTACTTTACTATGCACACCTTCCAAAGTAACAGAAAGACTAATCTTACAAATCACCAACCCACACATACCACTATCGCCTACTCAACATGGATTCAGACCTCACCACTCAACCACGACATTACTCACTAACCTCACGCAGCACATCATGGATGGCATCAACTCTAGAAGACCAGCTCAACGTACACTATTAGCAACAATAGACATTAGTAAAGCATTTGATGCTATCCCACGCTTCCCTCTCATAAACAAAATACTCAACACAAACATGCACAATAACACCAAAAGGTGGCTGAGCAACTATCTCTCAGGAAGATACTCACATGTCACATTTAATGGCAAGTCATCCAAAAACAAGCTTTTTCCGAACGGGGTCCCTCAAGGCTCTGTTCTCTCACCAACACTCTTCAACTTATACATGCATGACATTCCAACACCCATAGATAACAAGCTTACCTTATCATCATATGCAGATGATATCACTCTAACATCCACCCACAACAACATCGACACCGCTACAAATAACCTACAAACATACATAAACAGTATACAAGACTGGCTCACACACAATAGACTCAAAGTAGCGCCCACAAAATCAACCATCACCTTGCTTACAAGCAACACAAAAGAACACCAGGTAATTCCACAACTTACACTAAACAACATCAACATTCCACACACTCACAGAACCAAAATACTAGGTGTCACATACAACACATCATTATCTTTTGCAAACCACATTCAGGACATTAAAAACAAATGTACGTCAAGACTTAACACGCTTAGGGTACTAACAGGCACAAACTTTGGACACCAGCAGGAAACAACATCACTCATCTACAAACAATATATTCGCTCAGTTATGGACTATGCTAGCCCATGCTGGGCACCCATTATCTCAAACACACACATAAACACCTTACAAACAATACAAAACAACGCACTTTCGTATCATTACAGGATGCACTCAAACAACACCAATAGAACACCTGCACACAGAAACAAAAATACTAAAAGTTAGGGAACATTTAGACATGAGGGGAACACAATTCATGGCAGCAGCGACAACTAACCCACAACACCCTTGCCACTACATGTACAATCATGCACCAACACCTCGCACCATTATGGTAACACCAGAGAGACATTATAACCAAATACTCCATTCCATACCACGCCCCACAGACATCACACAGTACAGAAAACACATACACACACACCTAACCCACAAAGCACTGACACGACTCGGTCCGAATGCGGTCCTAGGTGCGAAGCCGCCGCCCATTAACAGGTCAGAGATCAGCCTGAGCAGATCGGATCGAGTTAACTTAGCACGATTCCGATGTGGACATCACCCCAACTTACGGACATATAAACACAGACTAGACAACTCCATAGACGACACCTGCCACCTGTGCCAAGACACACCACAAACAATTGAACACATTATGACGGACTGTACCACTCTAGCACAACAACGAACACAACACAACATCACGAGTGCGCTGAACCTCTGGTCCACTCCGGAGAGGGCGATCGGTTACCTGCGTGCCGCCGGCTTACTCGATCAGGGTGGGCTGATCGGCTAAACAACAACAACAACTTGTACGTTTGTTCAAAAATAATTTTGGTAATTATTCGTTTTTTGACCGTCTCTTTTTATAATGAGAGCAAACGTTTCTGGTCAATTTGGAGGTGCTCTGCACGAATCTGCCATCCGTTTCCTGTGCAAATGCGTAGTTTTCGAGATATCGTCATCTCGAAAACTACGCATTTGCACAGGAAACGGATGGCAGATTCATGCAAAACACCTCAAAATCGACCAGAAAAGTTTGCATTCGTGCTAAACACAGCCTAGCCTAACTTAGCCTAGCCTAGCCTAACTTAGCCTAGCCTAACTTAACCAGTCACCTTATTTTGGAGGATATAGTTCTGCAATTGCTGTAAGGGAGTGATGCAGAACTGTAGAATTGTCAGGATGTTCTGCCAGGAACAAGTATCGTGCGAAATATTTCCGGTAATGAGGACGTCTATTCCCAGCACGTAAAACCCACGATTTCACATCCTTCCATTTTTTTTACGGCACCTAAACACCTTCGAGTCTTGTCTTAAAATACAGGCAGTATTACATTTAGGGCAAATCACGGATGTCGGAATTATGCCGTGATTGGAAAAAACCTCAACTTTTATTTTCATCGAGGCCAACAAGGCGGATTAGGTCCTCGAAATCAACTTCACAAGATTCACACGTCATACCAGTAGAACGAAAACCACCACACTGAACAGAAAGAAGTAGCCAAAGCAAGAAAAAGTAGCCAAAAAAAGCCAAGAAAAATCTCCAAAAAAGGTAGCCCAAATAAACAAACCAACCAAAATTTATATACATACATATTAGAAAGTAGAAGATATTTTTTTAAAAAAGTACATTTTATACAAATTTGCACAAGATAATATATACATTTCTTATTCAGCTTTGATTGGTTATTCAATATATATTGCTGTTATAGCTGGGTGTGACTGGTCAAAAACGAATATTAACCATAATTTTTTTCAAAACACAAACTTAAAAGAACCTTAACACAGTATATTTTGTCGTTTGCCAAAACTAAACAGCATTAAACAAACGGTGCTCCTTTAGTATGCGGTCTACAGACAAATTCACACTTTAGTATGTGGTTTACACCAATTTGTTTTTTAAATGTAGTTAAAGAAGGTTGAAATGACAATCTTACTTGAAAAAAATTTATTGAAGTTAAAAACACAAAAAGTTTAAATGTAAGTATACCTTCTTAGCTTGTTTACATCGCAATGTCAGTTGTCCTTGACGATTGGTTAGGTTTAGTCATGATATTTTCGTTAGTTTTAACGAAAATATCTTGACTAAACCTAACCAATCGTAGGTAGACCGCGGCAGAATGCGTGAGCAGGCACAAATTTAACGAAAAAAACTTGTAGACCGCATACTAAAGGAGCGTAGAGCGCGGCAGAATTTGTAGACCGCATACTAAAGGAGCGTAGAGCGCGGCAGAATTTGTAGACCGCATACTAAAGGAGCGTAGAGCGCGGCAGAATTTGTAGACTGCATACTAAAGGAGTGTAGAGCGCGGCAGAATTTGTAGACCGCATACTAAAGGAGCACCAAACAAACTTTACTTTAGGGACTATAAAACATAAAATAAAACAGGGAATTTGTCAGTTTGTGTACTCTGTCATATTTAATCAAAGTAGTTTGCGAAATCTCGAATTATATCATCGAAACTCAGTTGATTGGGGGCACCACCCTTCAAGCATGGGAGCCTGAAGAGGCTTCAGCCTCAATAGCCTCAGTGATAATCCGCCACTGCAATTATAGCTAGTGAGATTAATGTGTGAGGTTTGGCACAACAACATCTCTCATTAATTTAAGAGAGATTCCCTTCATGGATGTTGTAATACGAGCTTCTGTTAAATAATAATAAAATTTAGTTCTCAATGGTTTTCCTTATTAAGTAAGAACAAAACTAAATTAAACCCACTGAAATCTGTATTGTGAAGCTAGATGAGAACAAGTTCTATTTAACCATCATAATATCTGAGAGAAATTGTATCAGTGGGGTACAGTGGTCAATTTACAACAATTGAGGCCCCCAAACTTATTAAGTAGGTTTAATTAAGAGTATAGAGCTATTTTCACTTATTGCTTTACATTTTCAGCAACTGCTTATTATAAAAGTTTAAACAGCTATGAATTTTTTGTATTTTTGTCTCACCTTTCCAAATACCATCTTCATTACAAATATGAAAGTTATTTTGTTTTCACAATTTTCTTGAGAATATGATAAATGAGAAAATAACTGGATTTTAAGTCATTTCACCACCCTCCTAACTCTTTTAAAAATATTTTTTCTGATTTTTAAAGATATAACTTTTATAAACATTGCACTAATTCTGAACTTAAAATTTTTTTTTTTCAGTATAAGCCTAAGCCAATATTAAAATGTAAATTTTTGTAATGTACCAATACAGTGGTAAATAACTAGTAATCAACATAATCACCAGTTTCATCAATGCATCAGTTTGGCTATCAGCAATTTCTGACTTAGGGTTTGGCCAAAATTGAAAAATTTAGGTTTACTTAAACTTTCAATATGAGTAAAAAATATTTAAGTATGAGCAAAGTTGTTGCCCTATTTTGTGTAGGTATGGTGCATAGCCTAAAATACAAGTTATTTTAGACAACTCAGGATTTACTACAAATCATTCACAAAATTTTGTAATTACTTATTTCAGCTTGAAGTTCATCAAAAACAAAATATACCATACTTCAATGTTAAGGAGTTATAGCTACCAAATGCATATAGCTTATAGTGTATCCTTTCTGTGGGAAGGAGAAATCTTTCTAAAGCCTACAAATAGGGAGGGGTGGGGTAGAAATTTTAAAGTTTATGAATACTTACTTTAAGGCTAATACTTAAAACAAAGTGACTCCAGAACCATCATGATGGTCCTGCAGCCTATAGGCTATGCAACCATCATGCCAGTTCTGGAACCCTGTGCCAAGTCACGGCTACAGGACCATCAAACTCAAAACATTTCGTATTTAAAATTAAGTACACTCCTCCCCAATTTATGAACACTCGCTGTATGAATTTCTGAAGTTACGAACAAAAATATTTTGTCTGAAGGTTTGATTTACAAATGAAAACTTCAAAGTTATGAACAAAATTGTTCGTTAAATTCAGGATTTTTTCATAGCATCAACGGATGTCTGAAGGTGAAGTAGGGTCATTCCATGTCAAGTCAGCCACCTAAAACACACACCCCTTTCAATTTTGCTCATACTTGGCACAATAGTAGATATACATGCCAAACTTAAATTCCCAAATTATTAAAGCTGACTGACCTTTGGTTACTGAGATACAAGGTCACAAAGTTGTGACATTTTGACCTTTTTTGCATTAAATGACTTTTCAAAATGGTGTAACTAAAAAACTATTAAAGCTAGAGCATTGATTTTGGTCTCATTTTAAAGCTCTTTAGTAGCACCTTGTTTATTGTCTCTTGTTAAATATATCTACTGTGAAAAATAAAAAAATCCCTTCAAAAGTTGACCTTTGACCTTGAATAAAAAAAAAATATTCTCCTAAAAAATTCAATTTTTTTACATTAATACCTCGGGTCATGTACAACAAAATCCCAAGAAGCTGTAAGTGGCTGATAACTAGTTCAATGTATAAAAAATAATGAATTCAAGCAACATTTTGAAAAAAGTCATTTTATACAAAAATTGTCAAAAAGTCATAACTTTGTGACCTTGTATGTCAGTAACCATTTTTGTCTAAGGTCAGCTCAATCTCTTACAAATACAACCCATATCTACATACTATCTGCAGTCTTCTACAAACAAGCAAATGCTTATTTTTAAATATTTGTTCTTTACCCACCTCACCTGTATGTTGTGCATGTATGTGATTGTTTTCAGTAGTTGACAAGATTCTTGTGGGCCACCCACTTTATTGTGATTTCTAGAAGAGAAAACAATTTTTAATGTATACCTAGATAGCTAGCTAATTAACAAATACAAGTAACATATTAAAATGTACATACAATATGTATAGGTATAGTGCTCATTGATTTCCATTTATCACCACTTAAAATGTATGCAGTGTATATATAGTTACATGACCATTTTAATTTTGAATTCTTACCTTTCTGTGCTGTAGATCTGCCAAAGCTTTGGATGCCTTCAAAGTAACTTCTTTGCAAATCCTGTATGTTCATCCATTAGTAGTAGATGCCTCAACTTGTGTTAGAATATCTGAATATGGTAAGATTAATTCATCTGGTCGACCAGGATACACAAATGATGGGTTTGGGCCATGAGGATGAAGGAATGTGACTTTTATTTCTCTATTCTCTGGTATCTTTTCCAGCACATATGCCACCCACCAATGGTCATCATATGCAGCAGTGACAAAACCATGTATTTTCTCCTCAGTCACAACTTCTTCCTTTTCAGTAACTTTCTCAATATTTGAATAATCTGATAATGAATAATGTTTAACCTTAAGAGAAGTCAATGAAACTGGCTGTAAATGGTGTAATTTCTGTGTACCAGCAATAGTCCTTGCAGTTGAGTGTCTTTCTTGGAGAAGTTGGCTTTCCTCTTCATGCTCTTTATTGGTTGAAAAATGACATTTTATATTTACAATATTTTCACTTGCAAATGTATATAACTGTTCTGCAGTAAGGATCTGTTCATCATAAGGTCGTTGTAGACTAGCTTTTGCAGCTAATCTCTTAACTGTGCCTCCACCACCATCACAGGGTCCCTTTCCATGACTTGTTGCAAAAAAATTCCATTCTGCCTCAATTCCAAAATCATCTCTGTGATGGCAAAGATTCAAAAAGTTTTTGCAGTTCTTATACTGTCCTGCACACCCATCTGAAAAGTAAATTATTTTGTGGATGGAACTGATGGATGAGATATTATCTTTTAGGAATTTTATCAGATGCTTTTGAAACAAATGTACAGCAACTGTGTTATGGATGTTACACTCTGAAATAATAACAAAGCTAAGGTGAGCAATCTCATCTTCCTTTTTATAGTAAATAACAAATGGATGTAGAGTAGCCATCTCATTGTTCCAGTGAAAGCTCTGAACCTCATCTTGAAGAATAAAGGAATAATTTTCAGCAAAATCACACACAGCAAGGACCTCACCATCTTTCAAAGACATTTTTGTTTCACGGTAATAAGTTGCTTGCATCTTTGTCTTGAAGTCATGTATCTGGTATTCTTTCAGTTGGTTGCAGAATTGGTCAATATATTCATCTGTATTCAGTTCTACTGATTCAAGATTTGACCAATCTGTATTGGTCCACTTTTTAAAATTTATGATATCAATGAAGTTGTTTGTAAATATGTCCAGTAGTCTGTTTTTTAAATCTGATGGATCTCCACATTGTTCACATTGTCTGAGGCAGCATTTCTGTGAGGCAGGATTGCATTCCATAAAGGCAACACAATGACGTACATTCTTAATAGGTGTGTCATCATTTGCAGTTAGTTTTTCTAATTCAGCTCCTACAAACATAAGTTTGGCATTCTGATGAATTGTACAGACACATACTGAGTGAGTTCCTGTTGCTCCAGCAATAACACACTGCTTTGGACGCAATTCTGCAAATTTACTGAATCCCACCTTAACCAAAGGATTTCTTTCTTTGAAAATATGATAGGCTTCTTTTAAATTGCAAAGTAAAAGATGCTTTTGCAAATGTATCCTTCCTCTTTCTTTGTCAATGATACTACAATAGTCTTTCTTTCCTGGCATTGTTCTACTGATGTCTTCTGAAAGATAAAATGCTTTAATAGTGTCAACAGTATCCTGTTTAATTCTTTTCCCACCCTTTGTATTTGGGTCTGAAAGGACACCTTTTTCTTCAACTATTTTTTTAGCAATAGTTGCTGTATGCCTTGTTGTGTTAAATTCTGAAGCAATTTTCCTAATGCTCCAACTTTTGGGCAATACAGTGAGGATTTTTATTTTATCACTTCTTTTAGTATTTTCATTTTTGAATTTTTCCTCGAGTTGATTTATTATTTCTAAACAGTCTACATCTCCAGATGGCTCCTTAAATTGTGAGTCAGAAATCTCTTTTCCTGCAACTGTTTCCATTCTCTTCTTAACTGTCTCTGTCACCTTGCTTAGTTTTTAGCTCCATGTGACTTTTGCTCTACAAGCTCTCTTTTTTATGGGTGATTCACCAATTGAAACAAAAGAAGCATTCAAAGTACACATCTCATGGTTTTGCTCTGAAGTTGATGCATCACTATTGTCAACATTTTCAATTTTCTCAAGATCTTCAGGTGGTTCACTACTACAAAAAGAATCATCATTTATGTCTGAATTCAAAGTGCCTATTCCTTTCTCAGGCAAGGACTCAAGATGTTCTCTACACTGCTTACAAAGTCTGTGATGTAGTGTTAAGTGCAGATCGGGAAACTTATTTACAAGTTCCTGTGGTACAATTCTCAAACTCTTCTTTCGACACTGACCTTTGTGACGCAGCAAAGGATCAGCACACTTCTGTTTCAGTTTTAAATGTTCCATGTTTGTACTCTGAAATCACAAAAGCACAAAGAAAATCCTGAAAAGAAAACAATGAACAATTAATGAATTATTAAATAAATTTTTATACATGTATTTAGTAAAAATAAATTAACTTTAACTTGAAGTCAGGAGTCAACTCTGTAAAGTTGACAGTACTTATATACTAGTTGGGCCTTTGGATCAGCGCTACTCCAGTAGATTTGGGGCTGTCGAGGGGTTTAACCCTGGTTGTCTTTTAAAAGACTTCTTTTGGCACAGGTCACAAAAAGGTTTTTGAACTAATAATGTTAAGTTGAACTAAGTCTTCACTGACACTATATCAGAACAGAACTTTTAAATAAATGAACTGACAAAAAAAATCTAAAATTGAAGAATGATGCCAACTTAATTTATTTTTTATACATTGAACTAGTTATCAGCCACTTACAGCTTCTTGGGATTTTGTTGTACATGACTCAAGGTATTAATGTAAAAAAATTGAATTTTTTAGGAGAAGGTATTTTTTTTTTATTCAAGGTCAAAGGTCAACTTTTGAAGGGATTTTTATATTTTTCATAGTAGAGATATTTAACAAGAGACAATAAACAAGGGGCTACTAAAGAGCTTTAAAATGAGACCAAAATCAATGCTCTAGCTTTAATAGTTTTTAGTTACACCATTTTGAAAATAGTCATTTAACGCAAAAAAGGTCAAAATGTCACAACTTTGTGACCTTGTATCTCAGTAACCAAAGGTCAGTCAGCTCTAATAATTTGGGAATTTAAGTTTGGCATGTATATCTGCTATTGTGCCAAGTATGAGCAAAATTGAAAGGGGTCAGTGCAAAAAGTGCCATTTTGTGGCTGTGTAAAAATGAACCCATAAATAATTCCCATATTACTATATTATCTTATCCTTCATGTAATTCTTGTATTCATTTATATAGTCTCTGTATCCATTGTAAGAAAAAGTATCCATTTTTAAAAATTCATGTGTTATATGGTTCATGTATAATCTTATATATTTAACTTTATATAATGCCTATACTCATATGTATGTACGTGTGTGTATTCATTTTTACATAAGGACCAAAATCGCCCAACGCGAGTTTGGATAAAATATTTGATTCGCTTTCTACTTTGCTAAATAATTGGTGACCTGTTGTTTTTTAAAATCTCATAATCATTTTTTTAGATTTCGCTTAATAAGGAATCATGTTAAGCTTTGCAATGTTCACATTTTGTATACTCTCTCTTTCGTTATAAACAATGAGATCATGTCTTGCCTAAGCATTAAAATTGTACATCTTAAACCTTAAAATTTCACTCATATGCATATTTTAGTGTAAAGATGCATAGTCCGATTTCCACTTTTAGTTAACTTGGCAGATCATGATAACATCAGATCTGAAAAGTCGCGGTTTAAGATAAAAATATGGTTTCGTCTTCAAATATTTTGTTTACTCGTTCAAGCCTTACCACAGCTAAAAAATTTACTTATTTTCAAATATTGTGCAAAAATAATACAGCCTTCTTAGCATTTAATAATAATAATGTTAGCAGTTTTTGGGTATATAAACCCATTAAAATTAATCCATTGGCATTCAGAAGCTAATTCAGAGGCTGAGCACTACCTGTATCTTTTAGCAGTAAAGTTACAATTGAAGAAACTTTTTATTGTCCCCTTCGAGCCTTGCTCTCTTCAGAAAAACTTAGAAAACTTTCCGGATACGCTATAAGAAGAATCCGGAACCTTCAACATTTAGATTGCAAATCTACCAGAGTCCTCCGAGCCACTATAGAAGAACTCGGAGAGTAACATAGAAGAAAAACCACTTCAAGTCACACATCTGTTGCTTGCCTCCTAAACCAGAACCCCCGTCAATCCAAACCACCCCAGGGCCATAGATGGAGGGGTTAACAGCTGTGTTGACATGGAATGACCCAATATCGAAACAACCAAGGTCGTGGAAAAGGACAATGGAATGGAACTCATGTCTTCAATTCTGGAAATAAAAATGGAAATCAGAAGTCCCAAGGTCAACGTCAAAGAAGGGATCGTCGACAATCTCAAGATCAAAATCAGCAGGGAGGACAACATTCTCAGGAGTGTGAAAGAAACTCCAGTCAGTCAAGATCCCAAGAAGATACAGAGGTCAAGATATGTCAGTGGTGTACAAGGAAGGGACACATTGAACAGGACTGCCAAAGATGGAATGGGGCGTGTTTTATATGCGGTAGTCTGGATCATATGATTCGAGATTGCCCTTGCAATCAGCAGCAATGACGATCAAGCTCCAGGACATCACCTTCCTACCGCTGTCCTTTGTGTCAAGGACCTCATCCAGGAATGTTCTGCCCTTCTAGAAGACAAGGTCAAGAAAATTCATCAAGGAAACCAAAATAATTAATCTACCCACAACAATCAACAACAGTTGGGAAACTAATCAGTTCCAATGAGATCAGGGGCTCATTGGAAGCTGAAGTCCAATTTCAGGAAATTATCTTCAAGAACCTGACTATCATCATGAGAGCCCAGCCAAAGGACAGAAACTCTCCAGATGAATACCAACCAGAATATGGATTAGCGTCTGAGGTGGGTGATGATGCCACCTCTGGACATCCAGAATTACCCAATTCAGAACAGCAGTATCCAAAAACCACCGTAAATGAACTGAATCCTCTATCATCTTCATGGACACCTAAACCAGCACCTCAAACCCAAATACCTAGGTGTGACATTGCAGATGAGATGGTTCATGGTCTTCAAGGTGTCTGGTTTGCCAAACTTGAACCTGCAGAAGTGTTAACAATTGATGTTACCCTTCAAGACACTAACATTCCAGGGTTAATTGACACAGGAGCACAAGTTAGCTTAATTTCCAGTGAACTGGCACAACAACTTGGGATTCCAATAGATACTTACTACAGATATTTCCACAATTTGAGGTGTAGGTCGAGATGCTTCAAGGAAACTATGGGTTCAGTCCTACTCGCAGTTTTTTTTGCATGGTATTGTAATGTCCCCTTTCAAGTTTCTTATCCTTCCCACTTTGGATTTTAAATATCCCATTTTTCTAGGTTTAGATTTTCTGCAGGCCAACAAATTACAGATTAGTCTAGCACGTAGATGGGTTTCAGGGAAGAACACTGATGGTTCTACGTGGAAAATTTATCTAGGTACAAATGGAGAAGAGTGCAAAAGGATTTGTTACAAGGTTAAGTGTTGGGCTGTAGAAGGTGTGCAGGTGAATGATTGTGGACCTGTAGAAGTAAAACTTCAGTGGGAACATCAAGGAGTAGATGATGGTGGTACATGTCCATGTCTGAGAAATTTGGGGAATGGTTCTATGATGGGACAGTTTCAAGCATGCATCTTGGAGAGAAAGTGGTAGGCGTTCCAGGGATTGTAAATCTAGATTGCCCTTCCATTCTAGTCTACACTACAGGGAAACCTATTGGTAGAATCAAAACAGGAGACATGATGGGACACATTTACACTCTAGTTGAACTTGATCCTACACCAAATCCAGAAGACACTAATGATACAGTGACACATCAAGTACATTGTGTACGTATGGAATCAGAGAACAATCATGAATTGGTCTCATCTCTTCTGGAATGGACACCAGAATGTCTAACTTCAGAAATTGACTTACCTGAGCTGGATTTCCACCAGAAATCTCAAGTTTATAACTTGCTTAATTCCAGAAAAGCCGTTCTTAGTCGAGGAGCTTCTGATGTGGGGACTGCTCAGATGACTTCACACCGTATCGAGTTATACGATGACATGCCAATATTTCAGCAACCAAGGAGATTTCCAGAACCGATTGCTCAAGTCATCGATGATCAGTGTCAAGAACTTCACCAGCTAGGAATTATTGAGCCTACATCATCTCTGTGGAGCAGTGATGTAGGTCTCGAGACCCAATTTGCAGATCTCGATCTCGGTCTCCACTATTTAGGTCTCGGTCTCGATCTTGACAGACGCGGTCTCCGTTTTTCTCCCCGAGACCTTTCGAGACCTCTCGAGACCGTAATGAAAAATACATGTTATTGGCATACTCATGATGGTGGCTTGGTTGAACAGACAATTCAGAATGTTTATGAAAGTTTGTAAAAGTAAGGGACTCTAGGTATTCACTAATCAGTCACCCTGTTTTGAGTTGCCACGTTTGTCTTGCGGGGGAGTGTGGGTCTGAATTTTTTTAGGTTAGTGCTACAAAATTTTTTTGCCCCCCCCCGTCAGATTAATTTTATTGAAAATGGAAACACTAAATAGAGAATTATACATATTATATAAGCACCCTGGACAAAAAATTAGTCACCCCTAATAGCACCGATAGTAAGAAGTTCAAGGTCACACAGAGGGTGCTGATGTAGCATTGGTAAGTGACAAGTAGCGGTGACGTAGCACACAGGATCAGATCTGTTTCGTGAGGTGGTGAAGAACAAAGTGTGTGTTGGATATAGTCTGCAAAATGGGTCGTGATGCAGACGTTACTCAGTGGCAAAAAGGAGCCATCGTGTTTGGCAGAGCCCACGGACACAAAATGTCTGAAGTAGCCCAATTTGTTGGTGTGTCAACGCGTACTGTCCAGCGAGTTTACAAAGAGTGGTGTAGTTCGCAATCAACTGAAAATCGACGGCGTAACTGTGGCCGGAAAACAATTCTCGACAATAGGGACCGCCGCCATGTTTCTCGTCTAGTAACTGCAAATCGTTTTCAAACCAGAGAACAATTGCTCCAAGAAACCAATGAGGTTCTCCAGCGACCAATTTCCGAATGGACATTGCGACGAGAACTGCATGCGATGGACATCTGGAGCAGGGTACCACGGAAGAGGCCGCTGTTAACAGCAAGTCACAAATTGGCACGTTATAAATGGGGTCAGAGGCGCAAAAACTGGACTGCGGCAGATTGGAAACGTGTAATTTGGTCCGATGAGTCCCATTTCTGTTTGTTCTCCAATGATGGGAGGCGACGAGTACATCACAGGTCCAATGAAGCCTTTAATCCTGAATGCGTCGAAGGTGTTGTTCAGGCTGGAGGTGGTTCCGTGATGTTCTGGGGATGTTTTTCGTACCACGAAATGGGCCCTCTCGTTCTAGTGATGATGAATTTGAACCAGCAGGCGTACCTCCGCATACTAAACTCGCCGGATTCGTGCGGTTATCAAGGCCAGAGGCGCCGTCACACGTTATTAGGTACATTCTGAGAGGGGTGACTAATTTTTTGTCCGGTGTGCTTATATATAAGTATATATTATAAGGCCACTTAGTGTTACCTCTGTGGCGTGATAAAAACGATTATCCTCCCATCCAATATGTATTTGAAAAAATAAAATGCTTCACACAAAAATAATGCAAGAAATACAGCATAAAGAAAACAGTACCGATAAATTCAATAAAGCATAGAATAACTCAACAACCCTTCACATCACTTATATTTACAACGTACCAATTCGTAGAACAAATCTCAATTGCCAATTGTAAATGTTAAAAAATGACATCATCAATGATGTCACAGCGGATCTTTTATCACGCCACACCTCCCCTTAAGCTGAATTTATTTTGTAAATTTTGTTTCCTAATCATTTTTGGCACGTGCTGTTAGTGACAGTGTGTAGTTTAGTTTTGTATTTCATTTTATGAATCTCATATTTTAGACAACTGCTCTCCAATAAAGTTTTGGCACCAGAAAAGGGATAAATTCCCATCAGTGGCCAATATTGCCATGACTGTTTTAACAGTGCCTGCCTCTAGTGCTCCAATTGAGCGTGTATTTAGCCATGGAGGCATAATAATGAGGCCCCACAGAAGTCGAACTTCAGCAGATCTTCTGAGCATGCTGATGTTCCTTAAGTGTAATGAGTACTTATCATGCTTTAAATAAATGCACAAGTCAAACTGGGTAGTGGGTACGTTCATTAAACTTTCTGTAACATATAAAAGAAGTAAATAAAAATAAAAGTACGTATATATATATTCATTTGTTAATTTATAGGCTACACTTTTTGCATTCAACACACTACATCTGAGAAAGTAGTTATTAGTTTATTAATATACTTAACATAGTGTAATTTCCATAGTAGTGTAAAACAAATTGAAAGGGAATGAGCTTGGTCTCGATCTCGGTCTCGAATTTTAAGGGTCTCGATCTCGAACCTTTGATCTCTGTCTCGATCTTGGTCTCACAGGATCAGGTCTTGGTCTCGACTACATCACTGCTGTGGAGTGCTCCAGTGGTACCAATTAGGAAACCAGATGGGTCCATACGCTTATGTGTGGATTACCATAAACTGAACAAGGTAACCAAGCCTGATAGATTCCCGATGGCAAACTTGACAGACTCTGTCTACAGTCTACATGGTGTCAAGTTCTTTACCACCCTGGATTTAGTCCGGGGTTATTATCAAATGCCGATCGAGGAGAAGAGTCGAGATTATACAGCTTTCTCGACCCCTCATGGACACTGGAGATTCGAGAAACTCAGTTTTGGATTGAAGAACGCGCCTTCAGCCTTCCAGAGAGAAATGCAAGATGTGCTGAAGGGATTTTCAAGGAAGAAGGTTCTAGTGTATATCGACGACATTCTAATTATGGAAAAGTCATTTGAGGCCTATCTCTAGCTAGTTGAAAAAGTCTTCAAGGTTTTAGAAGAACATGGTATCAAGATCAAGCCACCAAAGTGTAGATGGTTCCAGTCCACAGTTCCATTTCTAGGTCATATAGTCAGTTCCAGTGGATTGTCAAAATTGCCAGAGTATATGGAGAAGGTGAACTTTCCAAAGCACAAGAACATCAAGGAACTTCGAGAATTTCTGGGCTTAGTGAATTTCCAGAGGAAGTTCTTGCCACAGTGTTCAGCAGTTGCTAAACCCTTATCAGAACTTACAGGAAGATCAAGGAATTCAGTTATCCAGTGGACACCAGAGATGGAAGAATCCTTCGAGACGCTCAAGGCAGAGATATAAAATGAGGTGGAACTGGCTTTTCCTGATTATCGAGAAACAGCAGAGAAGTTGAACTTGTGGGTGGATGCATCAGCCATTGGTGCAGGTGCCTGTCTTACTCAAGTTCAGGATGGTCAAGTTTGAATCATTGCTCATGCATCAATGATTTTCTAGTCCTCAGAAGAAATATTCGGTTACAGAGCATGAACTAGCAGTGGTGGATCTACTATGAAACTAATGAAGCTTAAGCTTCAGGGCCCCTAATCCAGGAGGGGCCCTGAACCAACTTTTTTTTTAATGAGTGAATTTTTCAACAAAATCAATGGACTTTTTTTAAGTGTTTGTTATTAAAATAAGGCTATTTTAGTGATGTTGGATGTTGCCCTATTGTTGCTGGTTGCGAAGGGGCCCCCATAACAGTTCAAGCTTCAGGGTCCCAAAAATGTAGGTCCGCCACTGCTGGGGAGTCAAGACCTTCAGAGCCTTCCTGTACGGAATACCATTCATTCTGAACATGGACCATCAAGCATTGTTCTATTTCCATAATATGAGATTAGTCAATGACAGGCTTGCTCAAACAGTTGAAGATCTTGCTGAGTTTGATTTTGAGCTTCATTATGTTCCAGGCAAAGACAATCAAGCTGCAGATCGTTATCTAGACACTTCCAGGCTGAGCATGAAGAGGGCACCACAGCAATTTCAGCAGAACACCCCCAAGGGCTTACTTGTAAGATTTAAGCCGGAGGGGGGAGGTGATTCCTTGATGAGTGTTTGTGGTATGCTCTTGTTCATGACTCAGATCGTGAAGTTCCAGAGACTCCAGTATTTCTTTGAAAGCAGTTGGTGGAAGAACTGCTAAGTCATCCTACAAAGTACGGAATCAAGTTGAATAGCAAGCAGAAGCAACATCTTCGACTTATGATGATTCCAGGGCAGCCAGCATCACCAGAGATCTTGAAGTTTTCTGTGAGCTGTATCAAGTGGATGTTGTATTGCACTTTGGTACTGAACACCCTCTAACCACCCCGAAGTCAAGAATCAGCGTGTAACAGAACCCTCAGAACTTCTAGATAGGGTGCATGTCCAGTGTCTAGGTGGTGGTCATTTCAATTTATTGAGTGAATCCAATAAATATGTTCAATCTTGTCCTGTCTTCTTGACCTGTTTAAATTCTTTGTATGAGAAAGACTTGGATTCAGAACCAATAGGTGCAGGTTCTCAAGTTTGGAGTTTGAGAATGGTCTAGTAGAATGTGAAGTAAATTTTCCCACCCTTGATGTGGATATTGCTTGTCCACATTCAGGTGCCTTTAGGGCAGTTGTCCCACTTACTTGTCAAGACAAAACGTACTATGCCTTATTGGATTCTGGAGCCGAGATCTCCCTCATATCTCGAGTAGCCTGGTGTGAAATTTTAGGAAATTTGAGGGATTATTCACAAGATATCCTGGTTAACATTCAAGGTGTGGCTGAAAAGCAAGTGGTAGTTTATAACTATGTACCACTTAATGTGTCACTTGGCTCTAGAGTAACTATTAATGATCACCCATTTGCTCTTGTTGAAGATCAAGCTATTCCTTGTTTTCTCGTGGGTGTGAATTTCTTGTCTGCCGCTGGGATTGACCTGGATTTGTCTGCTGACAGAGTCATGAAGGAGGGTGAGATTCTCGCTACTTTTCTGGCAGAGTTGAAGGAACCCTCCAGTCATCAAGAACTGCTGGTAGTTGGAAATTTGCATCCATGTTCATTTCTGGATGAAGTTAAGCTTGAGGTTCTTCAGAAAAGTGATCGTGTGTTGAGACAACTTAAGTCCTATCTAGATAAGGGTTTTTTGGGTATTGTCCTAAAGCTCTAGTGAGATATTGCCGTATCTTAAAGATATCTACTTGAGAATGGTCTTCTAGTAAGTACGACGAACCAGAAATGTTTCCTCAGTTCTAGTACCTTTTTAATTTCCTGATTGAGCTGGCCATTACTATCCATCTAGAGATGGCACACACAGGCCGAAAACAAGGTCTTAGATGTTTTGTCTGGGGAAGTGTTTCATCCTCAGTTATATCAAGTTATGCAAGAGGTGGTCACATCTTGTTCCCAGTGCCAGCTCAATAAGGTTTCCAGCCAGATCAGGGCTTCACCTACCCTGAAGATCGTGACCCAGGCACCATTTGAGTTGGTGGCTGTGGATCTAGTATTGTTCCCGAGAACACCTTGGGCGAATCTAGGATGTTTGATGGTGGTGGACCACTACTCCAAGTGGGTAGTGGCTGTTCCATTTCCCAACAAGACTTCCAGTACCATTGCCCATCTTTTTGAATTTAGTGTGTTGCCCACTCTTTTGCGCCAGCCTTGTCGGTTGTTAACTGATAATGGTCCGGAATTTAGGGATCAGGAGTTCGAGCAGATGTTATCTCGATACGGGATTGCTCACGTTTTCACGACCCAAAACCATCCAGAGAGCAATGGTGCAGTTGAGAGGGTCAACCGTACCATTGGTGAGCTTCTACGGAATCTTGTTCAAGATTCTAGCTTGTGGGATTTAAATCTCCCAAAGGCCATTATGACCTACAATGGTATGATTCATTCTGAGTTGACTATGTCTCCAGCCCAGTTCTTATCATCCACTCATCCAGATCCTATTCCAGTTTCTATTCCCACTCTAGTTCAAGAACAGTGGTATCCAGGACATCCTGGTTTCTGTCCCTTTACCAAGGGGCAACTCGTCATTCGAAAGGTTGTTCCAAAAGGTAACTTAGTTTCTAACAGGTTTTTGTCCAAGTACTGTGGGCCGTTTCAAGTTGATCGGATAGCGGAGAATGGTGTGACCTACGTCATTTCACTAGCTTATCCAGATCTGCAGCCACACTTATCCATGAGTCGAGTTCATCATTCTCAGTTGAGGAGCTGGAAGGAGGCTCCCAATTTCTTGAAGAATCATCCTAGTTATTCCAGGTTAGTTCAGGTTCCCTGGGCTAGCATAGAGGAGGAGGATGAGAGTTTTCTAGGGTTTGAAACCCCTAATATTCCAGTTTGTTCCCTAGGCTTTGCTTGTTTGTGGGACAGTTCAGAAGATGAGACTGATCTCTCTGATTGTAGTAGTGATTTGAGTGAGTTTCTAGGATTTCCAGATCAGAATAGTGTCAATTCTAGACCATGGCTTGCTGATCTGAGTGAAAATTCAAGTTCTTCAGATTCCTCTGAATGCTCTTCAAGTTCTTTGGAACTTAACTTTTCTGGATTCCTGGATGAGGTGCCATCCAAAGTGAATCCTCCAGGTATCCTGTCTAGTTCACCCAAACCTCTGTCTAGGCCTCATTCTCATCCAAAACATGCCACTTTTGGAAATGTTCAAGACTACCTTGGTAGTGATTCAGAGAAGGAAGCTTGTTCCCCAGTGGAGGAAATTGAGGATGTCTCCTATTCCTCATAGTGCTCCTTCAAGTGCTGTTGGTTAAGGTGTGATAGATCCTGAGGAACTTCCTGGGAGTCTAGATCCAGAAGGTGGTGGTTCAATAGATCCAAGACAGAGTTCTCCATGTCTGAATGAACCTTAACCCAATAGTGATTCTTCAGAACTTTCTTCCTTGGTGGAAGCTCTGGAGAACACTTTAGAACATGTGTAGGATGATGAGGAGCAGATTTACCAGCTGTTAGACCAGCATTTAGTTTCTCAAGAGTGGCAATTTAGCCCAGTAACTGGTTCAAGGACTCCCAATAGATTAAGTTTATCCCCAGTCAAAGATATCTGTTCAGAAGCTAGGGCTTTATTACAAGCTAACAGTAAACTAGCTTGTGAACAACTCCAGTCTGTTAGGAGGGGGTTGGGAGTAATTCGAGAGTTGGCTGGTGATTCTCCTCCATGAACTCATTCCAGAGGTCCTGTAATGGAGCTACCATTAGTATCCTCTAGGCCTCTGGAATATATACATGATTAATTTAATTAATAATCAAGTGATTTTCTCGACCCTGTCTAATTATGTATATATGTATATAGGATTATTATGTATTATATTTAAGTTGATGGTACTATGATTATATTTTTGATGTAAAAATAAGTATTTCTAGGTTTAATGTAATGGTGTGTGTAGTTTTTGTAACAGCTTTACAGAGCCTTGGTTAAGATATATATAAAAATAGGTATATCTTGCTGTACCATAATGTATAGGTAGGGCCTAGCTAGTAAAGCCATGGAGGAAGCTAGTGTAAATTTTCTAGAACAAAGTGACTGCACAGTGATAATGAATGCTGTACCTTGAGCTTGGTTAAGTGCAGTAATTTTTGGATCTCACTTGTTCCTGACCTTGGTTTGCTTGCCTCTGCCTGACTCATGCACATGCCCTCACTTGTCACCCACTTTGTACTTGCTTTGATTGCCATGCATACAGCTTCCAGCGCATGTCCCTGTCCTTACCTGCCTCCAGTCACCCCCAATCACGCCTTCCTACTTTCATGGGAGGCATTTTCAGGGATGGAGCCATTATTGGCTCTTCCACTCAAGAATCGGCCTGAAGGGGGTCTTCCAGGCCTTGCTCCAGTTTGCACTGCCATTCTTGTCTACATAAGTGGGGGTTCTGGAGGACTGCTCATCAAGAGGGGCATGGCCAGCCCACACAGTTACCTCTAGCCTGGAGCAAGCAGACCCCACCTTTGGTAGGGATGTCTGCCAATCTGGAGGTATGGATGGGTGGACCAGGGCCAGGGTGCACTGATAGTGATGGGCTAGTGAGGATATTAATCAAGGACAATATTCATGCAGGTGGCTTCAGTTTCAAGCAAGGAGGATTGTGAATAGCCTCTTAAGGAAAGGACCTTATAAGGAGTGCTAAAACTGAATGGATCCAGTGCTAATTGTGTAAATTTAGATTGTAAATAGGTAGGGTTTTGAAGGTAATAATACCTTCTTATTATTGATTCATGTATGTATATATAATTGTCTAGTGTTTAGTAGCCATGGAGAAAGGAAAACTTGGAGCTTGGTGTCAGGATGGGGAGGTGGCAATTCCTTGAAAAACTGGATGTGGGAGAGGGCTTCGCTGCACTCACCTTTTGAGTGGTGGTACCCACCGCTCGGAGGGGGGAGTATAGTGGGGTTGTCTTGACTAACATCTTGTTTTCTTCTCGTTTCAGGATTGGCCACTGTGTAACCCCCGTGTTTACAGAGTTAGTTTTGCCTAATGCCTGGCTAGCTCAGTAGTTTGGTTTAGACCCATTTTGAGGAATTTTTTGATATTGTTTTTCGATTCTGGTATCGGTAAATTTCGCCTTCAATTTTTAGAAACTGGCTCATTTTTCAAAGTCACGGTTGGCTTGCGCTTGTGGAAGTTCTAGCCTGCCAACTCAATTTGTTAAGAAAAAGAAAATTCGAAAACAGAGTGCCTTGTGATACCGGACATTGCCTGTGCATAACGGTGTGCAGGTTAAGGTATTTCTAGGACCAATAGCTTCAGGTTTTGCTTTTCCATGGCTTAACTATAATAGATAGGTGCGATTGGATTGACCTCAAGTCTAGCTTAAGGACATTAGGTCCAGTGAGGTCTATTATGTTGTTTAATTGTACCATTCTAGCATAGGTTAAAATTTTTATCGTCTTCGGGTAATTCCATTTTTGTTGTCCAGTATTTTTGTCATTGTAATCATAAGTACCATTGTATAGCATGCCCGTTCAGGGTTTTTGGATTTCCGTCTCCTGATCTTAAGCCTCGTCAAGGCTCAAGCTCATAACCCATCCTAGCTCTTGTAAATAATTCAAGTTAATTTCTAATAAACCCTTAGAATTCTACCAACTAGTTTTTTTTCAGCCTTTGTCCTTATAGACTGGGGTTGTTACTTTCAAGGATTTCCTTGTGACAAGAGCATTGTAGAGGGTTCGAACAACCCTTTCACAAGGCAGTTGATATCCCCTCTTGTGGTAGCACTGGTGGTAATCCACCTAAACAGGATGTCAGTGATGTAGGTCTCGAGATCGGTCTCGAGACCAAGACCGATCTCGAGACCCAATTTGCAGATCTCGATCTCAGTCTCCGCTATTTAGATCTCGGTCTCGACAGACGCGGTCTCGGTTTTTCTCCCCGAGACCTTTCGAGACCTCTCAAGACCGTAATGAAAAATACATGTTATTGGCATACGGGTCATTCTCTGTCAGATCAACCAAAAAAAATTGAAATTAACACCCTCATCTCTCATATTTTGCTGAAATTTGGTTTATAGGGAGTTTGTGAGCCCTGAATCCATTTCTGAAATTATAAGGTCAATCCGACCAATGGTTCAAGAGATATGACCTCGGGCAATTTGAGGTCACTCGCGAGGTTACTAACATTTGGCGAGCCATAACTTGGGTAATAATTGTCATAATTATATAAAAGTATATATATTTAGAATCAGAAAATGACAAGGAATCCAAATATGCAAGTTTTAGAACTCTAGGTTGAAAAATAAAAAAGTTACACTGTAACCAAAATTTGAGGTCACGATTTGACCTCTGGGGTATCAAATGAGAATTTTTTTTTAAATGTAAAAAATGAAGGCATAGGCATTGGCTATTAGAATCAGCCAAAAAAAGTTTTAGTATTTTTCATGTAACTAACATATAAGTGAACACCATATTCATAAGTTGTGCATCAATTCTACCTATTTTTTCACACTTAAGCTCATAATTTGACCTATAGAAATTAAAATTACATTTTTTATATATAAAAAACAAAGTCAGAGTTCTTGACTAATAGAAACAATCATAAAAAGTTTGTTTATGTTGGTACTTTTCATGTAACTAACTTATAAGTGACTTGCATGTCATAAATGCAGCCAACATACTCTCCTGGTTTGACACATTTTAGGTTACCAAGCATTGCAGGTTCATTAGTAAAATGACTTTTCCTTATTCTTTTCTTTTCTCCAATGCCACTTGAAATGGGATACACCATCAGTTCTTCCTTGTTTAGGGGAACAAATCTATGATATTTCTGAGTTCCAGGAATAGCCCTACTATCCTTGAATCGATGTTCCAACCGTTCTTCTGCATCTTTCAAATCAGCTGTAGTTACAAAGAAAAAATTTATCTTCTTGCTCAAGTTTTCTTCACAAAACTGAAACATGTGTTCTGGTGTAAGAATTTGCCTCTCTGTAGTTCTCTGCAAACTGGCATGAGCAGTAGCTCTTTTCACTGTTCCTCCAATCCCATCACATGCATTTTTGCCATGGGATGTAGCAAAGAAGTGCCATTCACAAGACAGACCAAAATCCTCTTCATGGTAACAGAGATTTGTGAAGTTGTATCTGTTCTTATATTGGCCAGCACATCCATCTGAGAAATAGTGCACCTTCTTCAATTGTGGGCATCTGAATTTAACATATGTCATAAGCTTCAATATGAATGAGTAAACCATTATAGTGTTGTGTTTTAGTGATGCAGATAAGAAACAGACACTAAAATGGCTAAGTTCCTGGTCTGCAGATGATCTATAATAGATGACAAAAGGGTGAACTGTACACTGAGTTGTCCCAGTGAAACCCTTGGGCAGCATCCTGGACAATGAAAGAATAATTCTCAGAGAAATCACCTACTATAACTACCTCGCTCTGAGGTGGTAGTGTTTCTTTCAACTGCTTGAAGTACTGTGATTGTTGCTGAGCAACAAAGTGATGACGAACCATGCGGGATATTTTCATGCTTAGGGATGATAAGTATTCATGAAGTGGCTCCACCTTATCAACCATTGTACAACGGTCAACAGTCACCCATTGCTTGTAAGATATTTCATTTGGAGCTGATTTCACACTGTCAAGTAACTCAAGAAAATCCAGGACACCCTCTTCTCTTGGGCAATCATTGCAAAGTTGCATCATGCAAGTCTCTCTTTCTGTACTGCAGACACTGTAATCCATAAGATCCTTGTATGAAAGACCTCTTTCTCCCAATGCAGCCAGCTGCAATTTTGGATTTTGATGGTATGTGCAGACACAGACAGAATGAGTCCCACCACTACCGGCAAGCACACAATATGATGGCCGTAATTTTGCAAATGTGGAAAATCCTATTTTGGGATTCTTTTCATCATTTTTATATAGTTCAAACATCTCTCTTAAATTCCCGAGGACCAATCATTTTTGCACCTTCATTGCACCTTCAGCACTGATAACTTTCACGCAATCCTTTTGGCCAGGACACATACGACTAACCTCTTCTGACTCATAGAATCTTCTAACTATATCTTTGTGTTCTTCAGATATCACTTTTCCTTTGCTCATTAGTGGAATCTTCGGAAGGATTCCATGTTCTGATTTAAGTGAATGGCTTCTTTTCACCATGTATGTTGTAGTTTGAAAGAAACTAGCTGTTTTTTCAATTGTGTATGGTGAGAGTGTCAATATTTGTAGTTTGTGATGGTGACATTTGCTCTCCAGGAATGACTGTTTCAATTCATTCATTAATTTGTCTAGATGTTTTTCAGATTTAGTTTCAGGTTTTGAAGTATCACTTACCTCCTCGGTAATTTGAACACCATAACTGAGTTCTAGCCTCTCCTTCAGGTGTTTCTGAGCAGATGATAGCTTACCACGAGCCTTGCGCTTTTTCTGGCTTAATGACAGAAAAAAGGTTTCACCTTCTGAAAAGAACAGAAAAAAAGGTTTCACACACCTGAATATTAGTAATTTTTAAAAATATTAAATTATATACCTTAAATGCTATATAATTGGCTATATAGTAGATCAACAGACCTTGTAGTAAAGTAATAAGTTATTATATTAATTTTATTACTTACTTTTTTTAACTGGTGTTTGGTCCAGAAATGCTAGAACTGGTTCAACTGAAGTTGAAGGATTTTCCTTTATCAAGCAATCACTGTCATTGTCCGATCTTGAATTGAAGAGATGTTACTCAGCCACTGATAGTAGATGATTCATTTGAATCCTGCTCAGACTCGTTGTTTTCAGTGGTACTAAGTATAGTGGGGTTTTTCATTATCAGTGTCCAGCAGTTCACACACAACAATGAGTCTTTTTCACTCTTCCAGCACATTTTCAACAAGTACATCGTCACTTTTCTAAGATTGATTGTTATGCGTTTCTTGTGTTTTTGAATAGGGTCCTGGCAGTATTTCAAGTGCCGAACCATTGTATTTTGATCGTAAGATATAGGATTTACAATTAGGTATATGTTTTTTAGAAAATATATAGCTATACACACTTAATATTTTAGGCCTTGATAGTCTCTGAGGCTCATTAAAAACACCATACCCACCAGCCACCCAACAGTGCTGGCTGGAACTGTACTAACCTGTAGACAAGGAATTTTGCAACTATCTGTGTTGATTCTGCACTTAGACAAGTAGCACCATGTTTCAACAGGTTTGTTTAGGCTACATGTGAGCTTAGTCTTCCCTTTCACTATTATAACTATTATTGCCAGTGTAGATTAGCAGTGAAATACAATTTTTATTAAATTCTTGGAGCTTGAGGTCAAATTGATAGCTAAGATATAAAAATTCCTTGAAATGACAAGCAATTTATAAATATGGTGTTCACTTATAAGTTAGTTACATGAAAAGTACCAACATAAACAAACTTTTTATGATTGTTTCTATTAGTCAAGAACTCTGACTTTGTTTTTATATCTATAAAAAATGTAATTTTAATTTCTATAGGTCAAATTATGAGCTTGTGTGAAAAAATAGGTAGAATTGACGCACACTTATGAATATGGTGTTCACTTATATGTTAGTTACATGAAAATACTAACATAAACAAACTTTTTTTGCTGATTCTAATAGCCAATGCCTATGCCTTCATTTTTTTATATTTAAAAAAAAATTCTCATTTGATACCCCAGAGGTCAAATCGTGACCTCAAATTTTGGTTACAGTGTAACTTTTTATTTTTCACCTAGAGTTCTAAAACTTGCATATTTGGATTCCTTGTCGTTTTCTGATTCTAAATATATATACTTTTATATAATTATGACAATTATTACCCAAGTTATGGCTCGCCAAAATGTTAGTAACCTCGCGAGTGACCTCAAATTGCCTGAGGTCATATCTCTTGAACATTGGTCGGATTGACCTTATAATTTCAGAAATGGATTCAGGGCTCACAAACTCCTATAAACCAAATTTCAGCAAAATATGAGAGATGAGGGTATTAATTTCAATTTTTTTTGGTTGATCTGACAGAGAATGACCCTGTTTGTCTTTTTCTCTTTCTCTGCATATTCTGGAAATAACAGGATGGTGTCTTCAAACCTGCAGGTTAAAATTTCTGTTGATTCAATGTCTGGATGTTTTTTAACAACATTTTTAATAACATCCCAGGCTTTAAAGAGATCTGTCAGCTCATGTGATGTTACAGCATGGGCATCATCATCATTTCCTCTTCTCCATTGTCCTCCTCACTTGATCTCCACATTCCTGTAGCTCCTCTATTGTTTTCTTTTCCGGTGTCTGCAGTTGTGGCTAGGGATGAGGCAGAGTAACAAATTCAGTCACACAATCTTTTAAACATACCCCATCTTCAGATTTTTTTTATATCATCCTTTTTAATTTTAATAGAAATAATATTACAGCCACATTTAGCTCTAGGACCCTAATTAGCAATCAATTAACAAAGCACAACCGAGTGCACAACCACTTGTAGAAAATGATCAACAGACACTGAACAGAATGTAATGGAGCACTCCTAGTGGATGAAATCATCAGCACTGCGCGCCTATTGGCCGAAATTGGCAGGAAATTCACACAGTGAGTTAAATTTCGTAGAGCAAACCATTTGCTCCTTATTTGGGTCATTCGTACAGCGAGGGACCAGTGTATTATTAGAATAACCTTCATAAATCTGAACACAGAGATATTAAAAAAATTATATGTCACTCTCATGAGACCCCATCTGGAAAATGCAAACCAAGTATAGGGTCCATATTTGGTCAAGGTGTTGAAGCCATGGAGATGTACAGAGTAGGGCTACCAAGTTAGTGCCATTGATTAAACACCTACCATATGAGGAGAGACTATGAAAATTAAATTTACCCACTCTAGCTTATAGAAGAGCAAGAGGGGATATGATAGAAACATACAAGATTCTGGGTGGGATATATGACTGTGAAGGTATTTTCCAACTATATGAGGGCATTCTAAGAAGGTTTTAAGAGCAAAGCAAGACTTAATTGTCAGAAAGTACACATTCTGTAACAGGACAGTTGATAATTGGAATGGTTTACCTGAGTATGTCATTAACTCTGAGTTTGTGGAGAAATTTGAAAAAAATCTGGATAAAGAATGGTACTTATAAGAGCTAAAATTCAATCATAAAGCACGCATAATGTACAATCCCTTGACTGCCACAGCCAAACTCAAAGTACAAGTGTAAATTTTGAGCTGGAGCCACAGGCTGATTAAGCCTCTTCCAGAATGTCCCTGTGAGTATGATATGCTTGAAGGTGTGCAATGTAGGACAACCAAGCTTATCCCTAACTTAAGAAGATTGGAATCAGATACAGGTGTTCAAAATGTTTTCAGGTTTGGACAATTTAAATGTATAACTTTTTCTCACTAGATACTGATGGGATAACTCATGGGCACAATAAGAAAATTAGAAACAGACTTGTAGACTTGATCCATGAAATATGTTTTCACTCATAGAGTAGTAGATTTTTGGAATGACTTGCCATAAGATGTGGTAAACAGTAGCTCATTAGTTTAATTTTAAGAAAAATTTACACTTTCATGAATGAGAGAGTTTTTGTAGCAGGGTTGGCAAAAACCCAACTACCCAGCAAAAACCAGTTAGGTTTTTGCTGGGTTTTTGCCAACCCTGGTTTGTAGATTGTGTATATTCTTTGCTTCAGTTATATAGGCTACTATGGTGGAAGTAAATAGTTGTATATTAATTAGCTGACTTGAGTTTGACATCTTACAAGATTTTATAATTAAAATATGAAACTCATGACTTGGATTAACTTGATAGGCCTGAGTGGCTCATTTTTTCCAAATGTAATGTAATAAGGATGCCAAGTCCAAATAAAGTTAGGCCTGATGAATGGCACAAAGTCAAAGGTCAGTCAAGAAATAGGATTAGAAAGAATAGTAATCGTGTTGTAGTAACTAGTAACAGGTTTCACATAGAAGAAATTTAGATGAAGCAGTACAGTGGAATTTACCATGGTTGGGACTCTATTATTAGGAATCAGGACAATGAATTTTGCAATAAGGGAAGGAAAACCTACAGAAGAATATGTATTCCAGGTGGTAATATTTCTAAAGTTAATGAGGTAGTGAAGAAGTTGCTGAAAACTGAGGTAATATAATTCATGTAGGTCTAAATGATTTAACAAGCAAGGATAAATGGTTGATTTAAGTTAAACAGAAATTCCCTATACAGAGGTATAGGGAATTGACAGAAACTTTAAAAAATAGGCAGGATAAGTGTTATGTAGTGTGGGGATTTTACCAAGGATTGGGGTAAGCATGTAGTTTACAAGTAGAATTTAGGTGAACCTCAGTTTTAGGGCCACCCATCTATTACATTAATAAGAAAAATAAATATAACTTTTAAATATAGTAATTGAAATAAATTTTATATTGATTTTTATTTTCTTATTAATGCAATAGATGGGGGCCCCTAAAACTAAGGTCAAACATACAAGAAAATAATAAGCATACTAAAACAAACCTAACCTAACTTCTGAACTGTTTGAATGAATGATTGTAGCCATCACATGCCATGATAAACAAAGCAACAATTGGTGCGCATCTGGCTAATCATCAAGAAACAAATGTGTTGATTGACTACAGAATGTGTTTTTCTTTTGTGACTGAAACAAAGGTTGTATTCAAACAAAGCACCAAAAAATATGCAATAGATGGGGGCCCCTAAAACTGAGGTCTGCCAAATTTTAGCCTTAAATGATAAAGTTAGGATATGTATTGAAGGGGTTCAGTTCGTAGATTTGTGGGATAATTTTTAGGGTAATTTTTATAAGAGGAGGGAACTTTACAGTAAGGATAGATTACATCTTAGTGGAAGGGGAACTGCTTTGTATGGGAGGCTTCTGGAGGAAAATGTGAATCCTTTGGGGGTTTTGAAAGATAACTTTCGATCAACAGAGGGCATAAAGTATCAGGGTATAGGTAAAGTAAGTATGGTACTGCTAGAGTCTTAAATATGGATTATGCCATGAATAGGCATATCAACTATCTAGCCAAAGGTAGGGAATCAGTTAAAAATGAGTTTGAAAAGTTTTTATAGAAATGCATGTAGTCTTAGGAATAAGAAAAATGAATTATTTAGTTACTGTATATGATTAATAAAAATCTGGATATAGTCTACATTAGTGAGACTTCGACTAGTGAGGCAGCATTCAATGACACTAGAGCAGAGTACAAGTTAAATAGTTATACAATATATATTTATCAGAGAATGGATAGGCAGGGGGGTCATTTGGTCTTAGACATTGAGAATGATTTAACTTCAGTTCAGAATGATACGTAGTATTAAATCAGACAATAGGGTAGAATCAATTTGGGTTGATGTACTATGTGCTTCAAGCAAGGAGTGATTAGGGCAGAGAAAACCTTGTGGCTTTCAATGCCTCAAAAACTCAATTCCTCCATCTGCCTATTTGTCACAATCTTCCATACAACTATTCCCTTACCTTCAACAGTAGACAACTCAATCCTTCCTCGTCTCTTTACATTTTTTGTTTTCCTTTTCCCATGACCTTTCCTGGAAAGATCACATATACAGTACTGTCTTTCCAAAACAGCTTCTAAGAGGTTTGGTGTGCTGTACTGTCTCTGCAGTTTCTTTAACCCCACTCAGTTGTTGCCCCTGTATGGAGTATGCTTCTTGAGTGTGGGTTGGCTCAACCCACACAGCCCTACTTGACTGGGTGGAATCAAAGGCTTTTCATCTCATCAATTCCCCACCTCTTACTGTCTTCAATCCCTCTCTCTTCACTGCAGTGTTGCTTCACTCTCTCTTTGCTATTGCTATTATAATGGACACTGCTCTTCTGAACTGTCTAACTGCATGCCTCCTTCTTTAAGGAGAGCATGCAGTACCAGACTTTCAACACATTCTCATCCCTTTTCTGTCCAGCTGTCTAATGCAAGGGGTTAATTGGTATTTTGAATCTTTCATCTACTCAACTGGTGAACTCTGGAACAATCTTTCTCAATCCATCTTTCCTTCTGTCTATATGACCCTCCAATCTTTCAAATGCAGTGTCCAGGCATCTCCAAAGCCTTGGGCCTTGATTTTTGGTTTTCTTCTTTGGGGGAGGTGGGGGGGTCTTTTTGCTGGCACTTGTCCTTGGCCCCTCCTTCCTGCATAAAAAAAGAAATAAATATACACCTTACAGTAGTTGGGAAGTGAAAACATCTATTCATATCCAATAAAGAACATTATTTTTTCCAAGTACATACAGTCCAACAAAACTTCCAAAAAGACATTATTTAACATGAACATTTAGATGAACACTGACTCAACAATGCTGTTTTGTATTTACAGACAGCTGTATCGCGTATTTATGCAATATGTATGCAAACTGAGAAGTCCAGGCATTATTGTAAGTTTATCTCAGGGCTCCACTAGTTTGATTTCCTTTGGCTGGAAAGAGTAAACAATTTTAATGACAGGCTAGATATTTGGACTTGACATGTCATAAATTATACCCTTCTTTCTTATCCAGCAAATATCATCATGATGTTGAAAATAACAATTATTTGGACTTTGTGAAGAGGTGAAGAAGGTAATTTAATAACACTGAACAACAAAATAGAACTGTTTTTCCTCCTTTGAATGAATTTGTGATTCTATTGTACTTTCTTACACTGATTGCAAATTTGAAAACAGTTTTTCTATCACCAACCAATTTTGAAGGAAATACAAATGAAAATTGACAGATTTTCTTACTTTTTTGGTATATTTAATCGTACAAAAAAGAAGAGTACCTTACCTAAAATGCTTTTGCAGGTGATTTTTTGCTTATAACTAGTACTAGGCGCTTCTCTTATAAGAGTCCAACAGTAATCAACAACATACTGGGGCTATATCTTCTTTTGTGCTGCTTTTCCATGGTTGATATATCCTGATGAAATCTTTCACCATGCTCATCACTGACAGCACCCAGGTTGGCTTTAAAGGATAAACTATAGGTTTATTGGTTATAACATGAAATACTCTCTGTCTGTCTTAATGTTGTAAATCCCATTTTTTCTTTTTTTATAATAGATTTGATGCTGTTAGCTTTGCACAGAACTTTGTCTTCATGCATTAAAACCTTTCTTAAATTAGTTCAATTATACAGTACTACTTTTGAAAGAAACTATAAAAGCAAAATAAGAGCTTTCTAATTTGAAAATTTTGTTCTCAGTAAAATTCATCATGATTTTAACAGTATAGGCCAAGGCCCCAAAGATTACAATGACATTCACTCTATATAGGGAGTGTGCTATTATTTTCAGAATATTTCATGTCCATCAGTATAATGAACTTAACTAAAAAGAGACACTCATAAAAGAAATTTTTTCCATTACTCATTTGATGTCGAGTTTCAAAATGCAAAAAGATGAAAGCGAGTGTAAGCTGAAAGAAACTTTTTGGAACATTAAAGAAGAAGTTGATATTAAAGAAGAAGTTGATTCCTATGAAGCAAATTATTGCATAGCAGATACAATTGGCCATGGAAATATCTGTGATGAATGGGAGGTAAGAAATAATTAAGAAAAATTGTTTTTCTTATATAGTTTAAGTGGGTTTGCCACTGGTGCCACAAGAAAAAGAAAATATGACCATTTTCAAGTTCATTTGATTCTCTTGATGAATAGAGATTGTTCAGTAAGGTTGGTATTTTATTTTTTAATACATTTATCAAAACATTAAACTGATGAACTCATTTTTCATTTTTGAAGCTTCACTCAATTATAAGGGAGTTTTCTTAAATGTAGGAAGAAATTGATATAGGAAATATATACCGTATTGAATGTGATGAAAAAGAAACCATATTCAGTGTGATTGGATTAAAGATGAATGGATGATAGATCTTTCTGGTAGAGAAGAAACAGATTTCACTGATAATGAACTCGATGTTAAGGTAAACATGTGTTGTTTTGCTTGAGTACACCTTTGCTAAAGTAAGCCATTATGATACTTATCTGTCTAGTTCTTGTAGTTATTCTCCACCACAGTAGTGAGGGGCACTATATATTATTGTCTAGCTTTGTGTGAAAATGATGGGAGAGAGTTGTGTATGAAGTCTATTTAATCATTATTTTGCAGTATCCCTTTTTCACAATAGGCTAGCATGAAAAAGGTTGATAATGCGCAGTCTAGGTATACTCAGAAATACCTCAAAAGTTGTATAAAAGCTTTATAAATGAGGTTTCAGATTTACAGTACATGCTACACTAATAAGATGTCACAACCACATAAAGAAACAGAAATTATATGGTTTGAATATTTTTGTTAATTTTTAACAACTTACTAAAGTCTTATATTTTGAAGATGCTTTGAATTTGAAAAGCAGGGTATATTGATATTACATGGCTGCGAATGAAATCACACGATTACCAATTTCAGTAAAGGGTCATTCCATGTCAAGTGGACCTGTGGTCCCCACCTCACCATGTCAGATTTTGTTCTAACTTTGCTCACAGATTCCTTTAAGCCTTAAAGGAAGTTCTGCAATGTTTTAGTTCCATATCTCCTGTGGTTCTGTCACCTGGGCTCCAAGAGCATGGGCTACTTTGTCCATCACATTGAGCGCTGAATTATTTGTGCCATTTGTAGGTAGTCAGCATTCCACAGTAACAAATCCTTCTGCTCTGAAAATTTGCTCCTAGGGTCAAAATTTACTGTAGATTCCAAACTCACATTACTAGAGCTCTAGGAAGTATAGATTTTCCATAAAATATCCCCAAAGTAGGCTTCAAATTACATTTTGATTCCTGGGAAGCCACTTTTAGAAAATTATAGCTCTGGATCTACTTGACTGTGTGAGCTTTTGTTAGAAACCAAGAAAGTACTGCCCATATGCTACAAAATGTTTCAATCCAGATCTTCCCACCTGTTCTAGTTGCTGAGGTATAAGGCATCAAAAATGGCCAAAATTAATTTATGTGACAAAAACGTCCCATCTTTAAAGCTCAAAATGATCATGTGGGACAGCTCGCACCATACTCTAACAAAAACCAATGAAAAGCATGTCCTGAAATACTAGGGCCTAGTTTTTTATTTTGGTGTTGCTTTTTTGTAGGTCTAGTAGAGCTTTGAAATTTTGTTCCGTGTGATGTTTCTAGCATTATATTTGTTAATTTATTTGCACTCCTGCATTGGTCCATGGTGGCTAAGCCACTGCCAATTTCTCTAATTGATAACTATTAAAGATAAAGATAATTTATTAATACAAAGGAGTCTGTTTCAGTTTTTTGAGAAATTGGCAACCCCATCGCCAAGGGGCCATGCCTGATAGCCGTGCAGGTCCAGCCACAGGTCCCACCCACCCACCAACTCATCTTTCCTTGACTTTCTAACTGGTTCCAGAACTGTGCAACTCCTTTTCAAAGCTTTCAAACAAATTTTCTATAGTAGACAAGGTATTCCCTGGCAGCATGTACCCTCTTGCCATGGCACTCGGTGTAGGAGCAGGAATAGTTGTCAAGATATGCTGCTCTGGAATCCAACAAGTGTCTTTTCTAGATGGCCACTGAAACTGTCATGCTGGCCCATGAGGGTGCATAAATGTAATTAATGCATCTTTTTCTTCCTCACAGACTTCACAAATGTTTCCAAGCCACCACAAATCATCATAAATGCATGCCACATATTGGCCTGGTTGCAGTTTCAACTGTCGTTGATCAATGTCACTATATTCCAACATTGGCCACAAAATAACATGTACAGTAGATCTTGAAACTCAGCTAACTTGAATCTGTTTATCATTTACTGGAACAAAATGATGATTTTCTCGAGTTCCAGCTACTGTATGCCCATGATTAAATCTTATTTCCTGTGCTTCGCTTTCTGCTTCTATTTCATCAGTTGAAACAAAAAAGAATGTAATTCCATGCACATCTTTTTGGCAAAATTCAGAGAGATCAGTAGGTGTGAGAATCTGACTAGTTACTGGTCTTTGCAAGCTGGCACGAGCTGCCAATCTTTTCACAGTGCCCCCTACACCATCACATGCTGATTTTCCGTGGCTGGTAGCAAAAAAGTTCCATTCTGCTGTTATCCCACCAAAATCTTTGCTGTACCAACAAAGGTTCATGAAATTTTTGTAGTTTTTGTACTGGCCTGCAGCACCATCACTGAAGTAATGAATGTGCTTGATTACTTCAAAATTTTCTTTCAGAAATCCAATCAACTTCTTCAGAAAGACATGTACTGCAACAGTATCATGCTTCAGACAGTCACTGATGACACAAAAACATTCACTTCTAATTTCATCTGAAACTTTGTGATACATTACGAAAGGATGCAGTGTTGCTTGGCTGTTGTCCCAGTGAAAACCTTGCGCTGCATCTTGTACCAGAAAAGAATAGTTCTGTGCAAAATCCATTAAGATTATTGTTTCTTCAGGTTTTATTTCCTCCTTTAGGGACTTCAGGTGAGCACTTTGGTGATTTGAAACGTAATGATGACCACAAAGGAAGATAATTTTTGAAGTCAGTTCTGTGATAAAATCCTCTATTGACAACTGTTTCATAATCAAAGTGTCCCTGTCAGTGTGAACCCATTGTTTATATTCAATCATTTCTTGTAGATCCATTTCTGCTTGTTCTGTAAAAATAGCTGAAAGGTGATCTTCTAGTGCTGGTGCTCCAGGGCACAGTTCACACCATTGTAGCATACAGTCTTTTGACTCCAAATTGCAAACACATTTTTGCATCAGCGTTTTGTAATCCTCATGAAATCAGCTCCAGCCAACATCAGTTTCATATTTTGGTGAATTGTACATACGTAAACACTGTGTACCCCTGCTACACCAACTGTCACACACCACTTTGGTCAAAGTTCATAGAACTTAGAGAAGCCAATTTCAGGGCCACTTCGATCTTTGTAAGCAATGTACATTTCTTTCATATTGCTGAGCAGCAGTCTTTTTTGTTTTTGAAGTTTTTTTTCATCAATCCTGACAGACACCCAATCTTTCTTCCCTGGACACATCCGGCTGAATTCATCATCATCATCATCATAAAACATTTGAACTTTTACTAGTACTTCCTCAGGCAGTGTTTTTCCTTTCTTTTTTCCTGGTATTGCAAGAATACCTGACTCTGCTTTACACTTCCTGGCTGTTTTAACCATTCAAAGAGCAACTCCAAATCTTCTGTTTGTTGTATAGACCAGTTGTTAGGCTCCAGAGTTAGAATCTGCAGTTTCTTTTCTTTGTCTGATAATTCCATTTGGCTTTTCAATTCTTCCAAAAGTATTTCATAATCTTCACAATTTCTGCACCTCTGCTGACTTGTACTAGCTTCCATTTCACCCACATCAATCCCTGTAAGAGCTGCCATTTTCTGACCAATAGCTTCTTGTGCTTGTCTTGTCTTTCTTTTGACATATCCTAGTAAATCTCTCTTGCTCACTTTTTGTGGCTTTACAGGGGAAATGTCAAGTGCTGAACAGCTGGTGTCTAGTTTCTGCTTTTGTGCTTCTGGTGGATCAAATGATTCACTTGATGATGTTGAACTGGTTCTTTGTATTTCAACCCTCTGTTTCCTGCAATCAGGACAAAGTTTCTGTCCAGGCTTGATGTCTTTGCCAGTCTCTTCCTTCAACAGTTGAGCTGTTGCAATGTCAATTGCCTGAAGTGATTTTTTGGGTAATGTTGATTTATGATATTCAAATGGGTTGCAACAGTGCTTCTGCAGACTCTCATATCTGGTCAAAAGAAGCTGTTTATGGTGCAAGCATATGCATGCATCTTCCTTAAATTGGACTACTACTATTCCTGTTCGAAGAAAAAGTAGTTGTCTTTCCTGAACTGTCAGCTCTGTGAACAGTTTCAAACCACATTTTCTGGAATATGTTTTCAGGTGACACTCTGTTCCCTCTTCATTTACAATAGTACAAGCTTCCAGTTTTCTTTGTTTCCATGGGTTCTCCCACATGAACACTACTAGTATCTGATGATTCAGCCATTTTCAATTTTGATCTGAAAACAATAATAGTCATGTATTACATGTTGTTGAACATAATAAAATTATTATGTATAGCCTAGCACATAGCACCTAGTCCTGCACTATATAATTGGTAATAAGAACAAAAGAAAAATAAAACATTGTGCCAATGAAATAACAATTATAACGCTAGAAACATCACACGGAACAAAATTTCAAAGCTCTACTAGACCTACAAAAAAAGCAAGACACCAAAATAAAAAACTAGGTCCTAGTATTTCAGGACATGCTCTTTTCATTGGTTTTTGTTAGAGTATGGTGTGAGCTGTCCCACATGATCATTTTGAGCTTTAAAGATGGGACGTTTTTGTCACACAAATTAATTTTGGCCATTTTTGATGCCTTATATCTCAGCAACTAGAACAGGTAGGAAGATCCGGATTAAAACATTTTGTAGCATATGGGCAGTACTTTCTTGGTTTCTAACAAAAGCTCATAGAGTCAAGTAGATCCAGAGCTATAATTTTCTAAAAGTGGCTTCCCAGGAATCAAAATGTAATTTGAAGCCTAATTTGGGGATATTTTATGGAAAATCTATACTTCCTAGAGCTCTAGTAATGTGAGTTTTGAAATCTACAGTAAATTTTGACCCTAGGAACAAATTTTCAGAGCAGAAGGATTTGTTACTGTGGAATGCTGACTAGCTAAAAATGGCACAAATAATTCAGCGCTCAATGTGATGGACAAAGTAGCCCATGCTCTTGGAGCACTAGTGACAGAACCACAAGAGATATGGAACTAACACTTTGCAGAACTTCCTTTAAGGCTTAAAGGAATCTGTGAGCAAAGTTAGAACAAAATCTGACATGGTGAGGTGGGGTACTTTTCCAAGATTGGTCCACTTGATGTGGAATGACCATAAAAACATATACAGTATTATGTTATTTATTGAGAAGGGAAAAAAACTCGCATGGTGAATAATTTTTTATTTTAATATTTAGGCATTTCACCCTTAGCCTTTATTATTGCATTTACATGTGCAGGCACTGAGTGAACAAGTTTTCTGCAGTACTCTGCAGTGATTTCTGTTACCAACACTTTTTCAAGACTTCTATTAACTTCTATTATTATGGCAGCCTACTCATTCTCCAATTTCTGTATATGACAATCCTTCATTTTCTAAAGCCTTCATTTCTAAAGAATTGAATGAAAATACATACCTATTAAGTCGAAACATAAGGAATGCAGCCTAATGTACGATAATTTCGACATAAATAATCCTGATTACTAAATGTCATCATTTTCATGCTTGAACTCATCATAGGAAAATACAAAATATGATGACAAAGTGAATTTGTATGTTACCTTTTCAGTCATTTATAAATTTAATTTTGAAATAATTCCTTAGGAGAACTTTCCTATTTGCTTGTATTAGGGTCCCACTGTGAAAATTAAATGGGTTAACCTTTGGTTAGCTTCCACCCAAATTGTTCATTCTGACGAAGGTCAAGCTTTTCACTCCACCTTAGACCTACAGTTTAACATGGAATCCAAACCATGCCCCACCAGCAGCCCTGTCTCTTAACTACTAGGTGACCCAGGGTACCCAGTTATCCACCAACCACTTCCTTTGTGTGGAAGGATGAACAGCTGGGTTTTGCTATGTGCCAGCTGCCATCACTGGGACTTGAACCTGGGGCTGATGGATTTGTAGTCAGCAATGCTAACCACTACACCACCGAGGTTAGAATGGTTTTCTTACAAGGTTGATTCAGTTAGGAATGTTACATGAAATGATACCTCTGATAACCATATAAATTTACAATAATTGGTTAATTTTAAGTTGGAAGTAGAACAAAATCCCATTATACCAAAAGGGTTCTGGACCAAGCACTTTTTGGATTAATAGATTTTTCAGGGGAATGGAAAAATTGTAATTTTAATGTACATAATAAAAAGAATTGCTGTTGAATCTATGAAAATATTTACTTTAATAAATATACTATAACACAAAAACACCACAGACACTGCCAAAATAATGCAGTCTCATCCACATTGAATATTTGTTCTGCATTAAGGTTACATTCCTGAATTAGTTTTCCAAAAATGTCATCATACTTGGTAACACTTTCATAGTCAGCAGAACCCTTCTCCTGCAATGGCAAGCTTGTGAATACCATGTCTATTCTTAAACTGATTAAGCCACACAACAGGGAATTCATATGGTTCATCAATTTCCATAGGGTCATAAAACTGTTTGGCTTTCTTCATAATAAGCAGCCCAGAAAGTGGTTTACCCTCAATGTGCTGCTGTTTGAACCACTTGAAAAAAACTGTCTAACTCTGTAAACTTAAACTTTCTTAAATTCTTTTGCTTTGCTATTCATTTGTGACAGTCTCAGAATAAAACTTTAATGTGTGTTTCTTTTGGTGTAGAGAGACCTGTTATGTTCCTGAATAATTAATAGAACTAAAATCAATAAAGTTACATAATGGTTCCTAGTACAATGTGGTATGCAATCACTAGCAGCTGATACTGGTAACTAGGCTATGGTTGCTGACTATTTTGTTTCCTTCTAGAACAGGGGTCCCCAACCCTGTGCCCACGAGCACCATGGTGCCTGCCGACCCTTTTGCGTGTGCCCGCCACTGAATGACTACGATTGATAAGTTTTTATTTGAATTTTTAATAAAATGTTAAGTATGTTACATATTTTAAATATTTAGTTACTAAATATTTAAAATATGTAACATACTTAACATTTTATTAAATTTT